>NNCF01130196.1:8793-44508 GCA_002313205.1 Laupala kohalensis | reverse complement strand
TGTTTCAGAGGCTCTGGTTTTTGCAGCCCTGTTTCTCATTTCTTGGAGTCTGGCTTCACGGTGTCCTGCTGTTTCTGAATTTCTAGATCTTGCAACTCTTTCACGTATCGTTGCTAATCTTTTATATCTTTCTTCATTACTTTCAATAGCTTTACGTTTTTTTGGAGGCATTGTTAAGCAATGATGTTCAATTGTTTTTGTTTATAATTCTAAATTACCAAGTGTCGGTTAAGTAAGAAAATTCTTTTGTTGTGTTTCTATGACAGCAAAAAAGTAAACAAATTACATACATACATACAAACACACTCCTTTATATATAAGATTGGAAAAATGAGTTCAATTTTGTTTATGAATTTAAATTGTTTAAATGTCTATTGTTGTTTAGAAACCTAACCCGGCAGTAAAATTACTGAGATTTTGTATTTTGTATGTCCGGTAATGACGTGTGTTTTTGGGGGTTGCATGAGGGTTTTCATAATGTATGCTTTAGTGTTGTTAATTAAAACCAATGAGTTAATTTGTCTATCAAGCGTTTTCCTGTGAAGGAACCCCAGTATGGTCTTTTTCCTTAGTTAAATANAATTAATCCATAAGAAAGAGCTAACCGAGGCAAAGAAATATATAAATTATTTAATTAATTTTTGGTTGTACTCAGGTACATTTTTTAAAAATTTTGTATTCTATTTTTCATTCTGCTACAATATATATTCTGTTCATTGTATATGTGTGCAATGTGCATACTGTATAAACGTTTGTCTTATTGAGAATACAAATACATAGTCATTAAATTCTTCTTACAAATTTCCATGATTTATTTCAATTGTGCACTGAAGCCACTGATGTAGAGTGTACTCGTGTGTTTTGTCCTATGATTCTTAATACAAATTTCCATGGTTTCTATTCTGTTATGAAAATATTTTCTGAATATCTGGTTTCTTGAAGTTTCTCCATGACTTGATTGTATAAAGAAGAAAGTTAAGTGATTTTAACATTTTGAAAAAGTAATCATTTACACAGAATATTTATTTGGCCTTCTTAATGATTAATATAAAAGAATTTCATTGTCAGTGATATGGAAAATTGTATTCTTTGTGAGGAAAATAGCCCACTTCATCAATAGGATTGTGAAAAACGTGGAAACCAAAGGTCAAGTAAAAATCGTTGTGATTATTTGCATACTTATATTTTTAAAATTGGCAAAGAAATGTAATATCAAAAGTTACATGAATTAAAGGAAACAAATAGTGTGACACAGTATCTGTCAAGATAGTGTAATTTGCAGCCTTGCCTTCTATGTGCTCAATGAAGTGCTAACTGCAGGTTTTCGTGTGACAGCTTTCGCTTGGAGGCAAAGTTTCAGACGCCAGATTTTCTGTAGACCTCAGTATGTGGATAGTTGTGAAAAGAAAGGCCTATATTTTATGTGGAATTAGTTGGGAGGCAATAACCACCTTATTGAACAGGTATTTTCAGAGAAAAAAGTACGGTTACCATTTACCAATGCTAAACAAATGGCTTTGTCTTAACCAGAAGAGGAGAATATCAATCGATGGAGGCCGTGCTGAAAAGTGCAAAGCTCTATATGCAGTACCAAGTATCAAGGCGGCATGAATAATTGGGCTTTGTGAAGTATCAATTGGTGATAGCCAACTTCTTAGAATAAGGGAGCCATATTGGAACGTTTCAAAAAGCTGCAGGAAAAAGACAGAATCAAAGACTGTGAGGAGCAGTGAGTGCAAACAGCAGCGTGCTAAGTCATAGACATGTTATCAGAATCGAAAGGGAAAGTTTACAACATAGCGAACTGTCATCTTACTACAGCATTTTTCAGCACTTTTGCCATCCCTGGAGAAAAGGTGCCAATAACAATCAATCACAGAAATTCATACACAAAAATTACAGAAAAATCCTTAGAGAACCAATCAGAACACTGAAGGCGCGAGTCAAAACTAACTCCTCAAGAGTGTGTCATGTCAAAGGAAGAGAGGAGGTGAATGTTCTCGACCAACAGTGACTTTATGGAGCAGGTAATGGTGGAGGCGGGGGAAGGTAGGCCAGTTGTAGAGCATGGGCGGGGGGTGGGGGAGTGAGGAAGGTTATGGTCAAAGCAGAATACACAGGTCTAGGCAGTGTGCTAGAGCAACATAAATAAAATGTGTCATTAGAGCAACGTAATAAATAGAGAGAGAATAAAAATAAACAAAAAATATTATTTTCTTTTAAATAATGTACATAAAGCGCAATGGCAAGCACTAAAACTAAACATACTGAAAATATAACTCAAAGGTGAACACTAAAAACAAGATGTGTAAACATCTTATTTTGCATATCCCTCTACAATGACACAACCAAAATTTAAATGATACAATGAAAATTGTATTGGAGGAGATCGCCTCTGGCCTAAATTAATGATTATAAAAAGTATATTCCAATGTATCAACTTAAGTTATCTTTATTTCTTTATATAAGTGCAGTAAGGTAAAATATGGATAAATATAAGTAAGCTTATAAATTGGCCATCCTGAAATATAAATGTTCTACATATTTTGGAATACACCTCTGCATTTTTCTTCCATAACATTCATGATTAAAAAACATAACATTAAATGGTAAATCGCTCGTGTGCAGTAGGGCACTGTTCAAACAGAAAAGTAACATCCATTTTCTAAATGTTCATAGAGCGCATCCCTATAAACATGTTTACAAAAGAAGCACTAATAAAAGTATTCCCCTTACACAAAACATGGGAATACACTTAATATAGTTTGCATGCATTTGTCAAACACTATCCACAGTCTTTACGAATTGGTGGAGGTCCATGAATGTGTGTTCTTCCTTTATTAATGTATTTAAACATGGTGGAATGGCTTGTATTTCAGAATGTTGTTATAGTTCTATCAGTAAGTAAACGACATCACATATTTCACTTGCCGACATGCTCATGCAGTGCGTACTATGCGAGGTAACATTGCCAGAGCATAGTCGTCTAGATTTTGTGGACATCCATTCACATTATGGTACTGCTGAATAGCATTATCGATGCGCTCTCTCTCTCTTTGGTATTTTTTGATGCTTTGGTATTTTTGTATAAATAAAAAATCGTGGTCGCAGTTTTTGCACAAAAACTGTCAATTTTAGTCTACTATCAACAATGACAGTATTTTTCCTAAGTTAGTTGAGGGCTCATTTGAATTGGCTAACAAACAATTGGTGAATGAATATTCGTCACATACAGAAATTTTAACCTCATTTTCAAAAACAAAATACTAGTTTTCTTTCAAAGAATATAGTTAACAAAACGTTTTCCTTCATTAGCTTATTTTAAAACTACACAATTTTATGTTCTACACAATGGCAAAAGTTTAAAACTAAAAAAATTACCAAAAATGGGAAAACTTGGTTCAAAATACACAATTTACTTCAATCTCACAAAATGAAGGTTTTCATAGACTCAAGTCTGCCTTATTCGAATCATTTTGGTTGCTCAAAAATTGTTTTCCTTTCCGAGATATTGCAAAGATACACAATTTCAGTTCCTCCATGTTCCCTTTATTTCATAAATTTTGGAAATTTCTTTCAATTAACAACAAAACACTCCATGAAACAATGTACCAACTTTACTTGAATAATTTTTGTTAAATGGATAATGGCGCAGAATCCCTCCCAAAGAACTCGTGGACATTTTTTCCTTCACTAACAACAGCACAATTTTTTTTTTGACATTTTCTAGGAGGAGTCGAGTGTGATTAATATCGGAAAATAATTTACGAAAACATGCAAAACAAACCGTGTATTGCCACAGGAAAATACAATTTTAAATATCATACCCTGTTGGCAGCAGCTTCTATGAGTTCCCAAGCCAGCTTCTCAGGAAAATGGATCGTGGCCTCTTTTTCTTTCCCAGCGTCTATCAGCCACTGCAGAGCAAGAAACCTTGATCTTTCTGGTCTGATCGGCACAGGCACCTGAAACATATTTCATCAAATTAATCTTAGGACAAGTATCATAAACCAGTAAATTTACGTGAGGTACTGGTATATTTTCTTTTGTGGGGCTTTAGAGCTCGTCAACGGCAAGGTCATTAGAGTCCTTGACATGTTATATTCTTGGGTGCTCTTTTCATCGAACATAAGAGACTGGAATTCTTACATATTCATTCGCAATTGTTGTTCGCTAGGTTCTTAGTGTTACTGTATTTACCTGCATGTAGTAACACCTCATTTCAGGAGGAAAAATTTAATTACTTCTGCTTCAAACTCTCATGCCACTGCTTTATTTGCATGTACCTGAGAAAACATTAGACATCGTAATTTGAAGTTAGCGTCAAAGCCTCTCAGATCGTCCAACTTTCGTTGTGCCGAAAAAGATCCCCATTTCTTGACAGAATCTTGACACGGTCGGCACGGTGTCAGCAATCGGTCATTCCTAGACCAGTTCGATTTCCACTTGGACTGAGCGCTAAATCCTCCCATCATCGATCAATGATCGAAATGACGATCATCCATCAAGATAATATTCACCATTTCTTATTATGTATTCCAACAGTTTTTTTCTGCATTAAAGTTGCTTCTATTGACTCTCTTTGCGTTATGTATATGGCTTGCATTCGCTGAACTCATTTTTACCCACAAAACTTGGAATGAGTTTTTCAGTCTTAAACTCCAATTATAGTCTCCACGCATTAAAAAAAAGAGTACATACGGTAATCCTTTCTCAGATTATGCGGCGACAGCCAGGAAGCGCTTAGGGGCACTATGTGCCAACAGAACAACATCCAAACTTGTGTGGCAATGGCAACAGATGTTAGATGTACTCAGTGAACAGAACCCAGTTACCCAATGGTGGGTTTCTGGGCAAATGCGAATCAGTCTCCACAAATGGCGACGATGGATATTGTCAACTGGGAACACCAGCAACATCTCATCTTCTGGAAGCAACAAACTATAGTCAGACAGGTCCATGAGTTAATCGCCACAATAACCTACAGAGACATCTACACATCGTTGAGATCAGTCAGGATCCAATGTGCAGGAGATGTGACAGGGAGACTTCTAAACATGTGTTATGTTTGTATGAAGTTTTTCCTCAAATTAGATACCGTTACCCAGGAATTTCTCTCTCCGAACCTAGAAGATATCAGGAATGCTCAGATCCAGTCCTACAAGTCCCTTAGTCAAGCCTTTGGGATGAAAAAAGCCTACCTGTAGTAAGGGGTCTTTTCGGCCAACGTGTGGAGCTCTGTTCATAGCGAGGCCCACCCAATTTTTTAATCTAATCCAATGATCTGGATTGTTTGAAGGGCATTCGGAGAATCGGGGCAAATCAAGAAATTTTATCCACACTTTGTTAATAGCAGTGTACTCAATATGACTTAGAACTCAGCAGTGTAAACACTGCACAAGTCACCAAGGCGGTAGCCACAGGTCAAAAGCCCACTTTACATGGCTCATTTACTGTTTCGCGCAATAGAGACCAGACTGGATGCTGATTGTACGGAAATTTTCAAGCATGCTCCATTTTTCAGGATGATGCATACAAATTGACTAGCACTGATGCATACAAATTGACTAGCACACAACTAATGAGCGGCATATCTGCTTATTAGTTGTGGTGTCCAGTTCTCTCAAGATGACTGTGTGGTTGAAAGATTAGTTGTGTTTTCTTCTGATGCGGTGTTTCCTGATTAGTTGAACTTCTGAAATGAATCATAGTGAACAAAACATAGTATTACATAACCCATTAGTTTATCAGTGAAGTCTGTTTACATATTCAGCGAATTAGTAGCCCAATTGTTGAGGTTAGTTGTTGCGCTCGCTGTGGCGTTGAGAGACAACTCATACTGACACCATTTCTCATCCAATACCATGTAAAATGCTTATTTCAGAACGTCCATTCTCTGTACACGCAGATGACGTCCACCACTTCTATCCATTTCTTGTAAAGCTATTCGACGCAAATTGATCCAATTATTCTAGTCATTACCAAGTTTTAGTAGGAAGATCAGCCTTGTTTCCTTCCATGAATTGGAAAATACTCCCTCCGACCAGGAATAATAGAAGATATCAAGAAGGTATTCTTTTGGTTGCTGCCTAACCATCTCATACTGAATGAAATCGCAACCAGGTGCAGTGTTGTGGACTGTAAAAAGAGTTGACCAAGTGAGCTGACTCGTTACACCAGGTAAGGAGGAATCAACCCAATGATAAAGTCAAAAAAAATTCAGGGTAGGGCGATCCGCATAAAATACAAAAATCATCATCTTCTACGTCTTTTGAGGAATGGTAAAGGATCATTTTTGTTGCAATAAACACTCAAAGTGCAAAATTTGTGAATTTTCATGTTTTGATCTATTGAGTCGGGTATTGATCCTCGACAAAAGGCGAGTTGTAGGTCCAAAGAAGGGATCAGGTGCGCAGAAGGGATATTTGGAATACAATGCTAAAAGATGTTGGCTACACAACGACTTGGGATGAAACGGGAGATGCGCTCTTGGATGGCATGTTCCCTACAGAAGCAGTAGTGGATTGGAAATATGATCTTGTTCAAGATGTGGAGGTAATAACTGAGCAGGAGATACTGACGTGTGTGAAGTGAATGGGTAAAAAACGGGCCCCTAGTGACTCATGATATGCTTCATAATACAGTGGACATTTTGTTAGCTGATATTCGTGATAAATAAATTACGAACCCCCCCCCCACACACACACACACACACACACACACANAAAAAAGTCAGAACAGTGCACTTACGGCGGGTATAATTCCTAGAGTATTTACTATGATTAATATGTTATTTCTGTGCAAGACATTTATAATTGTGTCCCACTCCACACTTTTCCTGGCAAAGGACAGCATATAGAGAAAGGGAAATCACTGAAAATTATTCTCTTCCATTGCCCTTTACTAACCAGCAGTATTCTGGAGTAATTTGCTCTTGAGTGGGTTTTGCTGTGCAAATTTGTTAATATTTTTTATTTGTTTCTAGATAAGAGTTGTGTGTGAAACTAGTTTTTGATAATCTAGTATTGTGACCCCATTAAACCTACTTTTCCCTGGAGATTTTATCCTGTGGATTTTGCTGAGCAGACCTAGTCAATATATTTTATTTGTTTGTGTAAGGGTAGTGTGTGTAACTGCTTTTTGAAAATCTGATATTGTGCATTAAACAAATACCGACTGGACTGAAGAAGCAAGGGAAAGTATATGTAGGATACACTTCACACAGGGTTGAAGAGTTGATACAACCACTCAGATGCTTCAAGTGCCATACTAACGATATACTAACATGCCCCACGCATTCGGACCAAGCGAAAAGAAGCTGGGTACATGGAGGGAAATCAGCAGTCCTCATATGCAACAACCATATTGATGTTTTAGAAGTTCATGAAAACACAACATCAAATGTCCAAGTTTTTCTGCTAGCAAAGGCAGACATTGACGTCATGATTATTAATGTATATGTTCCATACAGAAGTTAGAAACTAATTGTTTTCCAGGAAGTCGGTCGAATAGAAACAAATGCAAAAGAGCGGAAATATATTGAAGATGAGACTGGAATGGACGATCACAGCTCTGGGGTGATGTCGTAGACATTGCCCGAGGTCGAGAACTGGAAAAATTAATATATGAGTACGATTTACATATTGTAAATACTTACGAAATATGTACTTTTGAAACAGACAATGGACAATCCATAATCAATCTCACTTTGCAGACAAGAAATGACAAAACCATAGCGACTTGGTGGCTGGTAGACGACAAGATACAAAATGATCACAAAAAGATACTATACAATATTGAGAAGCATGACAAGTTGGCTGAGACACAAGGAAATGTTTGAAATTACCTATAGAAAGATTGACTAGAAATGTTTGAATATGGTGAAGGAAACAATTTAACCACAAATATAGTATCAGATGTGATATCAATGATATAGACGAAATGGTGAAAATCATTCAACAAGATATGTTGGGATTTGTGCAGCAATTCTGCGGATGAGGTGACAGTTACCTGGTGGGATTCGGAGCTAGAAAGGATGAAAAAACACAGGAATAAACTGCGGATAGGTTACAATATGTGGCAGCCAGAGACGGAGAACTATGAAAAAGGGAAGCAGGAGTAGAGTGCCTCGAAAGTTTTACGAAAATAATACGCAGTAAAAAATGAGATGATTGGGAAAGATTGGTTCAAGACAGTATAGATACAAATACCTGGGGACTGCCGTATCTAATACAGCATGAGAAAATCTGAAGTACGACGATATGGAGTACTACACAAACTGATATGACGTTTACGAGCAGATAGCATAACACTGGAGAAAGGATGGTTCTAGATATTTTACAAAGGGCAGGTACAATGACTGGACAGAATTATGACATAATGGAACTTGCAGACAGAGGTGGTAATACAAAAGATGAGGTACGACAAATGATTGAACGACTTAATTGTAAAAAGAGCCCTAGTTTTGACAATATAACTAATGATATGGTTAAGAAACTTGACACACATTAAAGAAATAATGGCAATTTACAACTTATGCTGTCGCATGGTATTTTCCCAGGATGTAGAAAATAGGACAATTAAAATGATTCCATTGGCAGGTAATCAGGACCCTCAGCAATCAAAATCATACTAGCCAATAATGTTGTTACCAATACTAGAAAAAGCTCTGGACATAAAATGACAAATAGAATCCAGGATGGCTTGAAGGGTAAGATGAATTGCAATCAATATGGTTCTCTCAGCAGTCAATAACATCTGATATCATCTGCAACAAAAACAAGATTAATGTAGTTACGTTACCCAATTATTATTATTATAACCGTTTTTGGCAAAATGCAACAATAGTTAACAAAAAATGTTGGAACAAATAATATATAACATATTTCAACAACTAATTAACGTACAGCACACATTGTTCTATCATTTTTGTTATTGCAAGTAGTACATTTTAAAACCATAAAAATAAAACAGAATTGTACTTTGCAATAATTATTGAGAAAAATAGTGGTTTTCTGAGGTTTTTCCAATAACTAATTAATGTAATTTAAATCTTGTTTATGGGACTCACTTATTTCACTTTTATGATGTTGATCTTGACCACTTTTATTAATGGCCAATCCTTGAATATATCGTTCCGTTATATTTCACTTTTGTTTAGCATCAACACACACACACACACACACACAAAAAGCAATTTTCGCATGTTGAGGACTTTCAACTCAGGACTTGAGAATTCCAAAACAACGACCTTCAAAAGACGAGGAGAATCTTAGATTTTCACATTTTACACAATAAAACTATGCCCTACATTCCTAAACTTTGTTTGCTTTCCTCCCCCCATTGCCTGGCCTACATACATAAGGTCACCAGTTGGTGCTCTCTGCAAATTCCCTCTTCCACGTGAAATCGAGATCGCAGTTGGCTGTAGATGTTAGATCAGCGAAATATTCAGCCATCGCTATCGCAATTTCTCTGTTGGCGAGAACCTGGCCCTAATAATTACGGCCAGATAACAGGACTCAAGAATACCTTCCAGATGTCTTACAGATAGACTCCCATACTTTAGTGGATGTTGATCTCTTAATGGTATTCAGAAACTCTTTTCAAGCGGTGGACCTGGATTCATTTGTTCTGTGTGCTTTTGCTCTAGCAATCCAATATGTAATAAGGTTTTATATGTGACAAAGGACTCTCTTAAAATTTCCACAATGCTCTTCACCTCACCCAAATGACATGAGTCATTCCAGGGCACATGGGGTCTTGGCTGAAACAGATTTTATTGGAATGGATTCTTCAGCAGCACGATGTCAGATAGTTGACCCTCTTGGACACTTACTGTTTCTCTGAAAACAGCTAGAGAACCCAGTTGGCCTTTCTGAGGATCCATTTCTGACTTGCATTTGAAAACTGTAGCACATTTTCGCAAGATCAACAAGTTAGGACGATGGTTGCTACCGTGAAGATCATCTTCTACTTCCCATTGGAAAATATCAGCAACTTCAGGAGAACAAACTGACAGATCTATAGCAGTCAATGATCCTGTAGCAAATGCAAAGTAAAATGTATTTCCCTGGTGTTCACAAATCTTCACGCTCAAAGAGACAATTCAGCTGTCAGTCTCTCAGACAATCACTTGTTGAACCCCACTTAATTCAAAACACTTAAGCTAATTCTAGCTGCAATATTGGAATATCTTTTCAATATTTGTATGCATGTTGGTATTTGGCTACAATCATAAAAAAAAACTCTTATGAATTGTAATCCCTATTCATGAGAGTGGCATCACAACTGACTGCTCAAATTATAGACCAATATCTTTAATATCTAACATAGCTAAGATCATGGAAAAATAGTCCACACTAGAATCTATAATTTTATTGATGAATATAATTTAATCTCACAAAAACAATTTGGTTTTAGGAAAAATATGGGTACTACGGACGCTTTAGCTACTGTGACAAAAATAAATTATGAAGGACAAAATGCTGATTAAAAAATCACAGCTACTTTTATAGATTTAAAGAAAGCATTTGATACTGTCAGTCACAAGCTATTATATCAGAAATTGTACAGTTTCAGAATTAGGGGTCATCCACTCCAACTAATTAGAAGCTATTTAACTAACAGGCAACAATGTGTTGGAATAGATGACACTTTTAGTGATAAGATTGAGGTACAGATTGCAGTGCCACAAGGGTCAGTTTTGGGTTCATTGCTTTTCATTATATTTATCAATGATATTTTCGATAAAATTACTGATACAACAGCTTATGCTGATGACACCCTTTTGCTAAGTATTGAAAACAACAAGGATCTAGCTGAAGCCAATATGAAAAATTAATTGTAAAAAGCTAGAAGGTGGTTTGCAAATAATAAGCTTACAATAAATGTGGAAAAGACTGTATACATGGCAATTGGTTGGTATGTTGACAGTTATCCTGAAGCTGGTCCTATATTGATAGGTGGAAATGTAATACAGAGTTAAATCTTATAAATATTTGGAAATAATCTTTGATGATAACTTGATAATAATCTTTGATGATAACTGGAACATACACATGGCTACATTGGTAAAGAGACTCAGATTCTATCACTACATTTTCTATAAATTAAAGCATTTACAATTACAGACGCAACATTGTATATACTATGCATTCGTGCACAGTGTAGCTACTTTCGCAATAATAGGATGGGGGTGGACCATATGGTGCATCAGTGAAACCAGTAATTAAATCGATAAAGAAGTTCCAAGATAATTTGCACAATGAGAACTTAGGTATCTTGCACACATATCTATTGGAAGCATTGATGCACAATTATGAGCAGATGAAAAATAAATTTTGAATTTTCACATCAAGAATTATATTTAAGTCAGCTACCATTAGGGGAAAAAAAACTATCAGAGAAGTAGCCATTATGTTGCCTTTAAAGTGTTTAACTCTCTTCCATCCAATGACCTGAAGACATTATCAGGAAATAAAAGTGGCATTAAAAACACTTAAAAATCATACTGTCACATTGGATCCTCTGACAATAATATCCCCCAAGATAAATACTTTTTGTTACTTTTTTCCATTTTCTGTTTATATTTTTATATTTTAACACACATATAATGTATTATAAACACTGATTATGTTATTTTCCCCATGATACATTTATATTTGTTAATTAGTTATTAATTTAATTGTTAATTGCCTTCCCCACGCACAGATGGCTTGACCATCTCTTGTGGGTGACAAATTGTGTACAATATGTATATTTTACAATATACATATGTATACAATATGTTAAAAAGGTGTTAGCAAATTTCAATTTCATATAAATATATAGACAACAATAATACGACTTCAAAAAATTAATTAGAAAGAGCAGTCAGTTTCCTATAAGAATCAATATATAATTTTATTTTTGAATTAGTTTCTTTACATCAATGAGATTTCCCTAGACACACAGTGCCCAATCTAATAGGCATCACAGAGGAAAATCACTTAATATCCATGTTAAAGACTTATAGTAGAAGTATAATAATTCATACAAAAAATTAAACAATTTGAAAGACAAAGTTTTTGGGTTGTCTGCCACATGTGAAATGCCTATTAGTTTATTACCAATTTTTATTTCTCATAAAAATTATTTGCATCATGTTTTTTAGCAATATTTTATACGGGATATTATGTGTGGAACACAGCTTTAAGAGTATTATCAAGAATGATTTTAAAAATACGTATTTGTTCCAACAGTTTTGTACCGACAACATTTCAATTTTAATTTTCTAGTTAAAATGTAAGCAGATCATTCAGTGAACAATCTGATGGAAATTTATAACAAACTTTGAAACTATGAGAAATGAAAAGAAACAATTTTCAATTATGAAATACTATATATTATTGTACATAGACTATTGTTACTAAAATAAAACTGCAACTTCCTTATAATTGTTTCAGGTAAGGTCTTCACAAAGGTAATATTGTAGTACCAACAATTTTTGTAGTACAGATGGAAATGTATGCATCTTCATTAATTCTCCATTTAGGTTTTCTCAAATAAAATTTAAATTTCCCGACTTTCCTCGGCCATAATAATCTTCCGGCTTTTCCCCCATTCTGAATTTTCCTGACTGGTGGATTATTATTACAGATACCTTGGAATTAAAGGTTATGAAAATAAACAAATACTTCCGTGGTATCATCATCGAGAAGTTTTTTAATGTATTTTCATTCTTCATTATTTCCATTTATTCTCAACACTCCCATTAATTAACACAGAAGTTTTCACTTCTAGGAAAAAACTGTCATAGAAATAATTTACAAACCAACCTGATATCGTACTCCACCCCGCTTCACTGCAGTTAATTCCATAAGAGGAGAGCAATTTTCTACAGCCAGGTAAAGAATTTTCAATGGGTTAGTTTCTATGAGTGCTTTTTCTTGATCATCAGCCTTCTTGCATTTCTGGATCTGGATGTGTTTCACTTTTTCAAATGCCTAATTTAAAATGAAAACAAATATTGTAATAAAGATTAATATTAACAATTCTAACATTTCAATTATATATATTGTGTTTCTATCACAAAAACAAAAATGATCATTATTTGAAAAAAAAAAATCAATGAATGTTAGGAATTCATTGAATATAAGTTTAACAAAGTAGCACAAGTTTCATAATGTGAAACGAGTAAAATAATCAATGGTAAAATCAATATTGTTGCTGCCAGTTTCAAAGTACATTTCATTTGATTATGCCTGACATCACAAGGATATAATGAGAATTCAATTTTGGATTATTTTTTTTTATTGTAATAGAAATTAAGAGATTGGTAAAAAATAAGAGAAATGAAAAGTAAACAATAAATATATTAAAAATTAATCAAATGTTGCAATATATTGAAGAACGCCAGTACTGACTCAATTGGGTATGGGGTTAGACAAAAGAAATTTAAAAAATTGTAGTTGAAGAAATTTTAGTAAAAATATTGGAACAAAATTTCTATTCGTTTGTTATTTTTATATACTTGCATTTTTTTCAGGTTTAGATTCCTGTTTAATGGTTGCTAAATAACCATTGTGCCCTAGTGTATCAGTAAAAGATTATAAAATTCTCTTGATGCAAGTCAAACCTAAAAATCTGAACATCCCAACCTACATAATTTATAACAGTTCTTCTGACAACCATTACCATTATGATTTACCATTATAAATTATTTTTTGACATTTATACCTTTTCTATCAATCCTCGGGCCAGCTCCTTTTTCCCTTTCCTCATACACTGATTTGTCAGCTTCCTAGAATGTTACAGGAAACAACATTGTATTACTTAATAATAAAAGATAATAAGAACATACATTGGTGGTGGTATGATAAAAATAAAGATAAAACAAATTACTACTAACCTCATTAATTCATCATGAAAAAGAGAACAAGTCTCATAATTCAGTGCAGCTTTGATTGGAACACTAACAAGATTTTGAGCTTCTCCACTTTCAAACAAATGGTTCAGTTTATCTCTTGAAACTTCCGGTTTAATAAAATAAGGGCCATATGAACTATAGAATGCAGATGAAGCACACTTCACACTGCAATACACAAACAAAGAATTGCATTATTGGATTAGCTTAACATGGTAGATAGACTCTAAAAGCAGATTCCAAATAAATATTAACAGCAATAAAAATTATACATAGAATGAAACAAATATTGCTTGTCTTGCTGATTTCACATTTATTAACAGGTAACTTTTGACAGCACACCAGTCATCTTCAAAATTTATAAATAACACTGCATACTAATAATCTTTAAATAAGATATGAACCTAAGTTGCAACAAATCACAGGAAGAGAGAGGGCGGGGATTAGAGATGTAAAGACAGAAATAAAGAGTGAAAAATAAACGTGGCAATCTAATTAAATTTAATGTGGCAATTTTAATTAAATTTTAAATAATTATTTTGTCAAAAATACAATTAAACATTCTCAAAGAAACAGACACCATCAAATACATAGCCAAAGCTAGCAGGTACAATATACTGTTAATTGATAAATTAATAAACAAAACAACTCACCAACTTAGGACACAATTTCTCACATCACTTAAACCCATTTCTCAAGGCCCCACCTTATTCATAAGTATTCCCTATTAGGGTAATATTTCCCTTGTCCAGCCAGCGAGGGATGTCCCTTGCTGGCTTTTGTAAACTCAATTCATGTATTGTCCTCCACAAGCTCAAATGCAGTTTATTTCCTTTTAAGCAACTACTTTATAGGGTATAAATTACATATATTTAAAGAGTAAGATATTGTTCCTGACAAACATTTTTTTAAATGGAAGATTTTGTTCAAATCTTTATGATTTAACTAATGATACATATTCATGGATACAAATTTATTTGCAAAATCAGCACACTAGACTATAATAGTCAACCTTCAATGAGGAACCAAAAATCCTTTACCATCTCCAACACGTATCTACTAAATACTTCACATAACCTCACATTATAATGTACATAAATGTGTAACAAAACTCAAAAGTAATAATAAACTTAAATATCAATTCGAGACAAACCTCTTATTTATCCCAATATAGGTGAAATTGTTTATGCTACGCAATGTCAAAACAACTTTCTCCATCATAAAAAGTAGATAAAATGCTCTCCGAATCAAGAGAAGCTGGAAACGGCCAGCCGCATTTACATCCCATTACTTACCAAGCTTACCAATCTGCACCTCAGACTACATCTGATCTGCACATAATATTTGAAATCCCACAGAACTAATACTATGACGTCACGTGGACGTAAGGCGCTGCTTTAAAACCAATCAACATTCAACCCGAGATTTCTATTAATTTAATTCTAATAGAATTAAAAAGCTGATGTTCTTATGATAAGCAAAGCAAGTTATGAAAGTAATAGCCTTTACAGCATAATGCAAGAGTTACCTAATAAATCCTCATCAAAAGATTATTTCAATTATCGTACATATTTTTACTTTTATCATATACGTAGTATATAGAAAGTATTTTATTCGTGAAAAAATTCGAAAGAGAGATTTTGACAGATTTTTGATTCCGTTTTGGCGCTTCCTAATTCTAAAAAAGTGTTTTTTGTCATATCTTCTGTCCGTCTGTGCGCAGCAATTCTGGAAATGGATGCATCAATTTCAATCCCATTTCGTTTTTACGGTAGAATTTACTTGTAGTCGATGCACGTGCTCTAATTGTTTTTACTTTAAAACAAAGGGTACTTTACATTAAGGTCAAAGTACTCTCTAGATTGTTTCTCAAAAACGGCTCCAACGATTTTGCTTAAATTTTGTGTATGTGAAAGTACAATTAGTATGTATTTGTAGCGGGAGCTTCATAATAAACATGAACTGTATATAACCAAAGTCGCTCCTACAAACTTGTGCCTACCAAGGGAGACCTGGTTGATTATAAATGAATACTTAGCAACTGAAGTTTTGTTGATTAGGAATCAGATACTCATTCTACTACGCGTTACCGTGCGAGTCACACACGCTCACGCACTAGCGTAAATTCAGTTCAGTGTTAAATTAAATTCAGTTCAGTGTTCGCCGAATTCTCATACGAGCTAATCGCTCAAGTGCATATGTTATATTTAATTCAGTGTTAAACCCATATTATACGTTAAACGTTATACTCCACTCTGAACTATAATTCGGTGCTACCGGACCGGTGGATGAACTCTAAGTATTTTTAAATTTGATTAACATTTGCTTTGTCAGGAACTGATTTAACTGTTCTACTGCTAGACGAACTACTCTTGACATCGTACCTTTTCATGTAATTCATTATGAACATTCATAGTTCGCTTAGCATACATTAAATAACTTGTGCTTTTCATTGAATTCATGTGTTAATAATTTCTGTTAGTTGATTAAGTATAGATAGATTCATTTTATAGATTTTGTGGGGGATTCATCCAGGACACGCTTAGCATAATTAAGTAATATTAACCAAGCACTTAGAAAGATGAATAGCTCCCCAACACATTATACCCGCATTAGCAGTATTTCGCTTGAAAGTTTGGCATAGACGCAGTAAAACAATTTTTGTGTGCTACACTTTAGTTTACTGTTTCAAGAAACTTGAATTATATTTAGCAGGGTACAAGGACCAAGCAGAAGTAGAATACACTTTTCGTAAACTGAAATGAAAGAATGATAATGATAAAACACATAGGTCAGCTAAAACGAAAATACAGTAATTTCTGTCCACAACGAAATTACATTTACATAAGAGTTTTACGATATTTATAAGACTGATATGTCGCTTCGTGTTTTGAAATAATATTCTGAATATTTATTTTACTTTCAAATAAAAGACTAATAAGTACATCTAGCGACTTTGAGAATGAATAGAGCACTGAAAGACGACCAAAATATAGAGGACCACACCAGAAATGACCCTTTCACTATAGAATTTGTTCTCACTCTTTGCTGCAGACGAAGAAACGTATATGAGAAAGTTTGTGAAATGGTTTTGCACCACTAGTTTTCTTAAATATACAGCTTGTTCATGTTTTAACTAGAAAGTTTCCGAGGAGGATATATGGTCAGGATTATTATCATAACATATTAAAGGCAGAAGTAATAATATAATATGTTACAACTGGCGACGAAGATGTTATAATTGTAACATATTACATAGTAACTTCTGCCACTTACATGTTAATAATAATAATAATAATAACAAAACATATGAAAGGATTTAAGAGATATAATTTAAATCAGACTTCGTTTTTATTCAATGCAAGAATTTATTACAAACATAAATAATGCATATAAATATAACTTTCTGGGCTTATATTGAGCACAATTAACAAATACTAGTACTACAAATTGACTGTACTAATGTAAAACTTAAATATGATACAAACATAATGTACACAAGTAACCTGTTTTAGAGTTCCAGCCTTCTCCAACGGTCGACGACTGAGCAACCGTCGATGCTCGGCGCCAAATTCATTTTTAACTCCACTGTACCCACAGATTATATTAGGTACCTTCTATAATCTGTGATTGTACCTAGGTTGTGTTACGATCGCTGGGCAAAGTGGTTGATATCTGGTGGCGAGAAACAAAACTAACGTTTTTCGGACAAGCTGGTCTTGTCTCTCTCTCTCTCTCTCCAATCTAATGCGGGGAAATGAGGCTATTGTCCCCGCAGCCAAAGAAGGATAATGAGATGTAACTAATGGAGCGAAAGCGCGGTGTTGTCATATGTCTTCTGCGGCGGGTCGCCTAGCGTAGCTCCACTCATTCAAGACTGCACGCCGCAACACCCACACATAGGCTGCTATAACCCGTGGAAAAACTTATCTCAGAAATATCGTGTGTCCTATCGGCCAAAGGTCAGATAAAACCCGCCGTCCCAGCTGCTACCGGTTCAGCGATGGTCTACTTCATTTATGGAAAATGTATGTATCAATATTTTAAACAAACAAAATGATCTCCATGTAAATGGTTGTAATTTTATAAATGCTTCAGTTTTTGTCTCATTTTAATCGGACAACTTTTACATAAATTAAAGGTTATAAAATTATTTGACTTTATTGTAATGTAATAATACAATAATTTACGTTCAAAATTTAGGCCATCCCCACAAACGCTCATCTGCATGCTTTGAAAAAACCTTTTGTTCACGACATAGAAGCTGCGCAGTGGCCTGCGGAGTTGAAAATGAGTTTCGCACTGAGCATCGACGGTTCGTCAGACGTCGACCGTTGGAGTCGACAGTTCGTTATTCGAGTTCGTGTTTGTTCCCCGTCCCTGAACGATCAGCAAAAAATGCCAAGCAACAAATGGTTAGTCAAAATTACCCTGCTGATTCTTTATGGTAAATTATTAATTTTCAATAAATTAATTAAATTAAGTTATTAAATTTGAAAATTAACAATTTTAATCTTTCACTATCTTTACTGTTAAATCACATCACGTTTATTATAATTGTCATAAAAGTTTTGCAATTATTATTTATTTCAATTGCAGAAAACTTCAATGGTGATGTTAAGAGGTACATAAGTTTGTCTTCAGCATTTTCCAGGGGAAATGTATGTTAGACATTATTTGAAGGAATTTGTTATAGCAGTACTTAATAAATCTTATCAGGATAATATGGGAACAAATGGGATAAAGCTTGGAGTCTGTAAGTATTCTTGAAGAATTTGAAATCATAACAGACATTACTGAACAATTGCATCTGTGGGAAGCTACCTAATTATAACAGGAACATTTGTGTTGAAATAGTAATAGAGAGACTGTTAGTAACACAGGAAGGAGGATACTGATGTATCATTCTGGTTAATTATTTTCAGGAGGTTCTTTTATAAACTGGCCATAGTCTGTTTCTTTAAGACAAATACTCTTTAATAAACACATAAATATTACATAAACGAAAATACTAAATAGTTTACAATATTTAAAGTTTTGCCAGTCCTAGAAGTTATTTACAAAATACCCCAAACTATGCAGAATTACTAGAAATGAAAAAAATATAACAAATTGCAGCGCATGATGAATTTACAATTCCAGATTACCGAGTTTTCGGCATTTCTAAATAAATATATACTATCCAAAGTGTAACTCAGACCCCTTTGGATGGTGATCACAGTACATACATAGCGTGGTTTTAATTTAACCCCGTCGGTACTGGATTCATTGATGCTTGATGGCTTCCAACAGATGACTCCAAGAGGTCATCTCGCGTCGGCAAGCCGGGTTAAACATATCACCGGATGTGCTGTAACTGGAACCACTCTGTAATACGATGCATTTGTTAGTCTCACAGTCTTTAGTCACACCGATGAATGCTGCTAGTTGGGCAGTAAGAACTACCTCATAAAAATGTTCGCCTTAACAAGGCATTATGAATGTTGCAGTAATAACTACATCCTAGTATAAGGTGGACAAAACCACCTCCCAAAAAATAAATTGTTATTAAAGTAGCATAATGTTGACTCCGTACAAACTACGGCGGTTGACAAACTACGGCGGTATAACATTCTCTCTGACGATCAACACGGTTTTAGGAAATTCTTTTCCACGACAAGCGCCATATTTTCCTTCTTAAACGATGTTACCACATCTCTAGACAGTGGAGAAAATCCTCAGGGTGTTTTTCTTGACTTATCCCAAGCATTCGATGTCATCGATCACGGAATTCTCCTTACCAAATTGCATTCTTTAGGCATTCGTGGACTTCCACATCAATGGCTAACTTCTTATTTAAAAGATAGATATCAACAAGTAGAAATATCCTATACTAAAAATAAAATACTTGAGCGTTGTCTTTCAGAAACAAAGCCACTTACTTGCGGAGTACCCCAAGGATCAATTCTCGGCCCTATACTCTTTTTATTGTATGTGAACGACATGTCATCATCCACATCAGATTGCAAAATGGTTCTTTTTGCTGATGACACTAATTTACTATGTAAACATGCCAAAGCTCAAAACGTTTTGTCCAACCTTTCGACTTGGTTCCATGCAAATCGTCTCATTGTAAACACTGACAAAACAGTGTCTATGTCATTTCACAATAGTATCACAAAATCTTTACCCCAGGTTTCTCTTTCTTTAAACGGAACACAATTAAAAACTGTTACAAATACAAAATTCTTAGGTCTCCATATTCAAGACAACCTCAAATGGAATTGTCACATTGACAATCTTAATTCCCAATTAAGCAAATTGTGTTACGCATTCCGAATCTTAGTTAACGCAGTTAGTCCACGTATTTCCCGTTGCGTATATTTTGCAAACGTTTACTCCCATTTACGTTACGGCATTACCTTCTGGGGTAATTCCGGTCAGAGTATTCAAACTTTCAGAATTCAGAAGAGGATAGTTCGGATAATTTGTAAATCTCACCCCCGAAACTCTTGTAAACCTTTATTCAAGGAATTAAATATCTTAACACTTCCCTGCATTTATATTTATGAAACAGTCGTGTTTGTTAAGACCGAATTACTGAAGTGCCACCCTTTCTTTATACGAAACAGTCTCGTTCACGAACACTATACACGCAATAGTAGTAATATTCATCGCCCTAGAGTGTCAACCACTCTTTGCCAAAAGGGACCATACCATTCGGGAATCGTTCTATATAATTCCCTGCCCAAGAATATAAAAGATATTATGAAATTGAATATCTTCAAATCCGCGGTTAAAAACTACCTCCTGCACCAGTGCTTCTACACTGTAAAAGAATTTATTGATTTTAACAAAAGTTAAATTCGTCTTGTGCTTTATCACGCCATTGCTGTAGTACTTTTTAAACAACTTATAACAATTTCAAAAACTATTTTCTTGCATGATTGTGTTGTCTTATGGCTCATATTAATTTAGTTTTATGTGTACTCAACATTGGCACGTTTGTGTACATAAATTCTGTAGCCCCATCCTGGCCCGGGTTTTTCTCCGGTTTTCCTTCGGGTAGAGGCGGATTTATCATACAGGTTCTCTAGGCTTTGTCTAGGGGCGGGTCTATTGTAACAATAAATCGTGAATTTAGTGTTATTTCAATTTTTAAGCACTATACTCAGAATAATCTATAGTTCGATAATAACTTACATGTAATTTTTTGCTTAAAATTACAAACATATTGACATTCTATTAGTATTATAACTCGCAGCTAACTTTTTATCTTATCTAGGAATTTTTGCTGAATTTTTTGAATCCGCCTCTGCCTTAGGGCCCTTGATCGGAATTGATGGGATGGTCCCTTGCTTGCTTCCGGAGAGTAAATTAGTTTTTTTTCCCTCCACGTGGTCATACGCAGTTTGTACTGTTTTTTGACAATAAATTTATTTATTTATATTTACAACCAGCGCCACGGCATCGAACAACCGACGATCGACGAATACATGCGAAGTCTTGACTCCGTAAACACTAGCAACGCTACGTGAATACGGTCGTTGACGACACCCAGCGCCACGACATCGAAGCTACGATCGGCAGGGCTTCGCTGCAAGCGAACAGTAATTCCGCGAAGCGGAGTTCGAGCTTTTATACACTCGTAGAAGATTCTAGAAGCGAGTGGGGATGCTCTAGTTTAGGTGGAGATGATTCCATGGAGTATGCATAGTACGCTAGTCCTGCCACCTAGTAGACAAATATAAACATAATGTTCACTACACAGACACAGTAGCGCTCTGTAGAGCACGTAGCGTCTTTACGAACCGAATTGTTTCGTAACAGAGACATTGAGGTGTAAATTATTCTTTTTTCAATAATATTTTATTAATTTTAGTAGTAGTATTTTTTCTCTGATCAATCTAGGTACAGTTGTGCAAGGTAACAGTATTCAGAATATTTGCTATTGAAATATTTATTTTCTCTGCTCCATCTTGACATATATTTATTTTTCAATTATTGTGGTCTGACACATCAGTGTACATGCCCTTTGTATCTGTTACTTCTTTAATTCCAATAGTTATTTGTACAGTCATCCCAGTGAAATGTGAAATTCAGAGTTTAAAATAATTAAATATCTTAATTGATACACAATTTTTCTGGATATTATTTGTCATAATCTGTATTTGGCCAAACTATTCTGATTTTTTTATATTTGAAATAAAATAACAATGAGAAACAACATTCTGGGTTGCATTTAGTAAATGAAAAATTAAACACGGTAATGCCACTTGAAATTATTCTAATTTTTTAGAGTATTTGTTTACCCCAGATAAAGAAACTAAATCCTGAAATAAATTAATTTCAGGATAAAGAAACTAAATCCTGAAATAAATTAATTTCAGAAATAAATCTTAATTAGGTTTAAGTTGTTATGAATTTTTTACATTCTACCTCATTACTATCATTCTTAAATGTTCTCAGTATAGACTTTGGTGTGTATGTTGTCTCTTTATTCACAAATATTTGTAATAGTTTCGTTTCTTATTTGTACTCAATTTAGAGGTATATTTTGTGTGTTCCCACGAATAATTCATTTTCTTATCTTAGTCTAGGCAGAGTTTCTTTTTCATTATATCTGTATTCACAAGTAGGATTAATTTCTTATAGAACTATTTCTTAAATGTTCTTAATATAGGCACAATTGTATACGTTAACACTATTCATAATATTCATTTCTTATAGCTAAATGTATTTTCTGTACCCCATCCTGGAACCTTTGTGTTTATCCTCTCTGTATCCATAATATATATTTTTGTAATAAATACTTGCTTTCAACAAAAGTCATGTTTTGGTGTAATTTTTAACAATTTTATTTATTTTCTCGTTAATTGTAATTATGATATATTGGTTGAGGATTTATTAGCGATTTGTTGCTTTCAATTAGAAGAGAAGGTGTTTAAATTTTTTATATCGTTGATCGTAAAAATTTAAACTTTAGTTTTATTCAATGTGGTTATAGTTAATCAAAATCTCAGATTAAATGTCCCGATTTTAAAGCAGTGCCATGCGTTTACGTGATGTCATTGAATTGGTTCTCCTGCCAGACTAACTATTGTAGAGAGCGTAACCGGCACGAAATTTGCCACCCAAGGGCATTATAGGAGATTGTACCCCTGGCTGAAGCTGTTGGGTCGTTCATTGGTGTAGCTAGTGTCTTGTTCATATACGTAACTCGAAATAACGAGGCATTGCTTTGCTCAATAGAAAAGTCGTTGAGGACGTATGCTCTGGTTTCCCAGAAATCCAAATGTGCGAAATTTGGGAGATAAGTATATAAGATAATTTCGGAGAATTCCGAAATCTAATATTCTTGACACCGATGATCCCTCCATCATAGGACGGATGTTTTCGTCAACGATTTGGAGTACGTTCAAGAGAGATAAAATCGATATAATTTCCGTGTCTTTCCGTCAGTATACTTCGGACCAGTAAGGGGAATTAGGCCTTATTTCTCTACATAAATTCCAAGTCCGCGAGGAGCGCTGCAAACTACTCCTGCGCACTCAATTCAGTTTATGCGGTTACTACTTCAAACAGACAGTAATTAAGCCATCATTTCAAATTCTTTCTTAACCTCAGATTACTTCCCGATGGCTGTCTTTTGGTTGTAATCTGGTTTGAAGTTACGAACCTGCTATCTGGGGGACGTAGAGCCAATGACTCGTTAGATTAGTTCCACGAGTGGCCGCTATGTTGTGCATGTGTCTTCCTCCCTCCCGATTAACCCCTTTCTGTTCCTTTCCCATAATACCTACATTCATGGAACGTTAACTGATATAAAATGCTTTCAAGAACATTCAAAAGATAGACTAGGAAATTTAAGAAGAAAACACAAATATAAGAATTATCGCAAACGTTTATTAAATAATTAATAGACAACTACGTTATAATTTTGACACAAAAATATCAGCACTATTTAACAAATACAATATATCCAAACAATAGATCCAATAAATTAATTAAAATCATTTATTACAATAATAGATCAAATAAAATGTTCTTTACTTTGTAATTCTTCATCATGTTATGTAATAATATATATGCCCACACATCATACTCTTAAATTACGCACTGCATGGGGAAAGTAATATGCACAATACCTTGTGTCTTAGATTGTTGTGTTATTAACTTGTAATTCTTTACAGCAAATAGTCGCTTTTGTGACCACTATAAATATTTATTTGGATATAACTTGAATCCGTTGAAGTTGGTAATTCGTGTTATTGCATAATATTCGTCAAAAATACATGACTTGGCATATATGTAGAGTCGGTACATTTCTATCTAAACTATTACTACTTCCAAAATATTAGTACAACAGATACTACAATTACTCTTCCAATTGTCAAGGGAAGGAAGTAAATATTGTTCACAATTATAATGTATAAGAGAATAACAAATAGTGGTATGTTTAAAGCACTAGATTACATTTATAGATCATGTTTATGAAATCAGATATTATATATAAAACAATCAAAAGGAACAATCGGACTTATATTCAGATAACACTACTGATAATCAAATAAATATTACATTTCAACCTATCATATGAAAAGGTAGCATAACAAAGACACAATCTTTCAAGCAACACTAATTCTCAATTAAATGCAGATTATTGAAACAGGAAAAAATACTACCTCAAAGGATGGTGAATTATCTTGCTTCCATTAATTAAATCAAATAGAATTATATAAAAAAAACTCAGTCCCTTCAAAAATACATTCTCGTCCATTTTGTTTCCCAATTGACAATTTTACACCACCAAGATATACTTATTATTTAGAACGTCGACCAATTACTTTGTTAGCAGCAGAACGTGTGTCAACATACATCTGTATACTCACCTCACATGCATTCATTACATGCAACTATTCAAAATCTATATTATGATAAGTACATGACTCGATTCTTCGTAAACGTATAGCTATTAAAATACAAACAAATGTAGAAGACTTGCATTATATAATTCACATATTTCAATCGAAATATCACAACTCGAATCCACTGACAATGCTGATATAAAATGACTGACATGATTATTACTGATATGATTGTATTATTGTATGATAAAATTAGTCCAAATAAATTCTCAAAAAAATCCTCATATATTTTACCAGGTGTCTACAAGCGTAAGACACCAGCCATCTCACAATTTGGAACTGCACAGACATACCACTTTTCTTCTTTCTCTGCTAAACAATGAACCAGCAGGATAAATGAAGAATCAATAAAAAACATCATTGTTTTTTTTGTGGGGCTTTACGGCTCATGTCGACATCAAAGGTCATTGGAGCCCGAAAAACTTGTACAGGTAGGGAAAATGCAGTTACGCACTAGGGAGAGCCAACACGACTCCCCGCGTGTGGGACTCGTCGAATGATTCAACCCTACCCACTAAAAACCCTCCTGATCTACAACGTACCAAAACATATCTCACAACATACATCAAATGAAGGGGGGAGGCTACAATGAGGGGGGCACATAACATGAGGGGGAACAAAGAATAAGGGGGGACAAAAAATGAGGGGTAGGACAAAAAATGACAGGAATGAGGAAAATGAAAGATACTCTAGCCTTAATGGCGTCGGGATCGAAAAGAATAAGAGGTGACCAAGGGAGATCAGGAAAGAGAAAGGAAGGAGCATGGCTCAAGTAAGTGGGAGTAATGCCAGACTCAGCTCGGGCAAGTAAGTGGAAGTAATGCAGACTTACCTCAACATCATTGTTGAGGTAAAATATGATTGAATGTTAAAAATTATCAAAATTCATTATCAGGATCTCCTATTATTAATTAGATTAAGAATGCATTAGAATTTCTGTGAAAGATGCACATAACTCAATAATGTAAAAGGAATTCATCGTTTCAAAGCATAGGAAAATATATATTCAATAACAAAAATACGATACTTAGTTCATATATCTCCGGTGTGCTTCAGCTTTTCGCAATGTTGACAACTCAACACCCTTCCCTTTCCCTCGTTTTGCATCGCATAATTTTAATCGAGCAGAGCTCCAGTAGCTTCAAATAGTTGCAGTCGCCACATGAAGGCCATGTGCTTGCCGGCAACGTCATCACTCACTACGCGAGCAACCAGTTGAACGGGTGGTGGGGGCTAGTTAGTTCGACGCCTTGCTAGTGCAGCGCTGCTTCGAGTGATCCATCTGTACATAATATAATCTGTGCCTAGACCTAACTCGCTTTACGACCCAAGGTCGCAAATTCTCAATAGTTCCGGTAGATGCCATGTGACTTCGCTGATGGCGCCTGGCTGGCGCGCCGGTTAAATTGTGCGATGTATTTCGTATTCAAAAACTCGACTCGTAATATTTGTGCCTGGTTTTTGTAGTGTAAATTGGTTAACTAGATTACGTGCAGTAAGGATTTGGTATTGATATAAAAATAGTTTCGCACACTACTTGTTACTTTAGAATTGATGTCTTGAGTGCTGAAGATGAAACTGCATTCGCTTTGTGATAGTGTACATGCGGATGTTGTTGAGGTTAAGAGAAGAAAACCATACAACAAAGTAATACTACTTGGAAACCTCGGAAACATTCAAAATTCGAACCAACAAATGGAATGTTGAAGATGAAGAGGAAGAATTTCTTGGCGTGATTTAAAGATTTGGAGGTGAGTTTTCTCTGTAATTTATTTATCTAACTAGTAGTTAAACGACTCATTCATTTTCGTTTGGCGGCGAAAGCTCAGTCGATTCTTTTGATGTGTATTATCTGGAGCTTTTGAATTTGTGTCAGTAATATGAATACATAAAAATTATGCTCCTTAATCCTGTTGGATTCCACACGTGGCCACTTTCAATTTTAGGTGTAATAACCAATATATAAATATAATTTGCAGTTGCATCACTAGCATAATGTATGATAGTTCTTGAAACGAGCAGAATTTTCATCAATGTTAGGGCATGTAATACAAGAACTGTTGGTATTGTTCTGGAAAGTGCTTAAACTGATCTATTTTTCCTAACGTTGTAGGTGTTGATGTAAGGAAGAATGAGGATGTCAGAAAATTCTGCTATTGTTTGACTGCAATGTTGACATGTCCCCCAACTTCACCAGCATCCAAGACAGATTACCAGGTGAAAAAAATGAGCAAAGGAGGCTTTTCAGTTAATATCATATCAGTAGTGCAGCAGCCCCTGGAATCACACTGTGTGAAGGAATTGGTCTGATGCTGACAGATTGATGTACATTACAAGAAGTATAAGATTTTGTCATCGTTATCATTTATTGATGCAAAAGACCTTTTCGACCGCATGGCGGCCATCTTCAGTGCTACAAAAAAATTTAAAAAATAAAAATTACATAATAAATATAAATTGAAACATCGTAAAAATAATCTGCTACTTTCTTCTTTAAAAAGTTAATAATTTTCAATATAATATGAAATAATATCAGGATATGAGAAAGCAGGAATACCTGTGTCCTTTGGCAAGCGGTGGCTGAAAGCACCGTTTTTTCATGAAGGGTCGGATTAGATAAGGAAGTCCAGGAATTTCCATTCGCGTCACGGGTTTTCCGTGTAACGGGCTTCAGTAATTTTAGCAGGCGGAGGAAATATCTGTAATTTGATTACTAAGTGTGAAAATGTTGGAATTAATTAAATTGTCAATGTGAATGTTTTCTAGTTTGCCTTTTCCAGTATTTATTTTCTATTTCCAAAATTTGGAAATCATTCAACTGTGTCGAATGTGTGATTGTCACAGCCAATGATTTTCTAATTTTACAATCACACAGTCAATGATTTACAAACAAACATTCCACACAGTAAATTATTGTGATTGCGCCGTTTGAGAGAGTTCTACGCTCGGCTCTAAACCGAGATGAATCAGAATATAAATATTATATCTTTTAAGCACCAATATCAATTTTATTGCATTGCGCATGATCTGTTGGCAACTGATGAACCCACGTGCCTGCCTATTTCAGAGATGTTTTTCCCCAACCTGATCATTTAAGCAAGTATCTTGTATATTTTTTGAGACATCGGCGACGAACCATTCAACTAACGGGTATTGACCGAGAATCAAAAGATGAATACCGCACAATTCAAACATTGAAAGATAACTATTGCAGATGGCAGATAACTGATCGACGCAGGAGAGTTGTCTGAGACCAGATTGCATCGGTATTTACTTTGCTGTCACCTAGCGGCAGAACAGTGGTCCGCTTTGATCTTGTAATGCGTAAGCTACCTTGGCGCTATTTACAACCAGAAGACGCTTTTGGGAACTAATTATTTAGTCCTAGAGATTGAGTTCCCTGGTTTATCGCGGATTTCTAATAGTATTAACACAATTTCCGATAGAATGGATATATGTTCAACGAACTTAATTATTAAATCCACTATAAGTCGTAATGTATTATCATCTAGTTGAAAAATTTTCTTTGAGACTTGACTATAGATAATTAGGGAACCATTAAAACATATTTTTTGAGACTTTTCGAATGGGGTTTTTAAATGTGGTGTTTCAAATCAATAAAACATTCAACGTCGCACCTAAGAGTGAACTATATTTACGTATTTCAATACTTATTTGACATTCATCAAGTAAAAATTGTGACGTATAATGTATATGACATTGAGTACGCACCAATGCATATCATACTAGACAGTATAAATGAAAATAAATTACACAGGTACACAAAAGGAAAAGTGAAATCCAAAAGGTATACCCTATAACCTCTATGTATGTTGGGGCGCTGAAATTTGTTATAAAATTTGAATTACTGGATTCAACATCTAAACTGCATTTCATTTATTGTGGCACATGAGAGCAGGAATTTACTGAAGTGGTTTAAGTGATATAAAATGTTTACAAACAATTCAGAATGTATTGATGTACTTTTGATTTTTTGACGATCAAACCCTTATACATAACACCGTTTTAGAGTTAATACTTTTTGTATTTGCATGTCATTAATTTAAAGCTGTAATCATAAAAAATGTGTTTCCATAATGAAAGATTGATACGTCGAAGTATTCTTGAAGTGAGACTTTGGATAACCCACTGTAGGTATTTATATTCCTGTAGTTTAAAAATTGTTTCTACACCCAATCTAGTACTGACACTTTTACACACTTGTGACGCGTAATTGAGAAGTATAATATTTACCCTAAATTTTATCAGTAACATCATAGTGACTTGTGACTTAGAATGTGAAGTTTTAATACCTGACGTACACCTTTTCATTTATAATACCCGCATTTCAAAATTTGTTCTTTATTGTTTATCATACAACGGTCGTCACGTAGTATTACGACGCTACGATATCCCCGCAGCGTATACGTCGTAAGATTCAAATAAGGCAGAAAGAGTTTTCATTAAGCTTGGCTCTTAATTGTATTAAATGTTTTGTAATACAAGGCTCATGAGCATGTAAGAAGTATTATCTCATAAAGTCTATATTACCACTAGTCATGTGGCAATATACAATGTATACATTNAGTAAATTATTGTGATTGCGCCGTTTGAGAGAGTTCTACGCTCGGCTCTAAACCGAGATGAATCAGAATATAAATATTATATCTTTTAAGCACCAATATCAATTTTATTGCATTGCGCATGATCTGTTGGCAACTGATGAACCCACGTGCCTGCCTATTTCAGAGATGTTTTTCCCCAACCTGATCATTTAAGCAAGTATCTTGTATATTTTTTGAGACATCGGCGACGAACCATTCAACTAACGGGTATTGACCGAGAATCAAAAGATGAATACCGCACAATTCAAACATTGAAAGATAACTATTGCAGATGGCAGATAACTGATCGACGCAGGAGAGTTGTCTGAGACCAGATTGCATCGGTATTTACTTTGCTGTCACCTAGCGGCAGAACAGTGGTCCGCTTTGATCTTGTAATGCGTAAGCTACCTTGGCGCTATTTACAACCAGAAGACGCTTTTGGGAACTAATTATTTAGTCCTAGAGATTGAGTTCCCTGGTTTATCGCGGATTTCTAATAGTATTAACACAATTTCCGATAGAATGGATATATGTTCAACGAACTTAATTATTAAATCCACTATAAGTCGTAATGTATTATCATCTAGTTGAAAAATTTTCTTTGAGACTTGACTATAGATAATTAGGGAACCATTAAAACATATTTTTTGAGACTTTTCGAATGGGGTTTTTAAATGTGGTGTTTCAAATCAATAAAACATTCAACGTCGCACCTAAGAGTGAACTATATTTACGTATTTCAATACTTATTTGACATTCATCAAGTAAAAATTGTGACGTATAATGTATATGACATTGAGTACGCACCAATGCATATCATACTAGACAGTATAAATGAAAATAAATTACACAGGTACACAAAAGGAAAAGTGAAATCCAAAAGGTATACCCTATAACCTCTATGTATGTTGGGGCGCTGAAATTTGTTATAAAATTTGAATTACTGGATTCAACATCTAAACTGCATTTCATTTATTGTGGCACATGAGAGCAGGAATTTACTGAAGTGGTTTAAGTGATATAAAATGTTTACAAACAATTCAGAATGTATTGATGTACTTTTGATTTTTTGACGATCAAACCCTTATACATAACACCGTTTTAGAGTTAATACTTTTTGTATTTGCATGTCATTAATTTAAAGCTGTAATCATAAAAAATGTGTTTCCATAATGAAAGATTGATACGTCGAAGTATTCTTGAAGTGAGACTTTGGATAACCCACTGTAGGTATTTATATTCCTGTAGTTTAAAAATTGTTTCTACACCCAATCTAGTACTGACACTTTTACACACTTGTGACGCGTAATTGAGAAGTATAATATTTACCCTAAATTTTATCAGTAACATCATAGTGACTTGTGACTTAGAATGTGAAGTTTTAATACCTGACGTACACCTTTTCATTTATAATACCCGCATTTCAAAATTTGTTCTTTATTGTTTATCATACAACGGTCGTCACGTAGTATTACGACGCTACGATATCCCCGCAGCGTATACGTCGTAAGATTCAAATAAGGCAGAAAGAGTTTTCATTAAGCTTGGCTCTTAATTGTATTAAATGTTTTGTAATACAAGGCTCATGAGCACGTAAGAAGTATTATCTCATAAAGTCTATATTACCACTAGTCACGTGGCAATATACAATGTATACATTACACCAGTGAAAGAAAGATAAACAAATTTTCTGAAAATATGCCACACGGCGGCAACCAGAGGGATTGTAAGACTAAACCTTATAAACTAACATTGATTCCGTTTTAGAAAGCTACATACGGAATTTGGAAGACTCATAACGTAACTAATTTTAGATACATGATAACACTACAATTTAATCTTATTCTTCACATCAATATGCGATGCCTAGGCTAGTTATTTCTTTAGTTATTATATCTCTGGGCTCCATTTTCTGTCATCAACCTCTCTCGACACAGCGCGTTTGGTACACACCACGCCTTCGGATTCTTCGTAGGAAACACTACTGATTTCTAATTTAGACACTCACATATACACTCCCACGATACAATGTTATTTATATTATTACTTTTATTAATATCCGGATATTGCTTGAAAAACATTAACAGTATAATAAGTGTTCTGTTCAAAAAGTTATTTCTTGCAATACAAAAAGTATAGCCTTTTGTGTTATCTATTGCAACAAGAATAAAAATACCACAATAATAGAATATCTCGTAATTTTTTATTTATTGCCAAGAAGTTTGCTCTTCCGCCTGACCGTGACGGGGGTGAGAAATTGGGATATTCAGGTGTTGAGATGCTGGGATACCACCCGCATTGCCCACCATTTCCTGTGCCTAGAACTTGTACCGGGCGCCATTTGGGTGATGAGGGCTTTATCAGCTCTGATCAGTGCCAGCACACAGACAGACACCACGAGGACACGAGTTCTTTTTCTTGTGCTTCTTGAGAGTTCTTCTTCGGTTCTTTCTCGCTGGTTCATTTCGAGGTCATGTACTCTGATTTTTGAGATCACTCATTCGAGATGGATTGAAATCATTCACCTATGATGATTGAGTTAGATATTTTTAGAGTTCGTGATTATGAGATTATTATGAACTTGTTGCGAGATGAGATATCAGATAATAGTCACTCTAAATATCTCCGAGGTTGAGCAATACGTCTTGCCGATCTCCTTTAAAGTTGCTTCTGATTCAGTGATTATAATCAGATGCTCACTTATATGTTTTTAGTCGTACGGCGAATAACTAATTTGTTGAGTTCGAGTCTCGCCACCACCGTTTAGACTCAGTTTGTGAACTTTGCGCGAACTAACTCTCATTTTAGAACTGACTTTCGCGAGTGATAAACGTTTTTGGAAATGACCAGTGGTATTCCGCTGTTACTCATTATCGTAAACTTGAGCGGGGCGACCAAGCCGACGACCTCTTTCCGTTCCGTGTGGGGGAGCCACACTCCGGGGTCTCCGAGGATTGAGCAGCCATGGCGAAGGACCGCATGAGCAGAACCTAATGCGTGACTTTTTGTAGCGGGAAGCCATTCTGTTGAACACTAAGGTAATTTGCATGTCTCGCAGCGATTGACGTGTTCAAAGTTGTGTGAACTTCAAGGGAACTTCTGGTAAAGCGTGTGAAATAGAAGAAGACTCTTGGAGGCATATTAATTTTTACGAAGTAATTATGGCCCACGATCTTACGTCAGGTCAGACTGGTAAAATCATAAAAGGGTCTCTTGATCATTAAAACATGAACTTTAACGTCGATGAGTCAATGTTAAAATGCAGCGTTCAAGAGGAACAAATAAGAAATATTGTATTATTGAATATCACATCTGTGCATTTTGGGGGATTTAAAGAAGGAGTATTTTTACATTACATTTTATGAGAAGGGTTTATTTTGAAAATGTGTTGTGAAATGAGTTATTAGTAGAAATAAATATTTAAGTCAATTTTAAGTCAAATTTAAGTGTTTCCTTAAGGACGAGGTATATTTTACGACCAATAAAGTGGGCCGAACCGTAAATGTTCTTTTGGTCATTAGTGGGGCAAAGTAAGCAGTTCTGGGGAGTCAGGTAGGTGATAATGAGCAACTGCTTTGGTCCCCTCTTTAATTAATTAATGTCATAATACCAAATGCTTCACTCACAGCGGAACAAGCTTATTTGATAATGTCATTACAAACCTTATTGTTCTTCATTGAAACTGTCAGTAATGTTTCTGTATGGCACAGCAAAATAAGATGATTTTTTTTTCAAAACGCGACTTTATGTTCTCAGAGATGGCGTCTAGTAGAGGGTAGTAGAATGTTTTTGACCAAAAGTCTTGAGGTGAATCATAATTGAGGTGAACATCTCCTCCGCCATTTTTCTGTGTAACTTTCCCCTTGCGTGGAACAGTAGGTCCCTCGGAACTGTGAGTTTCACAAAAGGTAAGTGCTTCAGACCAAAGTTTCTTGAATTCACATTCATTACTATAATCAGCTAAAGACCTTATTGTTCTATTGGTAATATCAACTACTTCATGAACTGATACATCATGATTTTGAATGTATTTTGTAAGAACGTTTGTCTTTTCAAACGCACGTTTCATGACATTTAATGCGAAAACGAACTTAAACTTACTAATACACATTATCAAACCGTGAGCTTCACTACCAATTTTTGGGTCCGTAACTTCAATTTCGTTCAAAGTACTATGTCTACTAGACGCTGTTGAACGGCACGCATGCTATCGTACCTGCTGCTAAATCTAGTGTCGTTCAGTGCTTTGAGAGACAAATCATTACCTTCCACAGTGACTGCACCCGCTAAATTCTTCGCATTTGTAAATACTGCATGTCGTTTGGGAGAAACTTCAATGAAACAGTACAATTGTATTGGACTGAAAACATTGCGTACACAAACAATGCTCTTAGAGGCATCAAATTTAGACAATGCATGTAACAATGTACACACATTATATGGGGATTGCTTTTTTTCAATCTCGCTACCATTCCTTTGTAAATACCGCTCATATTACCTGCTCCGTCGTAACATTGAGCAATTATATTTCGAGGTCTGATACCAATTTTTTCGAAAATAGGGAGAAGCAACTTGTACAAAGTTTCACCATCAGTCAAATCTGTTTTGACAAGAAATCGTTCTTCGATCTCCAGTTCGTCTTATTACAAGAGTTAACTGCTCATGATGTGAAACGTCTGGCGTTTCATCGACAATTACGGACAAATGCTTACTTTTCTTAGCACATTCAAGTATACTGTCAGGCTTTTCATTTGCCATAATTTCCAGTATTTCATTTTGTACATCGCGATGAACATAATATAAAAAAGATTTTCCCTAAATAAAAACATTATTCAATAGCACATTATTATTTGATCTCAGCTTTAATAATTCCACATAATTACCCTTGTTAGCTGAACCCTTAATTTTCTCTGTCTTCTTAGTGCTAAACCATGCCTTGCCAGGAAGAGCGAAGTCTAAAAAAGAATCTTCAAATAATCGCGATTTTTATTGACTTCTTCGTGATGCAGACGTGAGTGGCTATATATTTGTTCGAATTTTTCAACAGACATTTTACCTCCTCCAGCAAAAGTGTAATAGGCTGAGAACAGTAAAGCACTGCTATGACTGTTCTGTCACCACAAAGTGGGTTCTAATCCCAGTGACACTTGTGAACTGATTTTTGAAAATGGTTTATACCACAATTCAGCTCGTAATATCTGTTTGGGAGCTGTAATGAACGAAACCTTAACTCATGCTCTCTTAATTTGCTTAGGAAAATCTTATAACATACGCTGAGCAATTGTCAATTCGGCAACATAGCATTACAACATACATGGCAACGTGGCAGGGCAGTTTACGACAAAGTTGATCTGCCGACAAGACGACAAAGTTTCTATAAAATAATTTCTATTCATGTTCTCTTTAAGTTTCGATATTTTAGTTTCTTCATGTGTAAATGAAAGTGTTCAATGATATATTTTACGAGGAATTTAGAAAAGTTCTTCAAAATTTCAATAAACATGTGCAAAAGAATTTTATATTGAATTTAAAAGCAAATAATTTATATTTAAAGAAAAAATTGATACTACAAGAAATTCACGAGTTCGTAATTATACCCCAAGTATTAAAACTTTATTTTAATAAAAATATTGAGTGGAAAACGGGTCTAATATATATCAAAACCATATTTTCAATAAATATTTATTCATATAGCATCTAGATTAACAACATTATACATTGGAGAACAATATTTACTAAAGAAAAAAGTTTAAATTAATAGAGCATATACCAACAGTTTTCGTAGCAATAAAATAGCAAACGCATCGTCCAACTTTACTACGCTCCATAAATTCAAATTTTCCTTCTACAGAGTAACACGAGGCCGTCTGATCAGATAAGGTATTTCAAACCTTTCTTCTTATAGTCGTAGATGAAAGAAATAATTTCAACCAGGAATACCTAGAATTTGCGCAGGTGATTTACACTTTCGCTTTACTTGAACGCAAAGACTACTTCATTTGAAGATCAAAGTATACTTTTGAAAAATATTCAAAAACTGTCCCAACTATTTTATTTTTCTTAAATATACTGTATTCATAGTGTAATTAGTATATGTTTAATCCGCATTATCGGTAAAGTTTGGTATACATGCACTGAAATAATTTCCACTCACATCGCGTACTTTTCCTTTACCAATGGTGAGAATCCAAAGAGTGTGTTTGTAGATATGTCATTTTAATGTTATTTTTAAAGGAGAATAGAAGATAGTGTGCATCTCATGTTTCTCATTGTATTTGGAATCTTCCACCCACAC
>NNCF01130193.1:0-10266 GCA_002313205.1 Laupala kohalensis | reverse complement strand
TGTCAAAGTTTTACAAGTAGTTTGCACGAGCAGAGCTATATACAACGTACCCAAAATCGAGCTCAATAAAAAGCTCAAAATGAATGCTCAATAAAACTCGACAAAAGAGGAGCTATCAGTGCCCAATTCCGTGCTACTCAGGCATTTCAATAGATTCAGAGACTTTAATGTTCTCGCTCTTAGGTCTGTAAAATGTTCAATTCAATTCAATCTCTTATCAAAGATTAGATCTAAGAATTGTGTAGAAGTATATAATTTTTGAACATTTCCCCCAAAGCGAGGTGAGGTTCCGGCATGAGACTTTGTCTCCTACTGAAAAGAACACAGCGTGTTTTCTCAGCAGAAAAACGAAAGCCAGTCGTCTTTGATCACTATTGAGAGCGAGTTGGATTTGCCTCTCCGCACCTGTGACACTCTGCTATGAACAATAATGGCAAAGTCATCGATATAAGACGAAACCTTATAGCATGAAAAACATTCCAGCTACCAATAAATTGAAGTCCGTCTAAAAAATGAAATATTATGAAATATTTACAATCGTAAAAACTTTGTCGGATCGTGAAAAAACGTCGTAAAGAGATTGCGATGGTATGATTCTCGAAATATCATTCAGAAATGGGATGGAACCGATTGTAAAAAAAATTACAAAAAGAAAAGTGCAATGTTTCATTTAAAACAATGAGCTCCGAGACACAACAACAAGCACATATACAACCAAGAACAGATGAAATATTAAAAAGTGCGCGCAGAGAAAGACTAAAAATATACGGGATCTCCGGTCGCATTCTAATTTCACCGGGACACGAGTTTTTGGACTAAAATATGTATCGGACAGCTACTTCGTTAGGTATATTACTACATTAAAATACATAGTTCATCAGAGATCTCAATTTGCAAAAAACATTATTTCTTCATTAAAAAATGATGAATAAATTTTAATTTTAGAAACTACCTCCTCATTGGAGAGCTCATAACAATATAACCATTATACTTGTCTCAAAAATGATATCTATCACTTTATTTGAAAATTTAATGAAAAATTATTTTTTCATGTCGATATCTTTCTCCAAAACTTTATCGTTTTGCAACAAAAAGGAAAATACCGGAAATGTGCACTTAGAGAGATGCTTTTGGGTGTGCGTGGTTCAAAACAATTTGGGGAAGTGTTAATAATCGTGAACAATACTAAATTAACTGCTGTGATGAATTTTACTGCATTTGATGAAAGTTTAAATTCAGTGTCTCGAAAGAACAAATGAATATACATATCAGATTATGGAATTTAGAGAAATCTTAAGAATCAACATCAACGGTACTTTGATTCAATGTTAATTCAGCGGGTGCTTGAATGTATCAATTATTTATTTGAAGGTAGAACAATTTGTGGCTCAAAAAATGTACACAAAGAAATACCGCTCTCTACGGATGGACATAATATCAATTTGAAGGTTTGAGCAAATTTAAATTTCAAAATGAAAAAATTCGTGCAGTAATTAAAAACACTTAATACGAAGTTGCAATTTGCATGTAGTGCATGGTGTATCCAAACTGGTGAAATGAAGGCTGATTGGAACATATCCTGTTTTAGAAAGGCAGCATAATATTTATTCCACGATTCCCTGGCAGAAGATCTCAATATATTAATTTTACAGGATCACTAGTTTTTCCAAAGAAATTTTGCAAAATTAGATGAATCAGAACGAAGAAGTAGCTGACGGAGTGTATAAAATCCTAAAAAATCTGAAATCCTTTAAAACCTGAAAATGTAAACGGTTGGTAGAAGAAAAACTACTTCAACTTTAGAAAGCTTTAAGACAATTGATGAATCTTTCAAAGAGATATTGCTTGGGCCGGAACTACCTATTTCAGTGCAACTACAAGTTTATTGAGCACATTTTTGCGTGAATATCAAACCGAATATCTCATGAATTCATTTTCGCTCAACGGTTTGTATGCTATAACAACTAAACTTAATCAACATGATGTAAAATCTGAAATTTTTTCAAACGTAAAATCCGTCAACTATGATTTATGGGATTCATTTTTCAGATTTTTGTTATCTTATAATGGACACGAATATTATGCTTGATTTTAAAACAAAAGAAGCAATCAAAAATTAAAGGATTCAAAGATCTTCTATGTACTTATGTGGAAGAATAATATGCATTTTTACATAAATGGTATAACTGAGAAATTTAATCAACGACCACCTCTTAAGTACAAACTTTGTTTCCGAATTTCATGTTTACACAAAAAAAATTAAGTTGGATAGCTCAACCTAAAGTTATCTATGATAGCGTAGGCGTTGGTTGACTAGCGGACACACAGAACAATTAGCTGCCACAGCTTGTGCTGTAGCTGCTTTAAAAGAGATTTCGTCTGAACGAAACCAAATTTCTGTCACTGCGGAAACTAACTCTGTTTGTCTCGGAGGAAGAAACTTACATCAATAGCTTATGAATTTCGCACGCAACAGTTCAGCCCCACAAAAAAATCTGACCTAGCTACATGAACTGTCGTTTGTTCCTCCCCACCTATCTCATTCGTTGTTGCCGCTAAATGACACTCGGTTGCTCTTCCTCCTGTGCAATCGGTCCGTTGACTCATGACGATGTTGGTACAGCCTGCGCAATTGTTTTAAGGAATCAAGTCGACCATAGCTTTCACAATTATGAATAGTTGTTTACTTGAACAAGTGGGTACGACTAATCGACACAATCTAATCGTTACATTGACAGAAACTTGAAGTCTAGACAACAAAAATTTGCAGTGATCTTAACATCGAGCAGCTGATGATATTTTGAATATCTGTAGGTTTATGTTGGTGAATACCTAATTATCATTTTCAATAATGTTGTTTTCAAATATATTAACCTCATAAAATAAATATGAAGTATATTCAATATAAGGAATTATTTGGATACATAAAAATTATTTTCTCATATATACAGATACATTTTTCAAGATTTTAGAGATGATTACTATTTTACTTATATAGTAATCATGGAACTACTACTATGGTACAAACTATACGACAACGCAACCCAAGAGAATAAGAAATTACTTCATATCGTCGAGATGCAGTGGTAGCGTTCGCGCCTTCGGAAGAAGAAACCCTGGATCGAATATTGGCGCTATCGCGTATCTGAAAACGGACGTTGAAAAAAGAACTTTTTCTATATGTAGGCTATGAGAAATTAATCTACGATTAAACAAGGTAAGATCATGGAGTTGTAAAGATTGTAAATGTGTCAAGCAAGTCGTACAGAGGAGAAAGCATGCAGAATAGTCGACGTCAACTCACGTTGAGTCAATATTAAATGCTTACAGGTTGGTAATATCCTCACTATCGATTCCCTTTTCTTATCTTATAGAATTGCTACATAAGTCGAGAGAGCTAATAATGTGCACTGTGGCACAAAAGGACAAAAATTCACGTCAGAGCAGACGGATGTTAGCTATGCAAGCTCGTGTTGTCTGCCGGCTGGCAGCTAATACATTAGCTACCCCAGCTCAGATTTTCTTGTTTTTTCGTGTAGATCCAACTTCAGATTCTGCATCAGATTCTGTCACTTCTAAAGAACTATTAATTGCTGCTCTCGAAATACTTTTTGCAAAGAAAAGAATGTCCGGAACATCCGCAGATCGTGTGAAAATTGAATATATAAATATTTGCAGTCAGTTTCATATTCAAAAAGCTCTCAAGTCGTTCAAAAGGTGTGACATTAATTTGAACGAATTTTGGATGAATATGACGAGATTGAGCGTTACTCATTTCCTGACATTATCAAGTTCATATTGATACTATCACATGGAAATGCAACAGTTGAACTCAGATTTTCTTGTAATTTATACTGTCTAGTGGAAAATCAGCATGAAAAAGTTTGAATTCACCGAGATAATATTAAGATAGTATAAACCTCCAGCTTCCAGAACACTAATTCAAAATTGATAAAAGTCTAATACACTCAATGCGCAACGCACATTCTTGGTACAAAGAATATGAGCGGATAAAAGAGAAAATCGAGAGGCTGATCAAGAAAAGGAATCACTGAAATGGCACGAACAATGTGAAATTAAAAATTTAGAGGATAGAAGGGCAAAAATCCTAGCAGATGGAGCTAAATTCTCAGTATAAACTGAAAAATCAGTCGCAGATTTTAAAAAATCTGGAAAGTAATGTATACTTTATGATATAGATTCTTCTATGTTCCCATTACTAAATTTTAATATTTTTATTATTGTTTAAATATTATTTTTATTAATAAATCCTTGATCAATTACAATACCTTATTATACGAAAAAAGGTTTAGTATTCAAATTTTCTTTCTGTGTACATTTAAATTATTTTTATGCAACCTTGAATAATAATTTGACCCGGGAAAGAACGTTGATTTTCAAACGCCTATCTCGTTGACCACTCTGTATGGGACGAAAATTTTACCATAAATTCGGCTGTATCACCTATGCCTGTTGAGATTTTATTTATGAACTAATGATACTCATAATTTTTCTTGCATTAATTTAGGAAATGAACATACTTTAGGCCACATGGGTAAGTGTATTTGGGATTTTGAGATATTGAATACATTTTTTACCGATTTCTAGAAAGGTAGAATTTACAAAAATCGTAATATCTTATGGATTAGATTATTTTGCCCTTGTTTAGTAGGAAAATGTGTTCTTAACTATTTTCAGAAGATGACGTAATTTGTAACAATATTCCATTTAGCTTTTGTCCGATTGTTCGATTCTAGTATCTTCCTGTCATTTTGCATAACTTATGCTGCATAGACTACTTTTTGAACTATAGTCTTATATTTACGGAAATAATAATGAAATTCGGGTTTTTGGTCGTAGATTGAAAAATAATATAAACGGCGTTTGTTTTCGAATAAATTCTTAACCGTTGGTTGATCCAGTTATTGTTGTTATTGTATTTCTTTAAGTTTATTTATTGTAAAGCAACAATATTTCAAGAATAGTGGAAAGAATGTAATTTTACGTCAGTTTTTTGAATATTGTAAACATCTTTACAAGTTTCCTCAAGCATATAACTTTTGAATATGGATACATTTGTAAANATGGATACATTTGTATCGAAAGCTTGTAAAGTATTTTAAGTGGTTTATGTTTATCTGAAATAGTCAATACTTGAGCAAAGTGTTCACAGTATCCCGCTTTTAATACTTCAGAGGAATACGAGATTTCATTAATAGAGATACATATTTTATGGTTATATACAGTTTGCAACTTATTTTTAGACAAAGTTAATAAGATTTACATTGTTCATATTAATCTGATATTCTAATGAGATGAACCGGAGAAGTAAATGGGCTCGTGCATCGTAGCTATAAGATTGAATGATTCGAATAGATTGTTGAATCCTTTTGGGTGAATGTATGGAATCGGATGTACTAAAAAATCAATGTTAAGAACGTTACTCACACCGATAGATTTGGTGGATTTGCGTGTAATGTAAGAAAATAATTTTGAAAAAAATTTCTTGCCGTATGACTAAATTCTTTATTATTTCTTTGCCATCGTTTAAAAACAGGAATGCAAAACAATAACCAATTTATGGCTATTTTAATATTCATAAAGAACCTATGTTTGACAACACTATCACCTACTCCAAATTAGAAAAAAAGTCAAACTATCTCTGAAAAGGCTCCGAAGGAGATAGTGGAGGGTAGAGTTCCGCAATCACTTGACCTCGGCACAAGAAGACGGAGATGTGGTCAGCGTCTCGTTCCGACCGGTTTGACCCCAAGATGGACCGTGTAACTCATTTTACAGCGGGTAGTTCTTGACTCCCATAAATTTGACGACTCCATACAAATAATTTTTAATTTCCGAAAAATATATACTAAATTCTGATTGAGGAGATCTATAAATATGCAAAACTATACTACCTGTGTCCGCTATATTGGTTAAGTAAACTGCAAAATAAAATCAAACACACTAACAATTCAGAATTTCTCATATCATGACAATCGAAAAATAAAAAATCATTACAAACGTTGATATATGTACGTCAGTCCGTGATGATTTCTCCTTGAAAATTTTGTCGAGAGTGAGAACTTGCTCAATCATAATTAGAAATAAAAGTATAATTGTTGTTAGTTGAAAATCAATGCGTAGTAAATCGAATGGATTTTCGTGTACAAATATCTGTCAATTTTTTGAAATAGATGTAATATAGTGATGGATAGTGATTCCTAGTGATGAAATATTATTTTATTTTTGCAAAGAGTTTGTGATACTCGGCATATGGAATGGATGTTGGATTATAAAGGGTAACTCGATGTTTGTACAGTTTCTCGACCCTGAGCAAGCTCCACACTACGCCTGAAAGTGATTTTCACCTTCGAGTACAACATCGAACGCTTGAGCTCAAGTAGTAGCTGTGTATGGAGTCGGAAGCAGATATGAATATGCGAATAGATGAATCAGACCTGTGCAAAAGAGATAAATTAGGTGGAGGAACAGGGGAAGAAATTGGTATGGATATAGGAGAAGAGATGGAAGAAGGAGAAGCTGGTGATGAGGTAATAGTAGAGGAAGGTGGGAGTTAAGGGGCATGTGGATGGCGTGAAGTGAGATGTTAAGCTACCGAAATGAAATGATGTTACCCAGTTGGTCTCACGTGTAAACCGAGCAGCGTAAGGTTCTTGTCAATAAGGTATGGTAGTAATAAAAAAGATGTGAATTTTGCATCAGACAGGTGATGTTTTAGGGATATGTTTGCGAAGAAATTTCGTGGTGTATTTGTAGAACGTAGAAGCGCGGAGAAAGACTACAGAGGACTTTGTTTTTGAACCGAGAGGCCGCTTTTTGTTTGTGTTTATGTGCAGAAGGTGCGAAGGGAACTTTGAAGTTTTTCATTCTATCCATCTATGATGATTACTGTGTCCCTCTTGGTGAATGTCATTGTTTAGATGGCCAGTTCTCTAAGAACTTTAGTCGAACAGCGTTTGACTTGAAGAAACCAGACAGAAAACTGGTTGAGAACCAATATATGCAAAACGGAGAACATGTGCGACCGTGCTTATCAGCTAAGCACGTTTGATTGCTCCCCGGATGTGTTAATTTTAACTCCGCGAAGCACTACCTCACGTTGTTTTTGGTGACAATGCTGACAACTTCGTGGTTTGTGAAGAAGGTTTGAAGGTTTAAGCACTGGAAGGGAGGGATTGGAACGATTGGGAAATCAGCTAAGGGACATGCATCTAACACACTATACCTATATCGAATGAAGTGCTGAGGTGGTATTTCTTTGCGCGAACAGGGTCGAACAGTTTAAAAGGACGGTAAAAATTCCTTACTCTTTTCCATCCGCTGTTCGTTACCTTATGGACCTCCTCCAGTGTACTGATGCCTGTGTCAACATATGTACCATATGACAGTACGCTATTTGTAGGATATATCTAAAGTCACGATGCTTTTTCAAAAAATATTCAATATGGCTGCCCTAAATAAATTTCCAACCTCTACGAAATAAATGATTGAAATTTTTGAGAAAATTTGNATTGAAATTTTCGAGAAAATTTGAAGCAATGTGTTGTGGAATAATAACAGGAACAGCGTGGTCACAAAGAATTTAAGTAATATTCAAATAAATGTTAACAGTATCCACAAAAACGACTATTTTCTGTAAAGAAAAACAAGTTAGTTACACAACAAAGACACAACGTATGCATTCCACACGCTCGATGCAGAAAGAACAGAACTGAGCCACTAGAGCAAGTGAATTGATTGTTGTCTGGGGTTGGTTATGAATTAAATTTCGAATATCTCGCCAACTGAACACGAGATACCTCTCTAATTTCTCGTATACCCGTTGGCTAAGAAAAAGCGTTGACTACATTGAGTACAGGTTCCATACAAACATCAAGCCAGTTAGACTGACAATAATAAAATAAATGTATAAATAACCTTCGGTCAAGAGAGCTGTTAAATACTGCCCATGACCACATTGAGGACAATACAGTAATTTACTAATACAAAATAAACTAATGAACACTGTGCATATCCGTACATGTTCTTTTTTTCTAAAGTTCATCTGTTTGAAGCCAACTATGATGACTTTTACCATTGCTTTGTTTGCTTTGAGGAATGTGATGTTGTGCATTGTTGTGAGTTAATAAGCAACTTTCCCACAAATGCAGACGACCAACTATGAAGGTTGACAACTAATACTACTTATTAATATAATATTTGTTTACTAAGAAAGTTGCAAATTCAATATTAATTTTATAAAATATTCCAACATCAAAAAAGTCAAAACTAATTAGTTAGACCGATAACTGCACATTAATTTTCTTACAATTATACACAATAATTTTCTTATATTTTTTTGTAATTTTGTGTTTGTAAATAAGATATGAAGTGGGAGTTGGTTGGTAGGCTGATATTAGTAGGTGTGTTTGTTAGCTGGGTTTACCAAGGATTTGTCTCTCGTGGATGGGTTGGAAGAAGTTAGTAAAAGTGTTATTGACACTAGGAGCAGAAGGATTGACAATTCCATAGATATAGAAGAAGGAGGGGTTCCAACCCGGAATTGAACCCAGTGTGACATGATGTGCAAGAACGCTAAAATCAAAACCACTACCCTCCAGGGGACTTACATCTAGTAAGTACGTGTTTGGAAAACACGGGGCCCCGAGCTGAGTCTAGCATTACTTCTACTTACTTGTGCGAGGCTCCTTTTCTCTTTCCTGACCTTTTTTGGTCACCTCATGTTCTTTTCAATCCCGACGCTATTTGGTTGCGAGGGCTAAGGTATCTTTCATTTTCTTTTATTTTTTAATATGTAATGTTTTGATATATGTGTTGATAAATTGTAAGTCTGGAGGCTTTTTAGTGGGTATGGTTGTGTCATTCGGCGAGTCCCACACCCGGGGAGATCATGTTGCCTCTCCTTAGTGCGCAACTGCATTTTCCCTATCTGTACAAGATTTTAGGGTTTCAATGACCTCGATGTCGACGAGCCGTAAAGGTCCACAAGAAAAAAAAAAAAAAAGAGCGGTNTAAAAACTGAGATATATAGTCGCAAACGCGGTCTCGCGAGTTCTTGATTGTTATTTAAGTAGTTGTGCAAAATAATAGTCAGAACGTTAGTTTTTGAAGTCATATCAATATCTTTCTACGACGTGTTACAAACTAACAGAAATAATCAGGTGTCATCTCCTAATAAGGTCAATATTCTTCTTCTGCCATTTACAATGACAATCGAGTACGACCCATGGAGCGGAGCTCAGCCGTTTACAAGTAATAGTTTATTGTGTTAAGTTTAATTTGTCAGAATAAATTTACAATCCGATTTTCAAATGTTATCATCATGAATTATATTACTTGGCACTATTAAGCAAGCGGTACACCTACTTAGATTGAATACAATTGATATGACGTCACACGGAACTATTACCAGCAAAATGATTCATTCAATTATGAAAGTATATTACAAAAATTGTAATGAACACTTACACTACATGTGCTTGCTACACCGTTTCCTGCGCAAATCTTGCCAGACATTGGCTTTTCTATGAGTTTCTTTTTGCAAAATTCAATATCCTGTATTTGTATCGCAGTCACTTGTAAAATGCCAGGAAAATCATGTATCTGGGGAGAAACAAATAGGTGTTTGAAAACTCTTTTGTCACCATAGATATCCTTTGTTTAAAAAGATCAATTCTGTCGAGTCCATTGACATAGAAGACAGCAAAAATGTTATATTTACTACGTAAACAATAGTAGTAGCAGGTGAGATACAATGTAAGCCATCATGGAATAAGCGATGAATCACTCACTAGATTCTGCAATTTTATTTCCGAATGTATAAGTGATTTTTCCTTCGTACGTCATCCCCCAGACTGACGGCCAGGTAAACTCAAAGAAAGTCAAATTGTCCCACAACTGGTTTGGAAGGCGCCCAATGAGTTGAGACAAACTCACCTTGTTATAAAAGAGTATTCGGAGCAGTGGTGCATTCCTAAATAAAATATGTTCCAGTATTCCGATCCTTCAAGTATTAAAAATAGGTATATAGAAATAATTAAATGAAAAATGGATAAATATAAACAATCCTTTTTTAATTTATGACCCGGTCCAGAGCGACCCTCTTTTTTTCTGACTTTTTTTTCAGATCGGTCAACCGCAGTCCAAACATTGTCTTCTTTACCCTTTTTGTACCACCCGGTCCAGGGTATCAGTTAACCGCCTTCTTGAAGCCACATATGGAACTTCCATGTGTGCCAATGTGTT
>NNCF01130188.1:0-15558 GCA_002313205.1 Laupala kohalensis | reverse complement strand
TTTCAATAATCTTGTTTATTGAGCCGCATAATTCAATATCACGCTGTTGAGAGTGTATTGTTCTTTTAATTTAACATTCCAAAGGAAATATTTTTAGGCTCAATTTTTTTTATATTTTTAAAAATATACATTCTTGTAATAACTTAAAGGTTTAAGTGTTGTATTATAAACAAAACACCATGCAATAATTCCATTGCTAATCTATTAAATATTCCATAATACTTGGTCATCAACTTTTTAATGTTTAGAATATATTATAGTTTAGCAAAGAAGTGTAGCAGGTAACGACTATATTAAACAATATTTTTTATACAATACTTCCATTATTTATGCTTATCTATTAGCACTCCAAGGTATTTTGAGTATTCAACTTATTTTAATACTATATATGTAATATTCAAGCTAAATATTTTGGTGTACTATATTTGCAATTCCCTAAAGTATTAAAAACAATTTTTCTATAAATATTTATTTTGAATTTATTTTCACACAGCCATCAATATATAATTTCTTACTTTTTATTCATTTTATATCTCGCTTTAGCCTATGTAGCACTATCTGCGGATAAGACTGTATCGTCAATGTGTGAAACAATACAGCCTTCTTCAATCATACAAAATATTTCATTAATGTACAACATTATTCTTGAATTGTTTAATTTTTCTAGAGTTTTTACTTAATCGAAGTAATACTTTCTAACTTTTTTTTCTTTCTTTTTGTTTTTTTGTATTTTGGTCATTGATCATATGGACTACTTTGTCTATTACATCATGGCATGATTCTATATATTTGTTCAGGAAACGCATTATTGCCTAGAAAAGCAGTAGTTTTCTAGACTGAACGTATTTCTGCACTCACTGTATTTACCCTAAAACAGTCAAATGAAAATGAGCTAATTTTATCTAAATCCTTTTGTGGGAAATAATGCAAAAAATAGTAAATACTCATTTTAGTCTACCTGTGGGGTTTTAGTCACACATTTATCTAGGTCTGTCTCAGTACATATGGGGATGGCATAGAAATACTCTGTTAAATACAATGATACAATGCATAGGTGCCTAGCGCTGCCAGAAGGTGCTGAAAGCAAAGAAGGAAATAAGAAAAGGGACATGGAAATAGAGGGCTGTTGAAAGCTCATAGAGTTATCCTTTTGGGGAAATGCAGCCCCTATTTGAAGGTAAGATTGGCTGTTGTTGATTAGTATTTAACTATTATTAAGCTGCTTATTGAAACTAATCTTGTGGTATTATGAAAAGTGAACACCTCCTATGTTGTACTTTATACTAACTATTTACTATTTCATTTTTCCGTATAAATATTGCAAATATTCCCATGCTGTGTTACTTTTATTTATTAATACCTTTGAGGTTTTCTCCTTATATTAATGATAAAAGAGTGTCAGAAGTAAATGTATATTGTGCATTAATGAAATGGGAAATGATGCATATGTAGCGAGATTGGTAGGAGTGAAAGGAAAGTTAATTAAAAAGCTGATATTTTATTTAGTTTTAATTTCTATTATGGTACTATTAGTGTGTAGTTGCTCCAAATATTACTTAAATTTTTTTTTTTTTTTAATGGTGACTTGACTTAATGAGAGGTATTAAGTAATGAATATGAATGGGAGTTCATTACTTAAAATGTGTTGTTTTTATTTATGATAACTTTCCTTAACTAAACTTTACTCTGAATAATAATGTCAATAATACTTCTGCTAGTTCACAAAGAGAATGCAGGTTTTCCACGAAACTAATTATTTGGAGCAATTGGTGTCCTCTAAAATAAATGTTCTGTTTTATCTTGAATACAAGATTGCTTATATCTTTATCTTGAGATATAATTTGATAAGAGCAATGAAGATCTTTACAGGAATAACTTGTCCAGCACCATTTTCAGAGTTGTTTGATTTAAAAGTTGAAGTAATTTCTAGAATGTAAATTGGTGGCTTGTTGTTATTCACCATTCCAAAGAAACATCTGTGCACTGCGACAAAATATCAGTTTTTACTCACGTTGTAAGGCGATCAGACCACTGAAGGGAATTCATTAATATATATAAGTCATGGTCGATTGAATTACTATAACACTCAATCAGTCTATTTTTGTAACATTAGTTATTGTCTGTAGATTATCCCTTACATATATGATTACACTATCTGATCTATTCAAAGGACTTATGTGGTATATTGTAGCCATCTCATCTGTAGTATTAAGTGTAGTATTGTACATTTCAGGTTTTTATTACTATAAGAACAGTTTAGGAACTTCATTTTATCAGTGTGACACTTATATTTTTCTAATTTATTAGTGGAACTATCCTGTGGTGCCCAGAATTTACAAAAGAAACTTCATTAATGGACATTAAATCATTAAAACTTCACAAATAAAACAAAAAAAAATAGAAAATGTATTTTTTGTATTTTTAAACAAACCTACAAAGATTACATCAACATTCAAAGAAGAGAATAAATATATTTTATCCTACAGAGGGTATTAAAAACCTGTTGATAGGTCTGGAGTTTTTTAAAATGTTTTTTATGTGATGTTGCCCTGTTTTCTTATATAGTATTCTAAATTCACCTGTTAATTTATATATTTCACTACTTTCATAGAATTAAAATTTCACTTTTGCTAATTTCAAAAATTATATACCATGAAGAAAACCTTCAAAAATACCCTCAGTTTTTAGTGTTGTTTGCTAATATTCAAAGTAATTAGAAATTATTTAAAAATCCAAGCAGAAGGAAATTACAGATTACACAGAAATAAACAAAGCTCGTAGTTAAGACCTGGGATTTTTTAAATTTTCATTTTACTTCTATGTTATGTTCTTGAAATTAATGTTCTTCCCAGCATCTATATGGGTCAATATTTTATAACATGAACATAGGAAGAGAAATTAATATCCTTTAAAAAATTATTTAAATGTAATCAGTGCCTTTGAAGTATATTTAAATTAACATTTTTGATATCAGCAGTGATCAAAATGATTTATAAACTATTTTGCATTAATTTTAAACTGTGCATTATCATTTAAAATGTTCACTTTGTCCAATTTTGTTATTCACATGTAAACAGAATTGATACCCAGTAATTTACGAAAATTCTTTTTTTCTGTATATTTACATGTAAGTTGTTACAATAAAACAAAATAAGTCTCAAATTATGTATTTAGTCTACAAAAATAAATTCATTTTTTGTCCTGTGTCACAATTTTCAAATATGTGAATTAAAATTTAATAAAAAATTACTGCAACTTTTACTACGAAGCTACATTTAAGTAATTGCTCCAATTATGCTGGAAGTAATACACTAACAATTATTTTTTCATTTTACATTTTCTTCTATAAAATTTGATAAGAGAAGTTTGGGGACACAGTTTAAAATTTTGACTTAATGGACAAATATGATTGTGCGCATTATTGAATGTGTACAAAGTAATTTCAACGAAAGACTTTTAATCATGTAATTATTTTATTTTTTACTTTATTTAAAACATGAGTAAATAACACAAATAATACATATTAGTATGGAGATTAAGAACTTCAGTTTTTTTTTTTCGATGTTTGCATATGTTACTTAAACTGTCTGTATCACTTTTAATTGCACGCATTTTTATGCTGTGCAATGTACACAATTTCTTTAAATAAATGTTTCCTGTGCAATGGTTTGTTTTCCAATATGTGTATCACATCAAAGTTAAAGGTATGTTTGCTTAAAGCAGAGCCTGGATTCTTTTTGGTACAATCAGTGTGGTGCTGAGTCATCCATTTTGCCAGTTTTTGCCCTTTTTTCCTAGACAAAATATATATTATTGCGGCCATTGCAAGGGACTCTGTATACAATATTATACCTATCATCTTTCTTGACACAGTCTTTTAATTTAGAAGACACCATAGTACCCAGACTATTCTTATTCTTAAATGTTATTTTAGCATCACTTAACTTGTCGTTTATTTGCCTACCCAGAGCTTCCGATAAACCTTGAACATAAATCATGGGTGTATATTGCTTGCTATTCTTATCATTATCCAAGTTCAGAACTGTTTTATTGGTTCTATTATATAGTAAGTTATTTGTCAATCCTTTGGGGAAACCATTTGCTATCAATATTGCCGAAATAACTTTGTTTTTTTCTCATTAAATTTTTTGTCTGATAATTTCAAAGCTCCAAACTTTAGACCCAAAGCCATGTTGCTTTTCTGGTAGAGTGGATAGTGTGACTTATAATTCAAGTATCGCATTGACTTCATACCTTTCCTGTACCAATCGATATCAATGCTTCCTTCCTTCCTAATCAATCAAATAAATCAAGAAATTCTATTTTATTATTCTTTTCTTTTTCAACTGTGAACTTTAGCTTGTGATTAAATTGGTTAAAAGTATTTAAAAGAATGTCATTACTCCCCTTTGGGACACCTAACAAAAAGTCATCCACATATTTATAAATCATGCACACTTGAAATGGTAATTTTGGTAAAACATTGTCCAACAAAGTATTGATCATTATATTGGCAATAATACGCACTATTAGAGACCCCATTGCTACACCGTCAAACATTCCATAAAAGTTCCATTTATAAGATAGATACCCTTCTTTACAGCATAAATTGAACAGTTCAATGAATTTTTTCTGACACATCTGATTATGATGAAGTGCTAGAAAGATTTGTGATTGATGAGTGAGGTGTTGTATTGCAAATTTATACAGGTATGTTTTTTATTTATTATTCAGTGTTTAACTTATTGCTAGAAAATTAGAAGAACGGCTAATTGTAGACCGTGTGTGTGTAGCCTTGAAGAAGGATATATAGATTTTTGAAACGTCGGCATTATGGAATAGTGTTATTTTTTCTTTCGAACCAATCTCAATAACCAGTTTATATTAGCATATAGTATTGTTTTCAGCAATTTCTGAGGTATGTGAAAGATATGTGACAATTTTAGAGCGTGTGCCCGAATTGTGGAAGTGTGTGGGTTTTATTTGCGAGAATCTACTGATCCCCCAAATGAATTCAAAGGGATGCAATTTTGGTGATGGGAAATCTGTACAATCTTAATGATGCCTTTTCAGAAAGAAAGAATAGTTGAGGTATTAGAATCATTTAGTATTTGTTGTGTGAGGACAATTATTGGAGATAATTTTACTTGTTTACATGTCTAGTAAATGAATAAATCTGAATGTCTTGTTCAACTTTAAGTAGGAAAAGAGAGCGAGTGTGTTGAATAAGTTGAACGAACTTTTAGTTTTTAGAAGAAGAAAAGTTTCTGTTTCTGTGAAATTGTGATGTTACTTGCATTTTTTGTGATATTATTTTGCTTGTTATTAGACAGAATAATCTGCTGATTCATTCAGTTAGTACTTTACTCATGTAAGGATGCAGTTGCTTGCTTGATGAAGAATGTTTTTAAAATTGTTCATGAGCTTCAGCTTTTGGTGGAGTATTGGCTGATGGACATTAGGTGATTCTAGTATGTACGTCTAGAAAAGTAAATTGTAAATTTCGACCTTTGTTTGAATGATCACGATATAATTATGATTTTTTCAATACGAAACAAAAATAATAATTCTGAAAATATTAAATTATATCCTTAAAAATATTTAATTGATATCAATTTTCAAATACAAAAGAAATGATTTAATAAAAAAGCAAATGATTTGAGAAGAAAGAAACGATACGAAAGTTCTTGTTAATGAAAATAACGTAGTATTGCTAAGATTGTAAAATCAAAATGCAGAGATTGTATTGCTAGCTACAGAAGTCAAACCAACGGATTGATGCAGACTGAAGACAATGCAGGAGCTCAAAAGAAGTTTTAGTCTGTTGAACAAAGTGTAGTAATACCCCATTGTATTATTATTACTATTATTTTGTTTGTTCCCTCAGCGTTGCTGCTGGTATAAGACAAAGTAGGGGCAACAGAGCCAAGCACATCCGTCTATATATCACTCAAGAACTTTCTCACAATGACAGCTTTTTGTATGAGTATATAAATATTTTTATTCAAGTCAAGAATCTTAAGGCTTTCATGCAACAGTTTTGATATTACACCAGTGGCTGACAAAACAATTGGCACAATGCACACTTTATGGAGCTTCCAAATCTTCTTGATTCTGTTACTCAGGTCCACGTACTCGGTTTCTTTTCAACTATTACTTTTTCAATATTGTGTGTGTTTGGCACGGCAGTGCCAATCAAAAACGCAGTTTCCTGCCTTTTATCACTTAGGTCTGTCGTGTGTATTGCTAGNTAGTACAAAGTGAATCTATCCGTGTCCACTGCAGGAGAAGGAATATATTTGTGGTATGGAGAACTCTCTTTTAACAGTTCGAACTTAATGCCTAAGCTCTGGTGAATAATAGCAACCACTTGGTTGTGACGACGTAAGTAGTAGGACTGAGAGAGAGCACTGCTTGCGGACACAACATGTTGGATAGTTTCAGGATTCTCCTTGCATTTTGTACATTTATCGTCCCTTGTGTCGGGGTCCCTAATAACATATTTCAGATAATTCTTTGTTTTCATCAGTTGATCTTGAATTGAGCAAAACGGTTTGCATCCTGCAGTGATGTGTTGAATCGTTTTCTCCACGAGATGACATTGACGACATTTGCTGTCGCTTACAGTGGGGTCTTTTAGGATATATCTCCTGTAATTAAGGATGTTGGTAATTTGGTCTTTAATTCCTAACAGATTCCCTTCTGTCTCGGCAAACAGATCGCCCTTTACTAGCCACATGTTAGATGCTTCGTGGTCTACCTCTGGTTGGTGTAGGTCATTGTAATGTCTTCCATGCAATTGTTTCTCCTTCTAGGTATTTACCATTTCCCTCTGATGTTCTGGTGCACTGTGCAACCCATGTCGGAATCTTCTTAATCCTCATGAGATACTTCTCCAGCAGATGATATTTGATAGTTGAGTGCTGTATCCTTGGTAAAATCCTTAGAAATATGTAGGTTTCATTTTCTTTTTACGATTATATGGCAAAGTCATTTTCTATTTTGTTGTTTGCAGCATCTATTTTTCCTTTGTTTATGCATAGAGTTTTGCATTTATCGAGGCTAGAAATCATTTCAATATCAGCAGAGAAGTCAGCGGTAATATTAAGAAGTTGATTATGCTGAGTTTTATTGAAAGCATATATATCTATATCTGTGTGTGTGTGAGAGAGAGAGAGAATGTGTGAGAGAGAGATAGTGTGTGTGAGAGAGAGAGTGTGTGAGAGAGAGAGTGTGTGAGAGAGAGAGTGTGTGAGTGTGTGTGTGAGAGAGAGAGAGAGAGAGTGTGTGTGTGAGAGAGAGTGAGTGTATGTGTGAGTGTGTGTGTGNGTGTGAGAGAGAGTGTGTGTGTGTGAGAGAGAGAGTGAGTGTGTGAGTATGTGTGTGAGAGAGAGAGAGTGTGTGAGAGAGAGAGAGAGTGTGTGAGAGAGAGTGCGTGTGTGAGAGAGAGTGTGAGAGAGAGAGAGTGTGTGTGAATGTGAGTGTGAGAGAGAGAGGGAGAGTGTGTGCGTGCGCGCGTGTGCGTGTGTGTGGTGGCCTCCAAGGATGAAGTAGTTATGTAAACATGTCAGGANAGAGAGAGAGAGAGAGTGTGTGAGAGAGAGAGTGAGAGTGTGAGATAGAGAGTGAGTGTGTGTGAGAGAGAGAGAGTGTGTGAGAGAGAGAGAGAGTGTGTGTGTGAGAGAGAGAGAGTGTGTGTGAGAGAGAGTGTGTGTGAGAGAGTGAGAGAGAGAGTGAGAGAGAGAGTGAGAGAGAGAGTGTGTGTGTGAGAGTGAGTGAGTGTGAGAGAGAGAGGGAGAGTGTGTGCGCGCGCGCGTGTGCGTGTGTGTGGTGGCCTCCAAGGATGAAGTAGTTATGTAAACATGTCAGGGATGTCAACTAAACCATCATTTTTCCAGGTGCTTGCTGGTTTTGGATGGAAGCTACATTCACATTTTCAAACATATGAAAAATTCTCATGAATATTAGTTTTTAAAAAAATTAACTTGACTGCAATTCATAATGCTAAAAAAAGAATTTACGATGCGTAGGTAAGGTGTGATGAAGCAGTGTTTAGTAGTAGTCTATTTTATACCGCAGTAGTACATATTGTGGTGGAAGAATATACGCAAGACTGGAATTTCTTTATTTCTTCACTCCACCAGTAAAAAAATTATAAGAAATGCAATAAACAAAACAAATTAAAAAATTATTATTCAAATGTTCAGAAATCTCAAAATGTGGAATCCTCTATCCCCATTTTATATTTTTTTGTTTGTTTTCACCTTCAAAAATCTTAAGTGTTGTCTGTTTTTTTGAATTAAATTTTTCTATTTTTTGATTTTGTAACCTCAAAGCAGTTAACTTGCTTAAATAGTTGTTTTTTATCATCTAGTAGCTTTTCCTGAGACTCATTATAATTCGAATACTCCTCCTGCAAATATACACTAGAAGCTGCTTTTCTTGTCCTGAACCATGACTCTTCAATTGGAATCGGGAAACACCATGAGTAGGAGCAGATGTAGTGCCTGCTTTTGTCCCCAGCTTCTCATTCAGTGTCTCCTCTTGATCATCCTGTTCTTCCTCATTGCTAGAATTAAAGACTACAGTGGCACTATATGGAGCTGTGCCCTTTGTCATACACACGTCTGCAGATCGGCTCTCTTCCTGAAAACTAGCAATTCTGTCTATGACAACTTCAAGAGAGACGGGATNACTGTGGCACTATATGGAGCTGTGCCCTTTGTCATACACACGTCTGCAGATCGGCTCTCTTCCTGAAAACTAGCAATTCAGTCTATGACAACTTCCACAGATACGGGAAGATCTACAAGTGCCCGTAGTGCCAGACCCACTCTGGTTCTCTTCCTTTCTCTGTTTATTATGAAGTTGGATTAAGGAATTCCATCTCCAGAATCATTATTTGTTCATTAGTGATCTGCGACATTGATGGTAGTTCATAATACCTTGTCATTTGTTTATTAAGATTTTCACTTCAATAGAATTATTTTCAATTTTGCTACTTACATTAAAAGCAGCATCTTTTAAGCTATTAAATTTGGAGGCAATTATTTTCCAATGTCCCTTCATCTTCTTGATCCTTTTCCCAGTCAATTCCATGTTGCCCTCCATGGCAGAGAGGAGCACACTTGCAGTCTTTGCATGAACATTTTCAGCTTTCTTTAAACCAAATCAAGCACTTGGTAAATATTATAATAAAAATATGATATTGTCAATCAATGTCAATAATATTCTTTTAATGAGCAAGCTATTCCCTACATAAGTTGTTGTTATTTAAAGAGCTTTCCTCACCTCTTGAACGTGCAATTCTTAATGGAAGTGGGAGCATTGTGAATCACATCTTGTTAATGACAGCTCTGGGGACCTGCATAACAAGGTAATTTTAGAACTAAAAGAATCACAATATTTTGTTATAACAGAATCTTAAAGTAATAACTCTCATACAATGCATTGAAAACTCCAGAGACTTAAAGGATGAAGCACTCAACTTGATAATTCGCCCATCCTTCATCTTAACCGAATGGGTATTCGTGTCACATTGACTTGGCATAATTAAAAATAAGTAGATTACCTGTCCAAAAATTAATGATCTATTTAGTGAATTTAAAAAATATGCTTTGTATTTTAACTGTAAAATTAAATAACCATTACAAATTAAACAAATAGATAATATTTTATGTGAAGAAACACAAATAATTATACTTTATAATTAAATTGTGTTATCTTCACACTTTAATTACTCATGACAGTGAAAAACAGTTGTGAAATTAATTTTGGAAAAACATAATCCTAATATTATGTCTAGTGATAATAAATTTGGAGTTAATAACTAACATTTATTTCTTGTATACGTCTTGGTCTAACTATTGAAACCAGTATAACATGGGACTCGCATGTTAATAACAAGTTAAATGTAGTAAGGCCAGAAAGTTCTGCTATCAAAATGATGTACAGAACCTTTTTGACAAAATGTCAAAAGGCAATGTATGGCCTTATGTCATTAGGCAAAAATCTATTTTGTACCAATGGCAATGAAATGTAGGTGTGATGTGGAATCCAGGGTAGAGGCTCGTTTAAAAACTTTGATTTCGTGCACTTACCATTGTTCAAAAGAAGATAGACTTGTTACAAATTAATATTACTATCAGAATCCACTCTTTCAAACAATTTAAATATTCTGTTATGTTGAATGAAAATATAAGACAGGACCAAGATTTGAACTGTGTTAAATATTGCATTATTACTTTATTAAATATTATTGTTTAAATATATTATAAATACTGTATTAAATATTATGTATTATTACTGTACAATTATTTCTATTGTATTAAATACAATTTTTAAAACTTGTGTAAAATATTCCATTCTCTGTGACACTGTCTTCTAAAATCACAGATTATATAATGCCTTATTTGTGAAAATATGGGTAGTTGTTCCTTTGTTATAAAAGCAATGAAAGTGGTACTATATTGTTTATTATTTCTATTCTTGTGTCTTGTAAATACAAGGCACAAGAATACTTTCCTCTCCCCCGTTACAAAAATCTCGGAGCCTGTGAAAAGAGGAAGGTAGTCACCCTAAATAGTAGAACGTAACTTAGAATTACAAATTCTACTACTAGTAAAATCCATTATGCAATCAAATTAAATAAATAATCAAAAACTACTTGATCACCTGACGAAGGTGTAAATCCATGTCAAAATGTAGTGAGCTATTCATAAAAAATAAAAATATTATTCACTCATCAAAAGTTGTAAGCTTTTAATTATTTATTTAATTAGAATTTAAATATTGAAAGACAAGTCATTAAAAATTGACACTTGAAAATTGTTTCACTTTCTACCTTACCTAGGAAATATCCAATAAAATGTTGTTATGAAGCTAATGATGATTCAGGTCAAAACCTAGTGGAAATTCAGAAAATAAAAGACCCATTGAATTTTCATTGAACGTTTTTAAAAGTTACCTGAAATTTTTTCATGAGGTTAAAACAACCCAACTTTTCTTCCACAAATCAACTCAGACACATCCCAACAAATTGAAATTAAATTTTTGTTTTGGTATCATATAGTTTTGGGTTGCGGGGTTCATTAATTAACATGGGGTAATACACATACATAGTAACAATCATTTGATAATTGTGTCTGAAGCCATTTTTTAAATTTCTTTTACAGAACGTTTTGCAACTTTTATTCCGTGAATTAATTTCTATTCCTGATGGAACAGAATTCAATAAATAAACTTTTAAACGTTGCAGAGTATTTTCTGCGTGATCATTAAGACCATGTTAATTATCTCAGAGAAATTGTGGATGATCATTCAAACTAAGAATCCCATATTCATAAAGTATGCCAAAAAGTGTACTTCATTATGCATTCATTTAAATGGATAAGAATGTTTCCAATAAAAAAACAAAGAAATTTTAATGAAAACTTTTCTATATCACTATTTGGATTTTGGTGATATGATCTAAAGAAAACTGAATATATCATTTGCTGAAACACTTTAGAGAGACCAAAATGTAAGCATTCATTTTGTGTTCGATGTAAAAAATACAATCACATTTATATAGGATTAGTAATATTTTTATCATATCAATTTATTTTAAAATGTAATAATTAGTTTTTCATCTACTTTGCCTTGTATTGAAAAAGGTTTATTTTGTTTTTCAGGAATAAATGTTTATACAATATGTATATCAAAACATTAATAGGATTAAATATAACTTGTTAGCTTATAAAGGTAATATTCATTGTAATTTAAGTTTTTATATATGTATTCTCTAAGATTTTTAATATTAAATTAGCTTATTTATTTTTAATATAGAAATTAATTGAACTATTACTTGTGAATTATTATATACAAGCAATTAGGTAGAAGAGCGAGCCAGATGGCCCAACCCTCACCCCATAATAATGACATTATTATTATTATTATTGTTGTTGTTGTTGTTGTAACATGTGGAACATAGTATCTGTCTTTTAACATACTTGCTATTTTGCACAATTTTGTAAAAATTATCATTACTGTCTTGATTTTATTTTCTGAAAGCATTCCAAGTTACTGTATCGCAATTTTTAGTAATTTTCATTCATACGAAAGCAGCTCACTTATATGTACATGGCTTGTTTTTCCCCATAATTTCACTCCATATATTAATGTTTAGGATACCTTTCAATTTCGAAATGAAATATAGCACATAATGACTACTTTAAACAATATTTTCTACACAATATCTCCGTTACGTTTACTTATCTATGAGAACTCCAAGGTATTTTTTGTGATCAAATCTTTTTATTGCATTATCTGCAATATTTAAGTCTATATGTTTTGGTATACAATATTTATAATTTCCAAAAGTAATAGAAAGTTGTTGTTTTTTTTGTTGTTATTTTAATATTTATCCTGAATTTATTTTCACACAGCCATCAATATAAAACTTCTTACTTTTTGTTCATGAGGGAAACACCAGCTATAATACTTATAAATACGTTAAACATGTGGCCAAATTCAAAGATTCGCTAAGCACCTAGTGCCGCCAGAAAGGGCTGAAAGCTAAGTAGAAATAAAAAAAGACGCAAGGGACAACAATACGAGAACTTGCTGGGGAAGCTGCCAAGTAGGAAAGTTCACTAAGTACTAATACACCGGTACAAAATCATTTATGTCAACAAATGTAGTACAAGTCGACCATGACCATTTTTAATATTTTTATTTTATTTTTGCCTACTGGTCTCAATTAATTATAATCGCATATTTTTATTATTTAGTATTTATGTTTCTGAGTTTTATAAGTTATTGTTATTTTTCTGCATATCTATTGTTATGTCCAATTCACACATCTAGACCTTAGGCAATATATTTCAGACACTTCACATAATTCTTTAAATTTAGTAAGAAATGAGTTTAATATTATGTCGNAATGAGTAATATTATGTTATATAGTTTCTGATATGCTTATAGTAAGTCTATTTACTAAGTATTAAGATGAATATGGATATACTAATTAACTTTTCATTTTTGAAAAGTATGGATTTTTTTGCATAAAAAACATGTTTATAGTAGATTCACTATAAAGGTTATCATGTTTGGGGAATGGTATTTGTTTAAAAAAAGCGTGTTTCTAGAGTTAAGTATCTCAGATGGGAAGGTTCTAAAATTATGAAACTTAGAGAATTTACCGTTCTTAATAATTAGGAAAAATGTACTAATACGTTTGCTACTTGTATAACTATTGTTACTAAACATTTTTTTATTTTAAGTAACAACATCTTGTTTCATGGTCACCCACATGTTTACACTTGTATGATGACAACAATTAATATTGATTTAGTAACAATTTTTAAAACTGTCATTCATTNTCATGAAACAATACAATCAATCATTAAATATTTACTTTTTTTGTTTTTGTTCTAAAGAATTGTAAATTTTCCAAGTTTCATATTTTTAGAACCATTTCCATCTAAGATATTTAACAACAAAAACATTCTTTTTTTACAACAAACACCATTATTTTTGAAACATGAAAAATTTCATAGTAGATTCAAATCAGTCTTCCAACTTTTTGAATAAACTTTTTATAAGAATGTCAATAAATAAAAACAAAATTAACTTTCATTCAGATTAGATATTAGAAAAAATGTCAAAACATTGGAATTTTTGCTTGAAAATTCAGGTTAAGCTAACTTGCAGAAAAGATTAAGATAGAAAACTTAATATTATGACAAAACGAGAACTCAAAACCAAAATGTAAGAAAAATAAGAAAATTCTATTTTGAACAATTAAGACATGTAGGAAAGAGTTTGCGCGAAATTAAAAATTGGCATGCAACCAATTCCTCAATAGTTGGTTAAGTAGACATTGACTTCAAATGAATGTAGTAGAAAAAGTTGAAGTTTCTTAACTAAGTCATGTCGTAATGTAACGCTTCCTGATCCCATAATTCACATGACTGTCACAAGCACAGTTCCATGGCCTACCGCTAGTAAGGGCTTTGAAGCCGGGTTTACACGGGTCGAGTTCCACGGACGAGTCCAACATAGTGAATACAAACGCGGTTGTCTCATCAGAACTACGTCACTGCGCGTGACGTTTCAAAGAGAGTGTAATATTAAGAAGTGTATTGAACGGATACTTGATGAAGTGTGATCATAAGACTATGAAGAATGAAGACATAGCAGAAAAAAAGTAATTTCAATCACGAAATTATATAATTATCATTTATTTCCAATACATATTTCGAGAATAGATCTGATCGCCCACACTACTATACACAAGTATCCCACACCCGTTTTTGCAGTGGGGATTTCTTGGTTCGCTAAAAAAAAACGCTGTCTTTTGAAATCCACGTGCCAGGCGCTTCCTTAGGGGAACACCCCACTGCGAACGTCACGTTATTTCAAGCTTCGGGAAAAACATTTGTGGGCAGCATTTGAGCGGGAAACTCTTTCCTATCGTTCATCGTGTGGTTTGGAGATTCCCTCCTGTGACATCGACAGCGGGACACGTTACCTTGAAACGAGTGTTTCGTGGCGAGACGATAGCGCTCTGAAAGCAACAAAACAGGAACTCGCGGTGTCTTCGAAAACTATATGAGCCTGTGTACCACGCAACAAACTGCATTTTTCACAGAAGGTTTTTTTAGTGAGAAGCACGCGAGAATCACTCTCTCTTTTTTTTCATTCATAGGCATTGCTGCTTCAATACAATTGACAATGAAACACATTAACATTTCAATACAATTCATCATATTATTGCATATGAAACATAAGACATTTTTTTCTTTCAAAATCAATAGAATTGGACATTCAATAGAAGAGCAAAAACAAAAAATATATGAAAAATTGGCATTTTATTGCATCCATTCAACTGCATTCGAATTCAATAGACAATACATGATATTATTATTAGAATCGACTTTCATTCACAGCACATCCATTAAAAGTATTAATATTATTATTCAACATTAAAAAATAATTATTAGCATAGACTTTCAATCAAATACACTAGAAATGAAAAACAAATCAATAATGAATATTGGATTTTCTTTTCAATGCATCAATCGTTCTCTTTCAGAAACACACACACACACACACATATAAGTTAGTTCCAATGCCGTTCACGAGAATGAGCGACATGTGCCACTCAGCAGCCATTCGGAAACGTCTTCTAATCGCATGTCGGGACAAACACGCAAGTGATAGACCAGCCTCCGGAAATGTGGGAGGAGGAAAGCGATAACTTCCTTTCGCCAACCACACATCCCAACAACATACAATCTTTTTGGTCCCTCCTTCTTTTCTTCACAAAATGGAGTATGACAAACTCATATATTTTTTTCATAGCTTCACAAGAAACATTACCATTTCAATAGTTTACATCATATTATAACATAAATGTTCGAATTGGATTTCATTGAACATTGAATTACTTCTCAGGAGTTGGTAAAATAACGAACTCAATATATCCATATCAATGTCCTCCAATTATATCCACCCACACACCCAATTCTATGTTCACTTCCGAAACTAACGCCAGTGAAGTCATGGGAATCATCA
>NNCF01130185.1:494294-534792 GCA_002313205.1 Laupala kohalensis | reverse complement strand
TAAGAGACAGGTGTAGTGGCGATCGAAGGAGGACATCGACACGAAGGAACGTGTATCCCCCGGCCATCTCTACAGCTTCCCTGCGGGCAGATCGCGAACTAGAGCATGAAAAAAGCGTGTATTTCAATTGTTCGTGTTGAGCAAAAAAATTTTTTTCAAGACACTATATAATCTCAACTTACGTTTCGATTAGGTTTTCTTTCGCTCTGTTTGTTCCTGTTCTCTGGAAATCTTAGCGGTACTCGAAACCATCACAGGTTAACCTACTGATCCAATGTCTTTCAATGGTATAAGTTTGGGGGTATTGAAGATATCAGGAAAGAATATTAAGTTTGGTTGCAATGAGAATTACACTAAGTATTTAAAAACAATACAGTCAACCAACATTCAAACTAAGTAGGGGAGAGATAGGTAAATACGGACGACAGGGGGTAATTACTGTGAAAATTTGGGTTTATATCTCGAAACTTTTTCTAAAAATATTTGGATTGCTATTGATTTTGTTGCAAAACATTAATTTCGGGTATTTGTATGTGAAAAGATAACTCATCATGGTTTACAACAAATGATATTGAGTCAATTCTTACAATTAACCGATTAATCATTTAACCTGTTACTACAATGATTAAATTAATCATTTCGGGTTTCTAATTAGTCCTTTGCTAGACAAAATAGGGCAGTGAACTTGGAAATAATATCATTGCTATTAATTACGTATTTCTTAAATATCGTCGAAAATTTATTTTTCGGGTAATTGTGGACAGTGCATGTTTCATTTGAATCAATTACGGACATAACTTCGCGTAAACCGTGGAAATAATGTGTCTAAAAATATAAAAGATATCTTTAAATAGAATCTCTTCAAATCCGCGGTTAAAAGCTACCTTCTGCACCAGTGCTTCTACACTGTAAAAGAGTTTATTGATCTTAATAAAAATTAAAACCATCTTGTACTTTATCACACCATTGTTGAAGTACTTTCAAACTATCTGACAAAAATTTCAAAAGTATTTTCCTGGATGCTAGTATTATGTCTTATTATTCATATAAATTTAGTTGTATATGTACTCATCCCTGGCACGGTTGTGTACATTAATCCTGTAGCCCCATCATGGCCCGGATTTTTTTTCCGGTTTTCCTTCGGGTAGAGGCGGATTTTTTATAAAGACTCGCTAGGCTCTTGCATAGAGACGTCTTCAATTGATATAATTATTAGGGAATTTAGTGTTATTTTATAGTGACGAATTATCAACAATACTTTCCGAATGATTTATAGCTTGATAATAATGCGTATTTGTGAAATGACTTTTCTGTTTCATTAAAATTCTGTTTCTGTTTCATTGACTGTATATTTGTTGGTATTTATTAAAACTATAACACGTGTCAAACTATTTTTTTATTGTTAGGATTACCCGCCTCTGCCTTAGGGTCCTTGATCGGAATTGATGAGATGGTCCCTAGCTTGCTTCCGCAGAGTAAATTAGTTTATTGTCCTCCACGTGGTCATAAGCAGTTTGTACCTGCTTTTTTGACAATAAAGTTTATTTATTATTATTATAAACTATAGATATGACAAGTATTTTCAAAGATGCTTTATTCTTACTTTTATATTTTAGATAGCTACTCCATAAATATAGTCACGGAAGCTGTTTGGCTTCAACGAGCTGTCTGTCATTACTACGTTTTAAAAGTATATGACACTATAACATGTTATTATATAAATATCGTGCTTATTTATCAATGCAATGATGTAATAAATCGTAATTCGATATTTTGCAAAAAGTTTAAGCATAATTTCCTGTTTTCCTGACAAGTCCACTCTTACCCCATTTTCCCCTATACTATGAAGTATACAAAAAAGTATTGCATTATGGTGCAAGGTAAAGCAAGATTGTTATAGATTGGGTCCTTATTTATTTCCCACCCATACTAATATATAAACGCGTAATGCGAAAGCGTTTCTGTGTGTTTGTTACTTAATCACGACTAAACTGCAGAATCGATCTTCATGAAATTCAACAAGGAGATAGTTAAGATGCCCAGGATGAACATAGGCTAACTTTTATTTTTTAAATGTATGAAAAGAAAGATAAAAATAAAAGTATGAAAAGAATAAAAATAGGGGATGAATCGGCCATATTCACTTACGCTGCCTAAATGGTTAGAGATAGATGACAACTAAAAGTGGCAGTATTAATTGCCTCGAAGAGTTCTATAAAAGAAGTCCGCGATAGCATGTCTATCTACTAAGGTTAACCTAAAATATCGAAAAAACGTCATGGAAAATAGAAGTGTTGACTAATTTCATTTTAAGTGAGGAATTTAAGAAAGAATAAAATTAAATCTTCATCAAATTTAACGGTTTATATGTTTAGTTCATTTAATAAAGATAAAAAACATCTTTAAATAGTAAAATTTCAACGAATAGTTTAGATTAGGGGTCGGCAACCTTTTTTGGCCGCGGGTCAAAATCAAGCAAAATGTGAGTATTAAAGAGACGTTTGGGTCAGAGATATTTTCGACATGGATCTTATATACATAAACACTTATGTGTATAAGATCCACGGTAATCGAACTAAAATATTGTTCTTAGTATCTATTTTCAATTTTTTAAATTCTCAAAATGTTTTTTTCATGTTTATGTTTTTTAATTTATATTTATATATTATACCATATTTTCGGAACTAAAGTGGGTCACTTGAAATTATCCAATGGGTTACTCGGTGACCCTCGGGTCATAGGTTGCCGACCCCTGGTTTAGATTTTACAAGAATTTTAATGAAATATAATGTAACGTATAGAGTCAAGTTTTATATTAAATTTGTATGATTACGAATTTGAAAACTTAGGATGCTGTACATGTTCTTAAAAACCAGGAAGTAAAAGTATTTCTACCTTATAATACAGATGGATTTCTTTTTTTCCTGATCTACAGAAGATTAGTGTAAAAGAAAAATCACAGGCAACGCCGGGTAATCAGCTAGTATGTTATATGTTGTGTGATTTAGTCCCATGTCTTATGTGTTGTGTAGTTTAAACCAACTTTAAACTTTTTGTAAACATTTTCAATTATGATCATGATTCTTTTTTATGATGTTCTTATTTTATTTAAAATTTTATTACAAAAATGGTATTCAAAATGGTTTTCGAAATATTAAATTTTTATTTTCGTATGAAAACATAAAAACTGTAAGAAAAATTTCACAATCAGTGAAATTATAATAAACAAAAAATACACTAAATAAAAATACGTGTACACTGAATAATTATATCCAAATAATTCATCCAGTTCATCGCATCAAAACAACACTTTTTAAGCTACACTAAATTGAATAAGAAATGTTACATGTCCTATCGTATGCTCCGAGTCACGTAAGTTTGCATAAAAAAAGTCAACATGTCTACCTCATGCATATTGCCAACGTCTACGAAATAAACGCTTCTAACACGCTTCCGTTCAGACAAGACCAGTAATGTCATTCGCCTTGGCTGATGCTACGTGAAGTTAGAGTCCAGTAACTTCATTAAATACTTCGTATGGCGATAACTCAAGAAAAAATAATCATTAAGTTGCAAATCGGGTTTAAGTATAAAAATCAAACGTTGCCACTAAATATAATTTAGAAAAGCAATTTAATAGTAATTATGGCAATTTAATAAAATGAACCTTAAGACAGACTACAGAATACTAATTGAGATATTGAAACTAACTGAGCTGAAAAAAGTGTCACAAAGTATTTTGTTATTAACCTAATGGTCACATAATTCTTTTAACAATAGCAATGAACACCCACTTAAATTTGTATTGTTACTAATAGTTTTGGCAAAATCTATTTTATACTGGCACGAAGTGATATTAAGAAGTAAAGATTAATTGTTTGCTAACACATTTTCAGACAATCAATATACAAAGTACTAAAACAAAGATAGGTGTACAAATATTAAACATAACCAGGAAGCACTAGCACATTCGTCCCACAAACAAGTCACAGGAAGAACACGATCATACGATCTGAGCACATTGGCGCACACGTGCACGAAGAAAAATGTGTTGCCAACCAGAACATCGAACTTTCCCAAACATCCGGAACCACTACCAACGTAAACGCGAAGAACACAAAATAATTATATCATTCTACTTATGCTTCGGTGGAGAATGATTGCATTGGCAATACCGCGTACCAACCTCAAACCACTTAAACTGGAAGTAAATAATTAAATAAACAAGTTATTTGACATTAAAAAGTTATCAACCGGTTATCAACCACATATGATCACAACTACGTATACGGAGAAGAAGAAAGTGATTTACAGTAGCTACCTTACAATAAACCTATAAAGTCAGTGCCTTTTCGTTAATGTTTGTTTTTTCTGGTTTGCATCCCTTCTATTAAGATTTATTTGACTCCAAGTATATGAGAGGTTATAGATGGAAAAGTTCTCTAACTACCTATGGAGGATATGTAAAACGTTTGAGAGAACACATTTGAACAATTCATAAACTCTTAGATCGGAAGTTAATATAACATAGATAGGCCATCACTAACAATATTTCTTGAGCAGGACCTGATTTTCTTTCAATAAATTAAAAACATGTTAGTTATCACCAAAAACAAGCAATAATTATTTGCCCCTAATTTATAAAGCAATATATAATTTAAGCTTGACCTAACTTCATAAAATTTCACCTATAATAAACTTAATTCCAAAATACACTTCTAGAAAACAAAAAAGAACACCATGAATTCGTGGACCCACTAAAAAGAAATTTTATGGGCACATTCTCTAGGACGTATACAACAAACGATCACGCCGAAAGAGCCACACGCATATGAGTATAGGCGACAGGACGTGAGAAATATCAGAGCTAGTACCCTGTATACCCTCCTTTTGCAGCAGTGCAGGCTGCAATTCTCCTATGGAGACAATCGGAGAGGTGACGAACGTAGTCTTGCGGAATGACCTGCCATGCAATTTGTACCTGATTTCCTGCCGGTATTTGCAGAGCGCGTAATATGACGTTTGATCCAGTCCAAAACATGCTCAATGGGAGACAGATCTGGAGATCGTGCTAGCCAGGGTAGTTGACGTACACATTGGAGAGCAAGTTGGGTGGCACGGGCTGCATATGGACGTGCATTGTCCTGCTGGAAAAGATCATCGCCTTGGTGGTACACGAACGGAATTGAATGATGTTTTGGATGTACCGTGCTCTGTTCAATGTTCTCTCTACGACCACCAAAGGAGAACGGCCATTGTAAGATATGGCTCCTCACACCATGATGTCAGGTATTGACCCTGTGTCTGGAGTCTTATAGACTCCAGACGAGGTGATCACCTTCACGACGCCACACACGCATACGACCGTCATTGGTGCCAAGGCACAAGCGACTCTCGTCACTGAAGACAACAAGTCGCTATTCGTCCTTCCATAAACGCATATCGCGACACCGCTGAAGGCGAGCTGCACGATGTTGGGGCGTGAGCGGATCGCATGATCGTAGCCCTGCTTCACAGAAACGGTTGCGAAGGATTCTCGCTGACACCCCCGGAGCAACAGTGCCCCTAATTTGATGTGAAGTCGCGGTGCGGTCCGGTATGGCACTTCGTAAGATGCGACGGTCTTGGCGTGCATCTGTGCGTCGTAGCTGTCCGGACCCAGGCTGCCCGCCACGTGCACCTTCTGCTGACCACCGGCAACCACATCGATGCACTGTGGAGACCTCTCGCCTCACGTGTTGCGCAATTCTGCGGTATGACCACCAAGCCTCATAAAGACCCACTATACGTCCTCGCTTAAACTCCGTCAATTGCACAAATGGTGCACGTTTGCGCTGTCACGGAATGCTAATAATGTTGCAGACACAGACGGAAGTCCGTTTGGCAAGGGAAACTGACTGCTACTGGCAGCAACTGCTGCGAAACTTGCAACATTCCACGGTTGACAACGCGACTCCTGGTTTGCCCGCAGCGCTGTGCTTTTGACCATCGCATTAACTGCCCACTCATTGGGTTCTGTACAACTTTGGTATTTCTCAGTTATTTTCTTCATAGTGTTATACTTACATTTTCCAGGAATTTATATAAAAATTATAACAGTTCCATTGTAAAAATATTATTCGCAGATAAATTAAATTGTAAAAATGTTTTTTCGAAAAATGGAAAAGTGTATTTGACTTTCCTAGAAAATATTAAGATTGAAAGCTGTATATTACTATTACGAAAATAACGTAAAAATATGATTTTCGGTTGGTTTTAGTAGTTGGAATATGCAACCTTTCGATTTTTTATGTCTATCATCTACAGGAAGTATACAATCTTCACGATTGTCTTATTCCAGTTTTATATTTCTACATTTCAAATTCTACAATTATAAATTACTTTTTAATGGCATGAAAGGAGTTTCTGATCGACCACAACTATCCCTCCACCTGCAATAAAAATTGGTGTGTCCACAAAATTGTTGTCTAAGTAGAAGAAACAAACAAATCACAACGTCCCGTCTATCCTGTTACCTTTCCTGAGCTATCCTTAAAACAAGTTTATTTCAGCCGCATCCATAAAGAGTTGGATATAAAAAGATTCCATTTTACTTCTTCGTTTATAGGACTAGCCATATATACACAAATTAATAAGCAGAAAAGACAATTATGAAGTTTTTGTAGCAGAGCAAATTATTTAATTGAAATTTTGTTGTAAAAAGTAAAAGTTAATTATATTTTGAAGCATCAAATTTAAAAACTGTAAGCAATAATATATAATAGAGTTGATTTTCAATGATATTATTTATTGACATACTAATAAAACAAGCTGTACTGTTCAAAAATATGCAATTATTGTCCGTTGTTAGGTAACGACGCACAGACACACTCCCTTGCTGACACGGAAGAAGTCGACTCGTCGTAACTGAGGAGAACAAGTACAAACTATGGACAACATTCGTTCCTGGTTTCGACGCCTCAGAAAGGGAGCAACTCGGCTGATTTGCTGCGCATCAAGCAATACTGATGAACAGTATATGATGGAGAATGGTAAGCATGCTTGGTCTTGGTCGACTCTGTCATATCACCGACTTCCTTTTCGAAATTCATTTTCAAAGTAATGCTCAGCTAAGAATCGTCAATTTATTTTCGCTTCTTTCAGTTGTTCACAAACTCAAGAATTTATCGTTACTCAATGTATTATTCTACATGGGTCCTGCGAAGCAATTTCTTTCACTCAGTAAAAGAGGATAATTCATGTGTCTTTATTTGTGAAAATTTGGAATAATAAATACGTCGAATGAGTTATTGATAAAATCTCTCTCCAATTTTTTCAGCGCTTCGTGCAGCATCCAGCACCACCTCCATCGTATCCTCTTCATCGCAATGGATGGAGATGAACGAAGATGAAGAAACATCGATGTCAGAAGATAACTATGAACTGGACGATTGCCCCTCAGTCTTCTACACTTTCATTGATGGAACATTGCAACCAGTGCCTCACTTTGAGGATCCAATCCCTGAAGCATCTGCTAATGCCATTCGGCATTCAAGTCGCACAACACTCCGACGCGCAAACGCTCGAAGAAAGAACGTGCACACACGACCTCTGAAACGTGCCCACAAGAGGGCACGAATAGTGAATGCCATGAATTGAAGGGAAGAGACGAGAGGAGAGAAGAAGACAATGAAATAGGGAAGAAGAGAATAGGAGAGAAGAAAGGTGAAGAGATTTTGTATAAAAATATACTGTAGTAATGATTATGAAAGTTGCCTTAGGCGTTTACTGTAGGGACGTTAACAATGTTATTTATTTACATTATCTGAATTTTATTTTACCTCAGAGAATGATAACAAATATATTTTTAATTTTATTTATGAAATTTTCATAAAAAATGCCTGTATTAAAATTATTTTTTGAAGTATTGTGTTTTCTACTGCAATGACATTTATTTCAAATTGTTCAGTATGTTTGATTTGAAATTATTTCGAAATGCCCATACGTAATCCACAATAGACTATATATTACAAATAATAGATCAGAAAAAGAAGGTAGTGTCTGTTGCCAAATAATACGAATTTTGTAATCCAATAATATTGATTATTTTTTGAAATAGGGTTAAAATCAATAACCTCATCAGGAATGGCCAGTTGCGTTGGGAGAATGGAGCAAGCGAGCGGTCCCTCTTGGGTGCTTGACTACGGGGGACGGAAAATCTTTGAAAGAACTATAACGCAGCTAGAATAAACGTCACCATTAATGCACCACAGGGTTGCCTGAGCTTTTCTTTATCAGTAGAGGCCTTTTAAGTAGTGTCAGGACAAGAAATGGTCGAATACAATTTTTTTCATTAGTGGTATAAATTCTACACTAATACTTCATTGTATGAATGTTCTACAATAGAAGAGCTACGTGGTAAAAAGCAGTTTTATGCCACAAGACTCGTTACATCAAATTAGCATATATCAGTTATGCAAAATTTCGAGCTCCCTTACGGATGCCGGTTGTTAGTTTTTGACTACTAATTACGAGAGGACTTATACTTATTTATTTCAGTAATTACACGGAAGAAAGTAAAAATTGGAGACCTTCGCCTGTATGCCCGTTATATTCTCTGTCCGCACGAGAAATGCGTTTAATATTTTAGCTTAAGGAGACAAATTTTACATTCTGTTATTATATTAACACTCGTTTGAGGCACGAAATATAGCGATAAAATTCTAAAACATTCATTATTGAAGGATTGTCTCAAACTAGTTAAAATGTTTATATTTCCCTATATAATCAACAATAATTTAAAAAAAAAGAATTATGTTTTATTTGTTACCAAAAAAATGTGAGGTTAAGTTTTCTCTGTTCACACGTATTACTCTTAGCTTTTGAACCAAGTAGCAGATTCTGGAAAACATTGGTTTATTGTGTGAAAAATAATATTTTAATGTATGAGGTTGAATAGAAAGTGACCCAGAATACCATCATTTCTTAAGAGCATCAAGAAGTAGCTTTCATCCGCACTATTGAATTAGATTTTATTTCATGTCACAGCTGGCTATTGTAGTATCACTAGAACAAGAGACAACATGATTTGAAGTTCCTCAACTCAACACGTATTTTGAAATTATTTAATAAATTATTTGTCACTTTTGTAATCTGAATTTTGTGAACCACTTTGTAGAAAAATATTTCCACTATCTGATTGCGTGAGGTAGCGAGGTAGCTATAGGATACATATCTTTTAAAGCACACCATATCTTCGGTTCAATACCACTTGTAAACTCGAAAATTAAGTGTTTATTTTTGGTATCGCGTTTCAAAAGTAATAACAGGCCGTCTATATACTTATATGTCTTGACAACTGAATTAGAGATAATTTAGAACCATTGGATTAAAAAAATATGTTATAAAAAATTGAGCAGTCGCTCAGCAGCAGCGATCGTGTTAATATCGCTCCATCATTTTCCTTGTTCCGAGAAAGGGAAAGTACTATTTTCCTTGCTTCCCTCTCAGCGCCAATATCGCTATCAGCTGAGGTGAAGTGCATACAAACCTATACGTACCTAACTACATTATTAACTACAACGTCAACAGTCAAGGTGAAAATTGCGACGAACTGGGACTCGAACCCGGGATCCTGCTCTGGCTGCAGGTATGTTATCCTCTGCACCACCCGCCTCGACTCGTGACGTTGCAAACACTCCTCCACGAGTAGGTACTCGGAAGTTGTGAGTTAAAATATGCATCCGACGCGTAGATACGCGAAAACCGGGCTTAAGAGCTACCAGCGTTGGAGCCGCCTGTGATCACTTCTCCCTTGAGGGGGATGTGACCCAGGTTCACCGGATTAGGTCAGATGGAAGATGCGTATGGACTTGGGAGTCGAGGCAGGTGGTGCAGTGGATAGCACACCTGCGGCCAGACGTTGCAAACACTCCTCCACGAGTAGGTACTCTGAAATTATGAGTTAAAACATTATTAACTGTTTCTAATACCCATGGGTCAGACTAGCTTCCCCCTCGGGGAGTAGTTAACGTATTCCATTAATATCCTCCAATGAGATTCCTTTCATTCATTCAGTGACTCAAATCTTCAACCACTGGAAAATTGCTTTCTACAAGCAGTACTACTATCACCAGAAAAAAATTACTCAAGTTCAACTTATTACAGGACAACCCCAATTTAAAAAGCAACATAATTTACTTCATCTACCAACACTGCATCATAACAGCAAGATAATCAATAAAGTTACGTAACTTATGTACCCATATCTAGTCACCTCTTGAAAAAGAAGTTGACGAAACTATTGATGACAGTGGTAACGTAGGACAGTCCCCCTCTGCCAATCCATTACTGCATATTCTTCCTATATTTTTATATACTGAAATTAAGAACCCAAGATTTTATCATCAATCTTCAACAAAATCTCATATCTGAATTTACCACTGACGCTCGTTCACATTTCTCCAAAATTCAAACTTCTTCCAGTGATGATTTCCGAGCTCTTATCTCGCACCTTGAAATTCACAAACTGAAATATCACACATATAATTTACCCTCCAATACACACCTCTCCGTCATTATCCGACTCTTTACACCATTTTAGACGACGAGATGATAAAAGTAGAAACAAGTAAACACCGTTCACGAGCAGTTCAGTACACTAGCTGCCAAGCTTTTGGGTATTCCCGAAATAACTGCCACCTACAGCCCCGTAGTGTAAAATGCCCGTACAACCGTTAGTAGTCGCAATGCCAACTTCCATGCACTGCAGGATCAATTTCCGTCAATTGCGTAAACAGAAACGTAGAAACAGAGCAAATGTAAATTCATGTGCCTGTTATAACTCTCTTACAACTCGATCACATAACTCCACTCCTTCACCACACCCACCTCATCGTGAACCGTCATCAAATACTCTCAGTTCTCGTACATTCCAGCCATCTCATATCCCCAAACAACATAAAAATCTTTCACCTTGTTAACCCTCACTTCAAACCCCCTTTACCCCGACCCGAAACCATAATAGTTATGCATAAGCTGTCCAATCAAATGTTTCTCCTACAAACCGATCTTACCAATGTTATACTCAGTTCATGTTGTTTCCAATCTCGTTCCAACTACAGCAGTCAATTAAACACTTTCTCAAAAATTTATTTCCCAAATAATCTCTTACCTTTCACAGCTCTTCTAGTACGCCACAAATGGATATCATCTCTATCTCTTGTTATGTGTAATGCTGTCGGTCTAGCAACCAAAACTTTATTAACTTCCTTCATTCTAGTACATTTTACTTACAACAAAGTCCTCAAAACACATTTTACTGAAGTCTGAAACACATTTTACTTACAACAAAGTCCTCAAAATCGCCAGATATCGACCCTACAGAGCTGATAGTCCCTACAAATCTGCAGTAGCAGACGTAGAAATCTTTTTATGATTCAAATTGACGCATCACCAATTTCTTCTTTCTATAATGACTGGTCTTCAAATTGTTGCCGTTGTTACCAAGGTTCAACTTAACCTCTCCCTCGCGGAAAAAATAAGATGGATAGCTGAACCTAAAGTTAGCTGTGATTGCTCACGCGTTAGCTGTCTATCGGACAGACAGACTTAAAGTTGCCACAGCTTACGCTGTAGCTGCTCTAAAAGAGTTTTCGTCTAAACGAGACCAATTTTCTATCACTGCGGAAGCTAACGCTGTTTGGCCTCGGTGTAAGAAAGTTGCATCAACAGCTATATATTATATGTTTTGCGCGCAACAGCTCAGCCCCGCCCAAGAATCTGACATAGCTACAAGAACTGTTGTTTGTTCCTCGCCGCTGATCTCGTTTGTAGTTACCGCTAAGTGACACTCGGCTGCGCTGCCTTCTATATATTCGGTTCATTGACTCATGACTGAGACGGCACAGCCTCAGCAATTGTTTTACGGAGTCAAATCGACCATGGCTTTCGCAACTATAAATTTGTTTACTTGAACAAAAATTATTCGTTACAACGACTAAAAGACGCCATCCCGACGTTGCATAGCCCGAAACTTGAAGCCTAGACGATGAAAATTTACAATGTTTTCTTGACGTCGAGCAACCGTACACTGATGATATTTTGAATTTCTGAAGGTTAATGTAAGCTTATACCTAATTATAATTTTAAATAATGATATTTTCAAATGTATTAATCCAATAAGAATAAATTTCAAATATATTCAAAATAAAGAAACGCTTGGATACATGAAAACTATTTTCTTGATATTTAAAGACATATTTTTCAAGATTTTAGAGATGATTACTATTTTACGTGTGATACCAATACTATGGTGCCAACTCTTAGCGAAACACTGCAATAACTCAGTGGGAGAGCTCGCGCCTTCAGAAAAAAAGGACCCTGGATCAAATACTGGCGCTGTCGGATACCTGAAGACGGAAGTCGAAAATAAAGAACGTTTGCTGTACACCTGTAATTAATTAAGGTAAGGTCATGAAGTTGAAATAAAAATGAATATCTTCAAGGAGAAATCATGCAGATGAATCGACTCACGTCGAATTAATATTACATGTTTAGTAGTTGGCAACATCCTCTACTGTAGGTTCCCTTTCCTTATCTTGTAAATTAGCTACTTAAGCTGTGAGAGCTAATGCTGTACGCTGTAGTACAGAAGGACAAAAATTAACGTCATAGCAGATGGATGTTGGCTCCGTGAGCTCATACGTTGTCTGTCGGGCTGGCAGCCAATACATTAGCTACCCCAGCTCAGGTATTATTTTCCGTGCTCAACATCTTATCTGCCTACAAACTACCCAATCATCCCATCACTGTACTGAATTCACATCATATTCAATCAATCTTCCATGAATCTATTCCATATCTTTTACTTGGTGACTTAATTTCCAAGCACAAATTGTGGGGTTGCAGACGAACAAACTCTAATGGGCAAATTCATTTAACAGCTCTGTATAAATACCAACTTCACCTCCTCGCACCTTTATATTCCTACAATCATGTCGTCTCCTCTCTTATATCTAAGATATTGGAATATTAATAAACTTTCCCAACATTCCTTTTTATTTACAATTCCTTCCAAAACTAGATTCAGACCAAACTCCAGCGCTAGTATCCTTCTGCCCTGTCATCGAACCACGCATGTAGGGGCTCCTTTGTGGCAAAGTGGACTGGCCACTCCTTCAACGCATCCTGGACTTATTTTTCCAGACCTTCCCACCAACAATACCAAGTCTTGAACTCGACCTATTCTTCATCACTGTATCATGCAGTGATAATGGAGAAAAAGAAAATAAAAGTCTGAAGAAAAAAGATATGAACATAAGATAAATAGGAAATAAGGATAAGAAATAACAAATGAACTTAGTTTATTGCTCTCACGTAGTATAACTTATTTTATAACGACAGCCACTTCCCACCAACATCAAGTACTACCACCTTCCATCTTGATGATCATTTCACTCAAGCGCTTAATAGACACTTACGGCAAAAACTTCGATCTCCTCAACCCAAAATTCAATTCAGTAGATAAAATCCAATCATCTGGATGAATTTCGAATCAAAATACATCAATCCTCCTTACGCAACCTCTGTGCATCAGTTATCGTAGCGACGCGTAAACCGTGGCTTAAATTCCCCTATCTCCAATCCCTTTTCTCAAGAAATAATACAGTTATGGAAATGAATAAAGAAAAATCAAGCCATCTTACTTAGCTTCAACGCTTACCCCATCCTGAATCCCGCCAAAAACCATCTATCATAAAAGATAACTTACCCAGCAATCATTTTACTCCGTCTCATTTTATAAATTTCATACCCCCACCCCCAACGACGTTACTCATATATTAGTGAAGCTACCTAACATAGGAGCTCAAGGACATGATCTGATATCTCCTAATCTTCTAAAAAACTGACAAAACGATCTATTGCCTATCTCACAGTTGTTCACAATTCAATTCCTGGCACACGCTTTTTCCACAGTCAGTGAAAACATGCCATAATCATTCTATTACCCAAATCAGGGAAACCTCAGATCCGTCAAGTGACTGACCCATTTTACTCTTACCCTCACTATCTAAAATTCTTGAAAAGTTGTACACATTCGTCTATTGAAATACTTGCTAACAATAAATGCTATTCCACCATTTCAATATGTGTGTACCCATATTCTTTCAACGTATCATCCTCTCCGTCTCACCATATCGTCGTCATCATAATCGTCAGCAGCTTTCTTAGACAAAACATGAGCTTTTGACAGTATATGGCGTCCTGGTCTCATCAAAATGCTACTGAACTTTGGAGTTCTTTCATATTTTTCTAATATTCTCCTAACCCATCCAACCTTCTCAGTAAAAATTAGAAACACACAACTTCCATGAATGTCCAACCTGAAGACCTTCAAGGCAGCGTCCTTACTATGCAACCTGTACTTATCCGACATCCAGTATCCTCAAACATCAAAATATCTCTATTTGCAAATGAAGCTGTCCCATGACATTGTATTGAACTAAAAGAATATTCAAACCTACCTAACCTCAATTCATAACTGGAGCATTATTCTTAACCCTTCCAAAACTCAAGTTAAAATTTTTATGAGGACATCATATTCCCCCTTAAGTGATGAAACATAATATTCCTGTAGTCCAAATAGAAAATGCGTTAGTTCCACAAAAGAAAGCTTATGAAAAGAAACTTTAAAATATAAAGTTTCTGAAGTAAACTATTGAAAATTTTACATGAAAAAATGTGGTTTCCGCTATTTAGAAGGTATAGATAGAATACTCTACGATCTCACAGTTATGGATAATTAGATATTCAATAAAGCGTTTTGCTCGTATAATTCATTTAGGGTATTACTACATCACCTGGTGTCCCCAGAGTAGCGAACAGTAATCTTGATTGTATAACTACAGATTCAGATATCTTTATTATCTATTAGTCTGTTATTTATTTCTCTTTGTCACATTCACATAAATTGAGCAAATAATTCGATTTATTGTATTAATAATTTCATTATGATGTGGGTCATGATTCATGGCCTTTCAGCTGAAGAGTGATTCATCAGTGTCCCACCTTGATCGGGATGATAAGTGGTTGATCGTGTCCTTAATTTTTAGATCATGCTATGAAGGATAATGGTACGCAGCATACAGTTTTATCTATGGTTACTAGAGATATATTAGCTATTCTAGTATCAACTGTTCCTTCTGAGTCTGCATTCAGCACGTACTGGGGACGAGAACTATGCGCATCGCGAATTTGGTTGACACAATCTATTTGATTAATAGAATTCGATACGAACAAAGAACTAATTACAAAAGTCGGAGAAGATTCGCACCTACAGCAGGTATTCGTATAAAACTATTTTATTTTATCATCAATTACAGCTTTATTTGCCCCTCCGTGGTGCAGGTGGTAGCGTTCTAGCCTATCACCAAAGTCATCCCGGGTTCAATTCCCGGTGGGGTCCAAAAAAATTTGTAGCTCTTCACATCAATGTCCCAGTTCATATAGCTGTAACAACTGAAATATGAACCCTCATTCCTCTATCCACTTCCTTCTGGTATCAATTACTAACACCAACTAACAATTCCTATTAACTCCTCCACGTGGGCCAAGTTGTTGGTAAACTCAGCTAAGCGGCCCACATACTAACAATAGCCTTTCATCCAACTCCTACCTAGCATCGTTCCATGTAGATAAGTTTCAATAGTATGCTACAATTCCCATGTAAAAATACTTTAACAAAATAACAGTTTGGATTATTAGAATACATTATTTATTTGGTATTTTTTTCATTACTTTCGCAGAGTATTATGCACGCTAATTTGGTGACCGTCCAGTTGAAGCAAGTCGATATACATAACTCTTTTCTGTATTTTTAGGTTAAGGTTTTTAAATGTATTTATTTGTTTACTGTGTTATTGTTAAAGAGATTAATACTTGTAAATTGTTTTATTGTGTAACTTTTTTGTGTGAAAAATTATAATTTTCACTTAAAATGTATTCATATTCATCCTAGATTATTTAAAATGTATTTACCCATACTGGTCCGCATTTTTCTCCGGTTTTCCTTCGGGTAGTGGCGGATTTTCCATGGGCGAGAATATCATTAATATTTTTGTTATTTTTTATCTCAAATTTTTACTGCACAATATGCAGAGCACATAATATTTACAATTCATTTTGGAATAATAAAAAAAGAATAACAGTACTGTATTTATTAATAATTTCTTTTACAAATATTAAATCCACTACTATACGCCTTTACCCTTGATCGGAATTGTTGGGGTGGTCCCTTGCTGGTTTCCGGAGATTAACTTAGTTTATTATCCCCCACGTTATTATTATCATATGCAGTTTGCTATTTAGACAATAAAGTTTATTTATTTATTCATATTTTACAGAATTAATAAGGAAACATTAACAATTTCGGTTTAAATTTATTTTCCCTTTAAATTACATTACATGCTTCACAATTACACCATTTCATTTTTATATATTTATTTGTATTTCATAAAACTAATTAAAAGATAATTTAAATTTGGACAAATTAAATGCCGCGGTTTAAAACTGCGGCATTTAATTGTGTTTACAAAACTTTCAATCACTTACTTTTTAGAAGATAAATTAATTCTATGATCATTTGCAAAAAATTATGTTCGGTTCTTATTCGGTTAAATTCTGTTCGATTGGATTAAAATTCGGTTCGGTTTTCCAACCGAAATAGACTCAAGTCGATCGACCTGACCCGACCCGAAAGCGATTCGAATGGGTCGGTTCAGTTGGAAACCCGTCCGACCCGAATTGCGTATTGATTAGTGGTGCATATAATTGTATTCCTACTTGGTGAAAATGAAGGTCATCTATTAAAATTTTTGTTTGTTTAAGGTCATTCTGCCGACAGACTATTAAATATATTAAACGTCTTAAATGATGTATAATACATGCTTAAATATATTCTAGTTTTGAAAGTACTCCTTGCCGGTAAATTAAGAAAGATATGTACTATTTAATGCATCTAAGAAATACATTCTCTTATGAGAAAACAAATTCTAGTTGAAAATAAATTATTTTTCAAATATTTGAAAAGGTTGAATATTTTGAACAATGTAGTCGAAAGTCTATATTAATTGTTAAGATAATTTTAGAAAGAGATTACCGGGCATTACGAAGAGAATTTTGATTTCTTACAACGTTCGCGCTTTTACGAGAGCTGCCCGCCAGTCTTCGACGTCCTGAGGATCCCTCGGCAACACTGCATTCGCTACTCACGACAATTGACGTTCCATGACCAGTGCTACAATAACTTATATTAGGACGATACACTTCTTTTTCATAAATGATAAAATTCTAAGCGAAAATATATGTCTTTTTCTTTTGTGAACAGTTTGCCATTTCTGGCAAAATGGTTTCTGAGGACTCCATACACATCAACAGTTTGAGTTATTCAATTGATAGATAGTTTGAACACTCTTTATTTCTCCATTCGAAAACTTTTAGATTTTCGAAGATCGAGAATTCGAAGACCTGATGCACGCGACTTTGTCTGGTGAGTCCACGAACATGTTCACAAATCTGTAGGTGACAAAGAGGAAAGCAGTTGCCAAAGAATTTCAATGGCAGGCCACACTACTTAAGAAAAAAGTCAAGTGAGGTCTCATTTGTATTACAATCTTTATAAAAAAATTGTTTACTAAAAAGTAGATTATTACAACTTGTAGTTAAAATTCATATAATTATCGTGCAAAGCAATATAAATATTAACACAAAAGATTATTAGACTTTTCAATTATTTTACTAACATTACCCGGCAGGATGAACTTTAAAGTCATTCTTTTAAAAACACCAGTCTCAGTGTAACATTATATCATACACTAAAGAGTCAATTTGAATGTTCTACCCATGAGAGAAGAGACTATTTTTCTTTCTCGCAAGTATTAATCATGTTACGTCGAAGTGGCCAAATCATATTTCTAGCAACCCTAAGGTATAAAATTCCGCAAAACGCGTATTCTCAAAGATTCTTGTAAAAGAGTTCGAAAAAGAAGTTGCTTCATTCTTCTTGAGAGATGGAGAAACACAAAGTCTCACGGTTAAAATTAAATGGATCAATTATTTGTTAATATTCAATATCATGAGTCACGATTGAACTGAATGACATTCTCGATTGCATTATGTTGTCAGTATTAAATCAGGAGCACTGATTAGCATGATGTTTTTAATTAACATTTTATTTTTATTTTTTGCATTATTTAGATTATCTGCGTATAATTTTGCAAGATTTAAGTAGTAATAAGATTAATCTACAAGTAGAAACTATTGCTGAGAATAATCTCTTTCTCTCAAGTAATTTGATTGCATTGCCTTCTTGACAATCACAAAAACTGTGAATTATATCGAAACCGATTACAAAAATAGTAAAATTCTTTAGCATTTAAATCTTAAGTTAGTGATAAAAGCGTAATTTACAATGTGTAGAATTGTTCATTAACTGTTCAAAAACATTTTCCTATTATTGTGTCATTGCTACTATATTGAAAGATTTCTCGGAAAAGTCATATGAGAAACTCTAAAATAATCGTATTCATATTTCTGTTCTTCTCATAGATTTGAGAGACGCACAGCAGAAAAATATTTTGCCATACTTAAATGTTACGAACAAACCAGTTCATAAACCCGCCGCAGCAATCGAGCAACCAATGAGAAAGCGTGGTGGACCTGTTCGTTCGATCTCAAGGAAGAAACAACTACTGCTTCGTTTTATGGGAGTGAAAAATGTGAACACACCCCTTCTAGAATGGTCTATCTCATCCCCTCCACGTCAATGAGTCTACCTCATGGGTGACGGGAGCCGCTTTACTCACTCGCAAACAGTTCCTTCTTACATGAAGCAGCAACTCGCGATTCCGTGTGTCTCACATGCCAGTCAATGGCTGACTCCAGTGTTTTCGCCGTATTTACTTCTATCTTCGTTTCCAGTCAGTGTGTCACATATATGTATCTCGTGTTTAAAGATACTAATTAACTTTTTGGACCATTTTCAGCTTATACCCTGATTGGAGGCTGAAATATCACCTTAAAGCATCACGTTGTAAGGTGATGAATCCGACAGCAATCCACGGCTGCACTGCTTCAGTGATTATCCGGGGCATAGTGTGTGGGACTGGATTTTACCATCAGATGAGTAACCAAATTCAAGACGACATCACACAAATGGTCTGAGTAGCTTGTACTACAATTTAAATTCTGTCATTCCATGTTTGTATTCTATTTATTGCCTCCTTATTTTCTGAGATAAGTTCATTTAACACTGTTACAGTCCTCGTAGTCACTTTGAAATTATTTATTGATTATTATTTATTTATTTATTTCGTACAATAAGTTATGGGCAGTCGTGACCATTTCTCTTTGGTGCACATGGTGGAGAACTGTCCACACGGTGCAGAAATCCGAACTCTACCTTCCGGTGACCCTTGGACGGCGGCCGTCCTGAAAACGGCAAAATCAGCAATGCGTCCCAGTGGCGTGATTCTGTCATCTTAGTTCTGATTGGCCCCCTCCATCTTGAAATCTTTTTCCAGGCGGCCGACAGACGAACGCACAGGCAGTGCAAGGGGAAGCTTGCACTCCGGCACATGGGTGGCAACCCATGCTCCGTAAAATTCATTTTCAGAACATTCATATTTGTAACTTTTATTGTGTGGGACAAGCACTATGACGTGTGTGGCGTAAACTATTGTATTTCCTTTCAATGTATTGTAAATTCATGTTATTTACTTGTGAGTAACTATTACTGTACTCTTAATTTCATTATGTCTGACTTGGTGTATTGTCGAGTACCCTTCAGGTACTCTGGATTGTTGTATTATTGGGTATTGATACAGCTGTACCAATGAGGAGTAGTTTGTTAATAAATAGTACTTAGGTTAATTTAATTTCCTTGTTTGAATAATGTGATCCTGGCTCAAGTTTCACACACCCCAGCCGACCCCACCTCTCGTAATTGCATCCACATGCCAAGCGAGTAGCTCCTTAAATTGATAGAATTAAATATTAGTAAATTAAACCTTTAATTGGGGAGATTAAGTATAAATTGAAAGGGTAGAAGGTAGCATATTAGAGACGTCGGACTTATATTTAGGACCCCCCAGAGGGGTAGCATGCAACAACATTAGATACTTCTGTGTAGGATATATACTACCTCACTTAAGTGGTTTCATTTCGCATACTTTGAGATATCTCTCAATCCCCTAGGGATATTCCATAGGGGTTCGTATTTTGCTTGAACTTTGAACTCACATATACCATTCTCAAGTTTCATAGCGAATTCCATTGTGATCACTATGTTAGTTTTGATGATATTAATAAATGTGTAGTCAAAACTTCAGCTTTTTTGTAAGTGTATTTCTGTGGCCTTTTTAAGTGTATATATCTCCTGAACACTTTATGGATTTCGAGTAATTTAAAGACTGGTAGTCTCAGAATTTATTGTAAATTATAACCAGAGTACATGTACCTGATATTAATAATGTTGACTTAGAATTTTCATGAACCTCATTGGTGAAATCTCACCAAAGATATTTATACATCTCTTGTCTGTACATTCAACTCGGCTATCATCAAGCTTCAATTTTGACAACTTATCACAATATAATTCTGCTTTATTATGTGCATTTCTGTGTGAATAATTAGGGTATTATTGTAATATTGAACTTGTTTTTTGTGATTGAACTTGAACTGACACCAGGAGGCAACTCCATCATTCTAAATCCATATTCCTCACAACCCTGGGTATTCATAAACCATCTCATATGCATTACTGACTTACTACACTATATAACCATATAATAAAATTAGAATCGCTCATTTCGTGTCTTCATTTTCTTACTCCAAACTCAGTTGTCTTCGTCTGTAGTCTATAGGAGCGCTGTCCAATTGGTGGCCCGTGAAACTTTTTGTATGGTCCGCGAGTGAAAGTATTTTACATCCATTTTTTCATCAAACGTTGGGAAGAAAAACTTTGTGTTACTAATCTATGCTGTCAGAATTAATATTTGACGTGACGTGTACAGTGAGAAAAAAATAGAAAATTGTGTTTGGAATTACCCCGTCATCCATTACGATATGAAAACCTCCGCCCTCCGTGGGACGGTGTTCGAAAACCGAACCACGTCGCAGGAGAATTTGATACAAGGATAGGGGAAAACAGTTGTATTAACAAACCCTCTTGAAATTCATTCATTCCGTCAGCCGAACTACGTCTCTATATTTTCATGTGAAACTTGGACAATTCACAAAGCCGTCGAAGTTATATCACAAAACAAGGATAACTCGTTCTTCGTCATCTTTACTGAATCTATGTCATCATTCAAAGCTGTAGACAACAGATATTCCATTGACTCAATAGTGCAAATAATTCATGAACAGCTAACCAACAAAGTTTTACTAAAGGTATTAGAGTACTTAGCATGGGTCCCTGAACACAAGGGAATATCAGGAAAATAAGAAGCAAATACGGCTGCAAAAGCTGCAACCTCAATCGCTGAAATAGAATATGGTATTTATGGAACTTAACAAGATGCTAAGAAACTATTCAAGTCAACAATTATAAAACAATTGGATTCAGAATGGAAATCAAAACCTACGAAATTACAACTTGTTTTTTTCCAATATGTATTTTGTTTTTGTGTGTTTTGTCAGTTATTTCTTTTCATTCAATGCAACTATTAATTTAGCCATGTAACTGTAATGTTTCTTGTGGTCGCTGATGACCTGAGATACCATAAATAAACAAATTTAAAAAAGGATAGGAAAGACTAGGTAGCATCAATTGACTCTCAGGGGTAAAGGAATTAGTCGTTTTCTGTTAAAAGTGTTATAAATTCAAGTACTACGCAATTTTGAAATAAAAAACGACCGGACAACGCCGCGAACTCTGCTACTATAAAATATGTTATATATATTTCATTTATACAATATAGGATTACAACATAAAATAATGTATGTGAAAAATATTATTCCATTCACTTCAGTCATATATGATTTATTCACTTAATAATTTGTTATCTGTCACATAACTGTCTGCTCTTTACAAGTAATGAAAAACGTGTTCACATGTTTTTTTTTTCAGAAACAGTTAAGTGTGGTTGCGCAATTCACATCGTGACCGCACTCCATATAGATTCTTACTCTCTATCTCTCTACGAACTTTTTCCCTTGAGAATATTTACAAATAGTCATGAGATAATTACATTTTATTTTAATAGGCTATATTTTTTCAAATTCAACCGAGTAAATAATATTATGCTTTCATGCCGTTGTTCGTTTGCTATTTTCATTTCGGTATTCTCCAGCTGATGTAATATTCTACAAATTGTTTATACATGGGCTTAATATAGTTTGTATGGTTTGTACATAGTGAATGAAGTCTGTAATTACTGTCTATAAATTAGCGTGAAAATCAAGTTTTTTTAAAATAATTGTTATTTTCAATTGTTATTTGAAATACTTATTGCGAGTGAAGTTTGTGAATTCAATGATGTAACAACCTTACAGAGAATTTAGAAGCAACCCAACCTACATGATTACGATCGTATAGAAGTTTGTTCCTTTTTTTGCGATGGTCTATTCTGTCATCACGCTATTTTGAATGTTTACCCTAACAAACGAACGGAAATATCCACGATTTTTTGTGAAAGCCAGTAGATAAGTTTTTTTTTTGATGGGGCTTTAGGGCTCGTCAAAGTACAGCAGTTCATAGAGCGTAGACGGTGCTACGATAAAGTGGGTAAGGGATTAGATTTTGTGGAGATATCTATCTATCCAACAATGTGAAGTTGTGTGCAGCGTCTGTAAAGAGAACAATTCACCCCACTCGAAGCTGTGTGAGTGCAGGTAGTTTGCAGTGTTCTATTCCCTATGAGGATATTATAAGAAGACAAAATGTTTATTTATTCTTGATGGATAAAAAGGTCTGATAGGTAGGTTGGCAGTGCAATTGCAATGAAACTTTTGTGGTTAGAAGAAAAATAATTATTTCTCAATTCTAATTCATGCAAATAAAAATAAATGATGTATCAAACACTTGATGTTTTCGAATCGAAAATGTATATTTTGAAAATCTATTTAACTCTTTCATTACGATTTTCTGAAGAAAAAGATGAAAGAAAACATCCAATACAGACGTTTCCGAAAATTAATTTCTACTCTCGAGCCTCTTACTATTTTACTGTGCAATGGGGTTGCATAAGACTGTTATTGTTGAAGGGAAAAAATGATTTGATATCATTCAAAGCATCTGGAATAGACGGGATGAACTGGAGCGAGAGGCACTGATCCAAATAAAAATATTGACTTAAAACCTGCTGGATTATAAAAATGATTTTCAGTCAATGTTTCTCAAAGTTGGAATAAACTTGGAGAAAAATAATAATATACGAATTACTCGAACTATTTCTCGAAGGAGTTTCCGAAAAAAAATGTCATATGAAAGATCGTTAGAAAATAAAATCATAAGATTATAAGCCAGGTGTAGACGGAAGTGTTCTACAAGAATGTAACAAATAGTCCAAAATTAATAGAAATTAATACAAATAGTCCAAGTTTTAATAGAAATTGCTTAAAGAAGTAAATTTGTCGCACTTGTTCTCAGAGATATATGCACAGGGACATTTCTGCACAACTAGGTCCTATCTGCTGGGTGGAGAGCCTTGCAGTAGTGATGTCGATGGTAGTCATCAGAATAGCGGAAACGTGGAGATCCGAAAATATTGCAGATCCATAGGTCTGCAATAAGAACCGTACTAGAATAAATCCAAACGTATTCACATGCAATCGTGAGATTACAAATACATGAAAGAAATTTGTTTGACTCTAAATAGTATTTTTCTTCTTTATCCTCATGGAATACCACTATATTACGAAAAACTCGTACAAAATGGACATAAGTGATCCCGCCATACCAAGCCACGTCATTACGTCCATCGGAATGCTGAATAAAAAGTGGTTGCATACATGATCACGCCAAGCCATTCAACGCAACGTCTTACTCTATTGTCTTTTTGTCAGTCGTTTTCGTAATGTTCAGTGATGATGTGTTCAAGGAAGAGCTAATGGCATATAAGTATTTTTCCTTTTCATGTAACATTTCTTATGTATTTTTTATGTAACTTTTCTTACGTATTTTTTCAATTTGTGTAATTTAATGTCATTTAGATTTTACGTTTTTGTATAATTTGTGTTTGGTACTATACCGTCATTCTAATTTAGGTTTTTTCTGGATTTTCCTCGATTGCTTAAGGTAAATGCCGGGATGATCCCTAGACTGCTACCCCAGAGTAAAGTAGAATTTATCCTCGAATTATAGTTATAGTTATTTATGTATGTATGTTTTATGTTGTATGAATGTTTAATTATTGTATATTACTGGACATGTATGTTGTATGTATTGTATGTATACAAATAATGGTCAGGCGGAACTGCAGGCCTGATGACCCGAGCCTCGCCACGGAATAAAATCATTTTATTATTATTACTTATAATAGCACTTATTACTTACCAATACTTTGCTTATTACTTATAAGTGATATTATAAAACAGAAAACGCATTGCATTTACGACATCAATTTCTACCTACAACAAAATTCCATTTACATAACACACATACGATATTTATAAAACTGATATGTTGCTATATGTCTTGAAATAATATTCTGTATATTTGTTTTACTTTCAAATTTCAAATAAAAGGCCGTAATTAGTTCCTCTAACGACTTTGTGCATAAATAGAGCACTGGAAGACGACCAAAATATACAGGACCACGCCAGAAATGATCTTTTCACTATACAATATTTTCTCACTCTATGCAGCAGACGGAGAAGCATATATGAGAAAGTATGTCCAATGGTTTTGCACCACTAGTTTCATTTAGTAACTGATGCACCCGATTCCGCATCACTAGGATATTATACGGGTTAGAATCCCTATCATTATCTGACTATACGAGTATATTTTGTCTTTCTCTTCCGTAGTTCAGCTGTCTTATATTTTGCTTCTCTTTGTTTCTTGGTGCCACTTAGACGGGCACCATCTATTATCTTAACCTGGTATGTTTTTGATTATATATCTTATATGAAGCATTAAGTATGTTACGGTGTCTTGAAATTTCAGAAATGTTTTCTCTGTCTTGAAGATATTATTCCAATTTTTGTCCGCACATACTCGTTCCTTTCCTCAATATATGCATCAGTCCCCCAAGTTCGGCATCGTTGTACTGACAGTCATAGAGGATATTGTCCACATCCTCTACCCCCACCCTATATGTGCATACCTCTGTATCCCTCAAGTTAAAGCGAAACGAGAAGTTTGCAAAATCTCCGTGTCCCGACAGTTCTTGTAATATTTGGTAGTTCGGCGCGAACCATTTACGATGCTTCGTAACATACGTCACATCCGATATAAACTTATGTAATCTGCGATCTTCCTAAACCACATCCCGCCTTATCTGCCAACATAACTGTAACTTCCTAGTCACTTTGTCAGCCATCCCTTAACATTTCCTTCTATCGTCTCTCCATCAAACTTTATAGAAGAACGTGTCCGCGCCATGTATCGTAATGAATGCTTTTGAATCATTAAATCGATTGGTAAAATCCCTCAAAGTACTTCTGCGGCTTTAGTAGATTCTGTTCTGTAGCATACGCTCCACTTTATCAAACACTTGTTTGATAAACTTATTCCCACCCTTTGTAGGGTATAATACAGTCGGTTCACCTTCTGTTGGAGGTAGTGTGCATGTTCCGAAAAATTCAGCTTATTGTCAAGTATAAGACCCAAATACTTGAAACATGTCACCAATCTTAGGCGCCAATACTTAGCCATCTGTTGACATATATGCCCCCTCGAATATCAAGAAAAATGGGTATCCCCATTAGGGTGATCGTAGTGATAATGGGGATTTCTCTCTCCGAATTTTGTTAACGGCAACCCCACAAAATGATCAGCCTTTGCAGATTTTTAGATAACCAAAGTTTGAGTACGATTAGAGCATGTTAACCCGTGCCGCTAGGCGCTCAAATTTTCGAAAATCTCCTTTTTTTTTGCTGTTTCGCTGAGTTTTTGAGCCATATCTCCAGAACGGATTATTCTTATCCGATGATTTATGTATCAAATGAAAGATAATATTGTTCTACATATTTTATATTTTATACATATTTACCGTTACTTGTACTCAATTGGGGTTATACCAGCTTTCCCGTTAACAAAATTGTGGGGTTCCCGTTAACAAAATTCCGACATCGATTTCTTACGATTACCCTAATCCCCATTGAGGCAGTACAATTCGTAAGCGGATTAGGTAAGCGGATCCTTGTCCAGCCGGGTCCCAGTGTCCGATTGGTAGCGTCCGAGTCTTATGGATGCATATGCCACGTATTGATCACTCTTGCTACCTGATACTAAAGACGGGAATTACGTTGTAAAGTCCTCCAGTTAAAATGGTCAAATAGATGAGATAATAAGAATTGTTCACGAAAAAACCTCCATAATAATAATAATAATAATAATAATAATAATGGCATAAATTACATACACAAGAGGAAATGTCTAGAAAGTGACAATATTCAAAATTATTGATTCAAAAAGTTCACCTGCCTCCATCCCTTGATTTTACATTACATAAATAAATTTGTAAACAATCCACAAGTCATGCCAAATTTTCTTTTGGAAGTAAGAACATTTATATTACCCAAAAGGGAAGAAAGTACCGATCCTGCCAAATATAGACCAATTACGTGCCTCCAAACATTTTATAAAATTATGACATCCTGTACTACGAAGTTAATTAGGATACACATGGAGCAGAATGAAATATTAACTGAGGAGCAGAAAGATGCCGGAAGGGTTCCAAACGCTGTGACGAACAACTTATCATAAAATCGGTCATCCTGAAGCAAGCCCAAATAAAAAATAAAAACTTATTGATTATGAAAAAGCATTCGACTCAGTCCCGCACTCTTGTTTTCATCAAGTCCTTGAAATGTACAAAATAAATCCAACTCTCATTAATTTTCTAAAGACAATAATGGAAAAATGGAATACAACTATTAATTTAAGAATAGGCAGCAAAATTGTAACAACTGGCAGAATTAACATTAAGAGAGGCATCTTTCAAGGAGATTCACTCAGTGCTCTTTGGTTTTGCATTGCCCTAAACCCACTTTCTAATCTCCTGAATGGTACGAGATGTGGTTTTCAATTAAAAGCAGCAGAACAACAAAGCCACAATATCACTCACCTATTGTATATGGATGATATTAAAATATACTCATCATCCTCAACCAAGCTTAAACACATACACTAGTAGAAACGTTCAGTACGGATATTAGAATGAGACAGTACCGATAAGTGTAGAACAATGACCATTTCCAAAGGTAACATTAAAAGAGAACCTTATACAACAAATGACAATAAAATTATTAAAGGAATGGAAGGAAGTGAATTGTACAAATATCTAGGACTACAACAATCTAGATGCATAGACCATACATGCATGAAAAAGCAACTAACAGAGGAATTTAAAGATCAAGTCGAAAAATTAATGCATACAGATTTAAATGACCGAAATTCAACAAAAGCAATTAATTCATTTGCCATTCCTATCCTCACGTATTCATTTGGGGTAGTTTCATGGACATTAACAGATATAGAAAAGCTCCAGCGAATAGTCAGGACCATCATGACAAAGAATAGGTCACACTACAAAAGCTCAAATGTAGAAAGCACAGTCTGCCTCGCAAGGAAGGAGGAAGGGGCATAATCCTTTTGAAGAACCCACACAGTTCACAAATAAAACAACTCCGAGCTTTCTTCCACCTGAGGAAGGAAGAATCTAACTTTTACAAGACCATATGTGCAGCTGACATGAAATATACTCCTTTAAATTTAGCAGACCACTCTCCACAACCAAATGAAATTAACGTTGAAATCAGTCAGTGAATTAGCCAATGGGAATCTAAACCACTTCATGGTAAACATCCTCATGATCCAGATTAGCCTCATGTCGACAAAGCTGCGTCGAACGCCTGAGTTACAAAAAGGGATCTATACTCGGAAACGGAGGGATTTCTCGTGGCAATTCAAAACCAAGTAATAAGCACAAAAAACTATGGAAAATTTGTATTGCAAGACACTAACATAGCAGATGACAAATGTAGGAGATGCAAAATTAAACCAGAAACAATACAACGCATCACAGGAGGACGCACTCTATTAGCACAGACAGATTACACCCGACACAATCACGTTGCTAATATTATCCGTCAGAAACTCTGTGGGAAGCATGGACTAATAGAAGACACAGTCCTGTACTACAAGTACTTCCCGAAATCCATTTCAGAGAATAGCAGGTACAAAATTTATTTTGGTAGATCAATCTTCACCGACAAGACAATCCATCATAACAGACCAGATATTATTCTAATAGACAAACTCAAGAAAATCACACACATCATAGATATTACAGACAACCAACACCCACAACCTACAAACTACTTACAATGTGAAAATCAAAAAATATGAAGATTTGAAAACATAAATTCTTCGCTTATGGAATATGGAGTGTGTATATATAGTTCCTATAGTCCTGTCCACCACTGAAGTCATCCCTCATGGTCTACATCTGAGCATCAATCGGCTTCATCTCCCAAAAAACATATTTCTAACTTTACAAAAAGCAGCCATCCTTAACGCCTGTAGAATAGTCAGGAAATTTTTAAATTGTGACATTGTTTGAGGGGAGGATGCTTGGTATATCCCGCACCTTACCTGAATCCAACTACAAGTTGTGAAAAAAAAGTTCATGAAAATAATAATAATAACAATAATAATAATAAGATATCCTTAAATTGGCTTGGCATTGAATCCCTTGTCCCGTTTACTGAATCGTACCAACATCGGATATCGCATAGGCAATAACCGAAATGGCCATCGGGTATCCTATTTTCTGTATATGGATGACTTGAAGCTATATGATTCATCCCCAATTAAGCTTCAACAATTAATACAATTGGTGGAACAGTTTTCAGTGGATATTAATATGAAATTTGGCTTGGAAAATTGCAGAATCTTTAGTAGTCGTAAAGGTAAAGATTTAATAAACCCTCAGGGAGTTGATACATTGCAGAGTAAAATTGGGCTAATTACAGTATTTTACATGTATCTAGGAATAAAGCAATCAAAAATGATAGCACATACTGAAGTCAAGAGAACTCTTACATCGGAATTCACCACCAGATTGGAGAGAATTTGTAGAACAGAGCTGAATAGCAATAATTTGATAAAGGCCATAAACTCATATGTAATATCAATTTTAACTTATTGATTTGGGATAATATCTTGGTCGACCACTGATTTGGAAAATCTGCAGAGAAAATTGCGGGTAAAATTGACAAATCATCGGAAGCACCACGCAAATTCAAGTAATCTGAGGTGGAAGAGGAATTTTAGATATAAAAAACCTACACAACAGACTTCGTACTTATTTTCATGAACGGATGAAGGAAACCTCAATACACGCCAGCATTTGCAGACAACGATTACACTCCATTAATCCTATTAGAAGCTAGAAACTTAGACAGTGAAAAAATTTCAACAGAAGCAGACAAAATTTTGGAATGGAAGATCATGGCACTGCACGGAAGACACCCTCATGACCTGAGCAACCCCAATGTCAACAAGAAAGCGTCGAACGCATGGCTCAGGCGAGGGGAGCTTTTTCCTGAAACAGAAGGGTTTGTTATGACCGTCCAGGATCATGTTATTCCCACTAGGAATAATAAGAAATATATTATGCAGGATCCCCAGTCGAAAAATGATAAGTGCAAGAAATGTGAAACTGCTTCTGAAACAATTCAACATATAACCGGAGCATGTAATATGTTGGCTCAAACATTACTTACATCACCATAACCAGGTGGCTAACATAATTCACCAAGCATTAGCTTTAAAGTATTGTCTTATAGAAGATAGCACACCTTATTACAAATATGAGCCGGCTGACGTTTTATAATCAACAAACTTCAAATTATATTATGACAGTTCAATAATCACGGACCGTACAATTCATAACAACAGACCAGACATAGTGCTAAAAGATCAAGTAACAAAGACAATCTATTTAATAGACATAGCTGTACCAAACATTCACATCCTTCAGAAGACAATTCAGGAAAAATATCAGAAACACAGTGACCTTAAGGCAAAAATACAAAGGATATTGAACATGGAGAGAGTTTACATAGTATCGTTAGTAATGTCCTCTACAGGAGTCATCCCTATCTCCCTCCACAATAGTATTAGCATGTTAAAATTGCGTAAGACATTTATGTACAACTTCTGAAAGCTGCGGAATAAAATAATAATAATAATAATACAATGCGTGTTCTGACAACTGGATCTCCAGTCTGATTTTAGAATATGTGCCAATAACTACCCTGTACACTAACACGATGCTGTTAACATTGGGTGTAAAATTGCGGGTACATTTCTCGCTTCCGACGGATATTCAATTTTTGTGGCACGAAGTCTAGTAACCGTACAAATACACACGTAAACCACAATGCGCACATGCGAGCCTAGTGGATAAAGAGAATAACCGCTTATCCATACACGTCGTCGACCTTTAACCCTCCAATGCGTCTCAGAGGCTAAGTTAGTGGAATGGGAAAGGGGAGTGAAGGTGAGGTGTTGAACTCAACCGCAGTCGCCACAATGCCACTCGCCCAAGACCACCCATGGCGTCGCTTACTCCACTAAACACTTGCGGCTGCCACTGCTGATCACAATGCTAACCAGTCACTCCCACCTGCTTCACAGTCTTTTGAACTCAATTGCCAACGGTACGTATTCATTAATAAAAATCAATTTATTGGTCTTTTAAACGCAAATTTAAAATTTGTATTTATCTTTCTCCAATATGTTAATTTCATATTATGGTGATATTTTAATTATTATTTACACGAAGAAAACACATATATGAAAGTTCGTGCATCAAACTGTAGTAGTCAATAAATGCCGTCAATTGCTATTTTGCCTACGACACAGTCTAAATCACTGTGTGGCGTATCAAGGAGAATACACAGGAGGAGACACGAACGGAATATGTTAGAAATATGTCATCATTTCAAACCTCTTCTGCCAGCGTCATTAGGGGTGATAATTGTTACAAATTATAACATTGATTTTTAATAATTTGGTTTAGTAATTTTACATCATTGTATTGCTGTTTATGTATTACATTGGTCATTGGTCGGCTAACAATGGGGAACGTATGAATCTATACGCCTTTATCATATGGATATTCCTGTCAAACTTTGGCTTTCAGAAAAGTCATCCAGCCATAGAACTAATTCATAGAGTTGTAGATGTCATTAGCAATAACCTGGAAGAACAACAGTATTGTTCTGCAACCTTTATTGATATGTCGAGCATTCGATAAAGTGTGACACACCGAACTATTGTATGAAATATGTATGTATGGGTGAACCTTACCTAATCATGGATCACTCTGTTTCATTCTCATTTAACTGACGTATATTTTCGGATGAAATTCCACTTTCAGACATCGTTTGATCCGTTATTATGTTACTCAAGGCTTGGTTCCACAGTGTACTTAATTTTCAACGTACGCCACGATACATCAATCTTATCAAACAACATAGCTCCCCAACATAGCTCATCTGCAATTGAAATGACTTTTAAAATACGTTTCGAGTGGTTCAAGAATGGAGAATCTTACCTAAATATAAAACACGTCTCGTATTCGATGAGGAAGGAAACGTGTCCACATATTAAAATGAATGATTCCTTCATACTTAAAATAGAAACCGTTGTATATCTCAGAATGCACCTTGATCGACAGCTCACCTGGAAAAACCACATCAGAACAAGAAGTCTCGACATAAGAATGAGAAACATGTTCTGGCTCGTAGAGAAAATTTTTTATCCCTCACTAACAAATTATTAATTTATAAAACCATATTAAAACTTGTTTGGACCTATGAAATACAACTTTAGAGTACTGCTGGTCACTCAAATTTTGAAATACTTCATTTCTTCCCACACAAAACCCTCCGTATCCTAGCCAAAGCACTATGGTGGTACATAGTGATCTACAGGTTTCCACAGTATCCAGAACTATTACAGAACTCGGGCATGCTCGACTACAATGAAGAAGCCTGAATACCGAAGAGATTCACGACCCTTCACCTTAATTACAGATTTTATAATAAATAGTTCTGTAACGAACAAATTGTGAATAAAGAAGTATATGAGAAAAGAAAACTTGCAATTTAAGTTGAAATAAAAAATGAATATGGTCAAAGAGCTTCATCGCTACTTCATATCATGTTGTTGCTTCCCTTTCGCCATTTAACCTTCTTCTGATCTGAACTTCATGTGTCATATTGCATTCACCTTTTTTACTATTCGGTTTCAGCCAGAGTAAGGACAAAGTATGCGTGATAGTAATCGAACTAACATATTTAGAGTTTTATTTCATGAACTTAAGTTTAGCGATAGTTTAAAATTGAACCAAACACATAAGATTATATTACTAGATTAATCTACTGAAACAAGAAAAATTGTTATATTCTGGAACTAAGACACAAATCGAGTGTCTTAGCAAAAGAAAGGATGTTTTAATACAGTGGTATCAAGAATGGAGAAGTGAAATCGACACAACTAATAACAAATCAGTGGTTTTGAATTATTAAAGGACTTGACATTTCCAAAAGACAAGTGGCTGAAAAAAAGGTAGTGTTTCTTAATCTCGAAGTATTTTCAACTATTTTTGATAAGACTGAGCAGTTCAATATACAATTGTAATAGTTAATTGCTGTTAATAGTAAATTGTTGTTAAGTTGTTAATTGTAAACAGTTCTAATGAAATTCTTTTCTGTTTCTCCAGTCATATTTACGTTGACATCTCTGATTAATCTTGTGTTTTCGGATCGCTAAATTACTGGAAACGAAACGACAAATCACATGCTTACAGTATTAATACCTTCATCTGTGTTTATTAAAATCTAATTAAGATTTAGAAGATTCATAATTTTTACCAGCCGGATTATTATTTTAGAATATCCACGGTCGGGTCTTAGCTATTTGGGGAAGGAGGGGGGAGGTTATAGAAAAATATCTTTGTTACACTGTTACTATAAACTCTGGAAGACAAGTAAATCTAACTTCAATCGTACACTGATTTAATCATTTTAAACCACTGTTAAAGACAAAACACAGTTCAATTTTTTGTTCTTATAGATCCTTAAGCTATAAATCGTGAACCCACAACAGTGGGAAGAACTTTCTATGATCAAGCAAGGACTAGAGTATCTTCAGCAAAGACTATGCTAAGGAATCACAGGGACCTTCCAAAAGGTTCATTATGCTAGATGCAGGTGTATCAGAGATCTTTGACACTGGACTTTTCTACACATCACCCCAATTCAGACAGTCAGCCACCATTTACTTTGACGACGTACAATTTGCAAAAGCACTGACCTCTCTGGTCTTACTATAGACTGTGTGCCAGCATTCCGGATGTCATCGTTTTTGTTTTGTTTTGATTTGTTTTGTTCTTTTTGATGACTTCAGAAGATGATACTTGAGAAAATGCTCGCGGTTAAATAAAAGAAAATATCTTTGGAAACAGGTGAATGAAAAGCACCTGTATCATTCCAGCATTTAATAATTAGGTAATACTAAAATGATAATACTTTCTTCAGGAACATTCTCAATATTATATACTATTTTCAAGAACCAATATCGAACAAAAAAAACAGTATTATTATACTATTCTTACCATAATATTACTCTTATGACATTACATCTACGATAAACACAATAATTGAATTTTCGAGAAGAAAATTCTAAATTACTTTTAAAAATGTTTCGTGCAGTTCCTGTATTTTTCCCAAGCCCAGAACAAAAATTTCCAGTATAATTCAAAATTAATCAAACTAATCTGACTGCAAACATACGAAGCTATAAATTCTCGAAGCTGTTCACTGGCAAGTCTTCCTCACTTGAATGAGAGAAAGGCGTGGATACTCCCCACCCCCGCAACGTCGATGTAAGGCTTCTGCCTTCCACCACGCCAAGCGTCGTTCTTCTCCTCGAGTGGGGGTAGGTGCTCGACATCTCACACAATGGCGGGGGAACACGGGAAACAATAACAACAACAAAAACACGCTAAAAACTGCTCGGCGTGGGCTGAGTCGGCGCATGCGCCACACACCGACCAATGGCGAGCGAGGGCGGGGAGGCGGAGGCACACCGTGTGGCGGGGGTGGGGGGTCGAGGGCGGGCGTCAGACCTCGTGGAGGGGGTTGACGCGGGGGTGGTGCGGGGCAGTTGCGGGCGCGCGGGTGGGGGCGGTAAATTAGACAGACTCAATCATGGGAAAACCACAGACAACGCTGGTCGCGGGGAGTGGGGGAGACGGAGGCGAGGGCGGCGGCGTGGCGTGGCGTGGGTACGAGCGAGCTACCAGAGGCGCGGCGACCGTGTAAGCGAGAGGACCTTAGCAGCTCCTCGCTCTGCGGTCAACGCTAGACGCACGCGCTGCTACTTCTTCTGTTCGCGTGTTATCTCTCGACTGACAAATCACGTGACCCAGTCATTGGACAGTGCGTTCGAGTGAAGTGTGAAGGACGATATTGCATCACTGTAAACTCTTTCTACGTCATATCGAGTGCGTCATAACCATTCTTCCAGTTGCTCGGTCACCACGTGGCTGTGACGTCATCTACTTTATTCACGCACGATTTCAAGAATTCCCGCGCGATCGTTGCGATCTCTGATGTCGTACGGAGGGTGATAGAAGAGAGTGAAACTCGACCTATCCTCCCACAACTCGAGTTCGCGAACGGGATTCAGCGAGAACGACAATCGCCAGGATCTGCTGTGACAGTGGCCACGTAATCGCAGGTCCAGGAACTCGAGAGCACAGGTTGTGGCGTTGCCCTGTAATAAGCTTTGAACTCTGGTAAGCTATAGAGGCAGAAGAGTCATGTGGGTGTGATTTCAAGCGATCTTTTGTGCAATTTCCCATTTATAAATACAATACTGGAACGTTTGCCACCGCGTTCAGGAAAACGACTATTCTTTTTCAGACAAACTAGTCACGACTTTAATTATCGTACGGAACGTTTAGTGAGTTGATGAACTGAAGCATTAATATTTCGAACAGTTATCATTCTTTGTTTTGAATTTGTGACAGTGTTATCTGGAATCTGTGATCGGCTGTTCATTGGAAGAACCAAGACGGAGTAAGATTCAACGACCATATCCAGTTCGCCTGACAATTGACATAAGATATTATCTGAAGAAAAATTGTCACAGATAATATTTATTTAAAGTTAATACACAGACCCTTGCAGCATCCCGCGCGAATATTTCTCCGTGAGGACGCGCGTCCGCGTGCGCGGGCGACGGGGCGCGGTGCGCGGACGAGGCCGTCGCGGTCGGGGTCGCGGGCGGGGCGCCGGGGCATGCCCCGCGGCGGCACCTGAGGCCTCCAGCCGAGGGCGCGGACGCGGGCGCGGGCGTGGGCGGCCGCGCGGTAGCCGCAGCCGAGGCCGAGGACGCGCGACCCCGTCCCCGATGCACCTCCCGGGAGTCCTCACCGCCGCCGCGCCGCCCATCGCCTCCTGCGCAGCCGCCGAGGACGGCCCGCCTTTCAAGAAACGCCGTACGGTGACGGCGGCCGCCTACGCTGCCGTCCTCACCATGTCCTCGGACGCCGAGCAGAACGCGAACGGCGGTGGAGGTGGAGCGGCGGCTCCCGATCCGGCCTCCGGAGCGTCCTCAGGTGGCGGTGGCGGTGGCGGTGGCGGCACAGAAGAGCTGTGGTGGACGGATCGCGTACTGTGCGACGTCCAAGCGGAACATCCAGGCGAATTAATTCGCACCGGTAGCCCTTATTTCGTATGTACCAAGCTACCGACCCATTGGCGCTCCAACAAGACTTTGCCGGGGGCCTTCAAGGTGGTGGCGCTAGGAGAAGTGGTGGACGGGACAATGGTGACTGTGCGTGCGGGCAACGACGAGAACTTTTGCGCGGAGTTGAGAAACTGCACTGCCGTCATGAAGAGTCAGGTGGCCAAGTTCAACGATCTGCGGTTCGTCGGCAGAAGTGGCAGGGGTGAGTTAAAATTCATCTCGTAACNCCAAAAAAAAAATAAATAAATAAAATACAACAACAACAAACAAACATAACTCAAGTTTACGCTACTAAGAAGGTTAGTTAGTGACATCACTGAATCGAACTTTGAAGCATAGTATTTAGTTAAAACTACTTGGGTAAAACATACTACTTCAATGTCTTCATGCTGAGTTTAGAGAAATCATTGAATTACACTAAAAATATATGTCGTGAAGGAGTCTGCAGATATGAAATCGAAGTTATTTGAGATTATCCTATGTAACAAGTGTGGAGAATTAATATCAATATATTGTAAATTATTTATGATTTTCACATACAAGGAATAATACGAACATATTGTTTTGTAGTTCTGACGACATTTTCAAAATTTTAAAGTCAGAATTACTTTACAAAGAGAACTTGTCTAAAGAACAGATCTTATCAGGTTACCTTCTTTTCGGCGCCATTTCCAATTTTCTCCTTCGATTTTATTTTATCTCATTTTCCCTTGGCGTATTGCATACATTTTAAAGCTCATAAAATTGCTGAGCTACATAAAAAGTAATTACGTTTTTGGTCTGGCAAACCGTAGCATTGAGATATATGTTCTCCATTAGTTCTTGTGTAACAACCGGACTACATAACAATGATGCCCTTTTTTACTTAACCGAAAGTGTCGTATTTGTCTTTTGGGATGAACACGTTCCTAACGCCTTCTTAGTAACCCTTTTGCGTTAGCAGCGGAAGGATTCTGAACTATTAGAAATATTTTCTTGCTTCACTTTGAGTTGCTGAATCTACCTGATTTTTTCATACACGTTTTCGTCACAGCCTGAATATACTTATACCTCTTATTTTTTAAGTACAATCATCTTTGACTTTTCTGAGGCACTTTATTTTCACTTACATGATTTTTTCCAAAATTGTTTTCGTAATAGAAACTTTATTATGAATTATTTTATACCCAGATGACAAGAAAATGCATTTCTATCTTACAAGCTTATACTAAAAATTTTGCCACAAGTTTGACATCAGTAGATTTTCATGCAATAAATATTTTGTCCGTATTAAACTGAAGAACTGGGAAAGTGGTTTTAAAAGAAATTTTGAGAATATTACCAATTTCCGTGCGCATTTCTGTAAAAGAAAAACATATTGACTAAATCCTATTAAAACCGCTCACGTATCCCAACGCCAAAACTATAGATCACTTAGATAATAGCCAAGGGCGTCAAAATAGGGACATTTTAGGGTCAGTTTGAAACTTGTGTTCCTTTTGAGGGGTTTGTTGTTGTTTTTTTCATTGGAAAATTACATATATTTGTACGGTAATGAACGAGAAGATTATATTAAAACACTACAACATTTAGGACCACAACCGACAAAAGATATGAGCAAATTAATTCATTCAAACGAGCTGTTTCAAGAACATGTGGACTATTTAACGCAAAAAGGTCTATTGCGTGATGCCTATAACGCGACGTAAAGTGGAAATATATAAACGAGAACAACAGAAAAAAAGATATTAAAAGTCAGATATTAAAAGCAAAGATCAATTGGTTATTTGATGTAAAAGAATGTATTGTGAATTTCGTGTAATGAAACAATGTATTGTGTATGTCTGTAATGTTGAAAGATGTAGAAGCGACAAAAATAAATAAATAATAAAATAAATAATATAGTTTCACTTTCGATTTGCTTCCCATATTTTGAGATCGATTCAGAAAACGATAAAATTTTATACTTAAAAAAATACTCATTTATTTTACTGAGATGAGAGTTATTACAAAAATTCTAATTTTGAATCTTTATTGTAGAAACATTTTGATACAAGACACAATTGATAAAACAGCATTTAGACTTGGTAATGTTTTACTTAATTTATTAAATCTGAAAAAAATAAGGATATATAATTAATTTTTATTAGCCATTCTTTTTTAATTGAAATGAATGCCTAGAAATGATTTACTGGTAGCATTCGATTTTAAAAGAACAAACGCTCTAGAAAATGATCGAAATAGATAACAAAACATCCGGTGAAGAAAATTCATTATTTGTGACAGAAAAAAATCAATTCAACAGCAATTCAAAAACACACATCCATATCAGACAACATTTAACGTCCATTATATAATCTTTTATAATTCGTCCATAAAAGGTCGTAGTAAGTTTTTAATTATTTATTTAATTATACATGCACATACTTCACATTCACCCATTAAATAAAATTGATGGCTCGAAATTGTTATTAATCGCAAAATATTCTGTTTGGCGATTATGGTTTAACCATTGAATAATAGCAGCAAGAACGCCTATTAAATTAATTTATTCTGTTAACAATTGAATTATTATTAAATTATTACGCTGATCGCCGCGTATGAAGTTTTTGACGTAAAAGTATGTCATAAAAATAACTTTATTTCTACTTAATTTTTGCTGAAATTTGTCCTCATTAGTCCAATTAACGCTACACAATATTTTAAAGTTTTGTGCGCCACTCTTTACACCTCGTGTGTCCGAATCTACCGCCTCGATATTCCCTTGTCGCCAACAGGTGGTTCCACTGCCAGAAGCTCGCGGAAAAATGTGACATCCAGAAGGGAAAATAGCCCTACCCTCCCTATGACTGTTCTGAACAAATATCTCCCAACACTCAAATTACCAAGTTAGGCAGAGGTAAAAAATCAGCAAGTAGTTAAATTTCACGATTATATTTCAAGAACGAATAGATTTTGCTCATCAAAAGACTTTTATAGTAAGGGTCTGACATTTAGAGACTACCACGTAGATGAGATAGTCCTCGTACACACTCCAAGAGAGACGCTGATGATGGTCCTTTGAATGATTTAACGAACAAATTTGTGACGGGAGTGGAAGTTAACCATTACAGCATAAGTTCTTCCAAATCACTAATTTTCATTATCTATTTATATTCTTCGCAAAATAACAAGCATCCTATTTTGGGAAGCCTCGTACCACAATAATTTTTGTCTAAAAAATGTCAAGTTTCTTCATAATTTAGTTTTAAAATACTCCACGTCTAATGTTGATTTCCTTTTCTATATTTTAAATTTCTTCGAATTCACAAGATGCTTTGAATTTTGTTTATTTATTTGCATTCTTCAAATGTTAATCTAATGGTTTTACGTTTCGTACATATACGAAGGTCCAATACATCTGGGTAATAGGAATTATAACAATAATTTAAAGAAATTTATGTTTTTCTGCACCACGACTCTGAAGCCATGCAAAGAATTTCTATCAAAAACTATAAAAAGGTAATACAATAACGAAGACCTCGTACAGAAATAACATACCTGCAATGTTAAATAATGTGTAATCAAATAAGGTACGTCTTATTCTCTTGATGCGTTAGACATAATTTATCTTCTGTCAAACTGGATCGAAAAAGAAAATAACATATTCCTTGCAAGTTAATGAAATACCACATGAAAAATACAATATTACCTAATATTACCGTTGTAAAATAAAATACCTGATGCATTATCTTGGGAGTATCTTGTCATTTCGCAAATAACTCCTACCGTTCTCTTTTCATGTCACAATTAGATACTAAAACTAACTACAGAAACGCATGACTACTGTTCCCACAAAATATCCTTGTAAATAATTAAAGTCTACAACTTCAATATCGCAAACAGAGATACATCTATTCAATCGAATGAAATTTCACATACCTGTATCCTTCAAAATTTATTTTCAAGTCCACACAAACTTCTAGTGTTTATGCGTCTAACCATCAATTTCAAGAAGAAGAAAAGAAATACAATTACTCCAAATGTGCAAAACGTTACGAAACTTTTATANACGAAACTTTTATATATGTAGGAGCTGACTACCCGGCGTTGCGTGTGATTTTTATTAGGACAATTACGTTTACTCACGAGAAAAAAATCTATTTTTATCGTGAGATCGAAGTAATTTTACTTACTGATTGGATACCAATGGATACACCGTCAGTGTTTCTTAGTACAAGACGAACAATATTGCATGTTCTAGCTGTCTCCTATCACTAACCATTAAGGAAGCGTTTGCTAAGATGGCTTTTTCCAACTTTATCGATATTTATCGTCAAAAATCATTTCCTTATTTTTTTTCATACATTTTGAAAGTAAAAATAACCCATGATCTTCCTGAACATCTGAACTATCTTTTAGTCAAAATTTCATTAAAATCGTTTCAGTAATTTCTTTGTTAAAAGAAAGATAGCAAACAGACCGGCACACTATCGCATTTCGCATTATATATACACATACATACACTTATATATATATATATATATATATATATATATATAT
>NNCF01130185.1:476558-490503 GCA_002313205.1 Laupala kohalensis | reverse complement strand
AAATATGTTTGTAAATTTACATGTACAAGTTATTATCGAACTATAGATTATTCTGAGTATAGTGTTTAAAAATCATAAGAGTTGAAAAAACACTAAATTAAGTGTAAAAAAAGTTATTCCTCGTTCATCGACAACAAGTAAATATTACCGTAAATACGAAATGCGATTAAATTGTTTCATCCATTTATCAGAATCGCTGCGCACAGACGGACGAATGGACAGACGGACGGACATTACGTCAAAAACCACTTTTTCAGAACCGCCAAAACAGATATTTTCGCCGAAATCTCCCTTTCGACTTTTTTCACGATTACAAGACTTTCTATATACCACGTATATGAGAAAGTAAAAACAATTCAAAACAATTTCCGGAGTTCAAAGGTTTCCACACATGACGTTTTAGTCAAAGTACGCAATCAGTCTTCCACTGTCTGCTCAGTGAATATATTCATCAGATCTCTTAAATAGTGAAACCTGATTCGATGAAGTCAGGGAGTTAAGTCAAGTTAACATATGCACATGCTAGAAGTACAACTAGAACAATGGACATAGGATATATTTAATTTTATTTGGGAAGGGAAGTTTTTTTTTCTTGCACCACGTCCTTAATCCCCTTAATGTTCTCAGTCCACCCCGGCAATTTTTGGACTTCAAAATTTTAACTTAAAAAAATTGCTAGAGACATTTCAGTTTTTGTTTGAAATGTTATTTTCAGTTGGTATTTGGATTATACTCCATTAAAAAAAACTTCTTAAGAAATATTCAAAACACATCTGTGGAAACAGTGTACAAGCTCATGAATGTATTGGTCATCGCCATTTTGTGTTATGTAGGAGGGCAAAGTTTCGACCGTAGTCGTGCATCTTCAAAATGAGTCGTTCAAATTTTTACTTCAATGTAGATTAAATGCATGCAATTAAATAACTTTTTATTTACACTACACAATGAATTGTATGATTCCCCAGAAATATTATAGACCCATACTTAATATTCAGTCCATGAAAAAGTTCTGTGGTACGTTAAAGGCTATTTCACTCCTTTAAAGCTACCTTCTCCAAATATGTGAAAATAATATCGTTTTTACAAAAACGACATTAGAAAGCTAAAATGTAAATATATGCTTTATTGCATTTGAATGTAAAAGTAGGCTTTAAATAAACATGAAATACTTGGTTTGATGCGTGAGAGAAATAATTTTTTTCCTTAACTCATCTTTCGTTAACGCATCATATACATGGAACATTTTCTTATATTTCTTGGTTTGTTGAGTCCAATATGTTGAACATTTTATTTATTTTTAATTAGTGGCTCAAGACGAAGTTCAGGCATTAAGACCTTCTCTTCCATCTAACCATGATTTGTATGATGGAATTAGGAAAGAGAGATGGGTTACCTGGGAATGGAAGGTACCAAACCGACACTTGTATGGAGTAAGTGAGGAAAATCCCTGTTGAAAACTTCACCTAGATAGATCCGCGATTTCTACCTGANTTCTACCACTACTCCACTGCTGTCGTTTATACATGAACCAAGCATTACCCAGAGTAGTGTACAAACCTCACCTTGTAAGACAGGCACGTATTAATATTTCGAAAACTATAATTTCATATTTGTCATACTTCAACTATTTGTGAGGATATGTATCAAACAAATTTAATTCAAATACTATGGCAATAATTCGCTTTTAAAAATTAAACCTGTTCAAATAATTTAATAGTAAGTTGTTATGCGTGGATGCAATACAAAATCCACGTTCTCTTATAATTCAATAAAAAGTGACTGACGTTTTTAATGCAATATTGGTTCGAGAGCACTGCTTCGCTAATGAAACAGAATGCAACTGAAGAGCTCTACCACTATCACAAAGTAACGTGATACACGAAAAATATTTCTATTTTAATTGAACTTACTGTCTTTTTGAAACCAAGCACGAAAAATATAAAATTTATAAAAAAATGATAATGAGAACCAATTTTCTACACTTTCTTTATGATTTTGAACTCAGGTTATGGAGTTACAAAAATTTGAATTGTAATTAAACAACTCAACAATATTATGATAGAGAAAAATATTAATTTGTGGTTTCGGAAACTAATTTTTACCAAAATATTCTCCTAATTTATCATTTAACAGATACTTTCTTTCAGATGTTTTAGCCACGTTCTGATTGAAAAACATTCTATTAAAGATTGAGTTTTAAGGAATTTGAGATTATTTCTGATTTTAACGCCATTTTTCGATATAATACTCCACCTCTACAGTTAAGCCTATTGCAGCATAGTTGCTCATCATCTTATGATTTGTGTACTTCTTATAAAGTATTATTGTTAAGAAAATAAATTCGATTAAGAAACATGGAGTGAAGTCTTGAAATTCGTTAGTGGTACATGAGCAATAAGGAAAAAGTTTGTTCCATTGTTATCAACGTATTATTTATATCGACATATAAAATCCGGAATACGGCGCAATCAATTTTTGATATCGTACAAGGAAGAGGAATTATAAGGAAAAACACTTAAGAAACCTCAGCACAAAATATCAATCCGCGAACATGTAGTGAAGTTGAACAAAAAACTTCATCTTTTGGATCAACTCGATCTGTAAGTACGCAACGATGAAATTCCCTGGAAGAAGAGAAGCGCGTGAGTTTTTGCACGCATTACATGGAGCGCTGGCGTACGGGATCGGAGCACAGGATAACACGCCTTGTTCGCAGACTGCAAACCGCAGAAGCAACACTGTCTCGTTCACAATTTCTTTTTCTCTCCACATAAAGCCCTTCGTCTGAATGCTGATATATTTCACGTTTCAAGAGATGTTACGGAAACAACATTGCGAAGATGTCATTAACTTCGTGTCGTAGTTTGTGTGCTTCAGACTCAATTGGATTTCATTAGTTGTTCCCAAAATACGACATAGTGATTGAAATTCAATTTAAAATAATTAGCGCTAGAGCGAAGCAAGTTTAGTCATAACATCAATACTCGTTTTTTTATGCGAATATTATCCGAAAGTTATCCGAACACTTTTAAAGATAGCAGCATATCTATGAATTCTGAAGTTTAGTTATAATGAAGAAATATTTACCTTAAGTTGAAACAAAAGTTCAATTAATAAGTTTTCGAAATTAACTTTTCTTTGTAAAGCTTTCATCGTAAATAATATTCGTTCTTCGAAACAAAACTATGTTAGTTACTACAACTAACTCTACAGAAATGCGTAACTACTGATACCCAGTAAATAATAAAATTCTTCAACTTCGATATCGCACACCGAGATACATTCATTAAATCGTATGAAATTTCACATATTTTTTTATTATTAACATTTATTTTCAAGCCGACACAATCTTCTAAAGTTTATAAGCCTAACCAACAACTCCTCTCCCCCATGCCAAAAAAAATAGCATGACTCCAAACGTGCAATCGTTGCGTAACTATTATATATGTACTAACTGATTATCCTACGTTGCCTGGGATTTTTCTTTGAGCAATCTACTTTTACTCAGGAGAAAATTGATCTCACGATTAAAATATAATCTAAATAATTTTACTTCCTGGTTTTCGATAACATATGCACAGAATTCTAATTTTACAAGTTCTTAATAATACAAATTCAATACAATACGTGATTGTATACATCATTTTGAGATTCACCTCCAGCAGCAAGAATAAATAAATCCATTCTTTGAAACAAAATTATGTTTCACATTAGCTGTATTTCTCCAAAACGTCACGCTAGTAAATTGCATTGAATATTTTCTAATTTGAATGAAATATTATAATGGTTAGCGTTAAACGTGACAGTTGCTACAAATCAACGCCACCACAATAGTCAATCATGTATATTTACGATTTTTAATGATTTCACAATGATTGATTCGTGCTCGTAAAGTTATAATTGGAAACTCACGTAATTAACTGTAACATTCATGCAATATTGTCATTACGGACACAATCAATAGTATTAATAATTCAATGATAATACAAAATTATTAAATTTATTTTCGTATTCAGACACATTAAAATAGAATGCAAAATAGAATGTAACTTGTTATGAAACGTAATATACAATGTGGTATAACATACAAAAAATTATTATATTTTATTGTGATAACTAACCTATTTAACATGATATATAGAATAAACAATATGTTTCATCGTAATATTAATAATAATAATAACGATATATAACTTCCCACCTCATTCCGTATTTTGATCGCCGATCTGCTCATTCCGTATTTTGATCGCCGAATTACTTTAGTCGAAACCGACAACGAAAAAATATGTTGACATAGGTTCTAAGTTAATTTTGTCATTTAACTGATAAATTAACTATAAAAAAACTCAATGAAAATGAACAATATTCATGTGTTCCAGTTTTACACAAATACAACTGAAATGAAATACCAATATAAATAAAAATATTAAAATTTCTTTGGGATAATCGAAGGTCAAATCATATTACAAACAACATGAAAAACACTTTTTCAAAGGAATATTTAATATTTATATTTTTACTTATATTGTAATGTGGAGAGTTGCCCATTTCTTGGAGTTTGGCAAACTGCTCCTTCGAGAACTAAGGATTTTACGGATAAGATGGTTTAGATGGATTATTTTTTTCATATTACATATATAACCTGTTTTTTTTCTTCGTATTATTTCGAGGTACCGTGTATACTCGTAGTAACACGCATTTATGTTACACAAAATCCACGAAAAAAAATATGTGACGAAATTGAAGAAAGATACTTCTAGATTCATCAATTTTATTATCCGTAGGATTATCGAATGCTGAATAACTATGAAGATGCATTAATACGATGTTGGTGCATTAAATTTCAAAATGCTGGTGAAGACTTTGGGGATACAATAGTTCATCACAAAATGATTGAGGGTCAAGTTCATAAGAATTTTCGACCGTGACATATGGGGACATGCATTGAAGTCACTAGTCGGGCAATTAATGATAAAACGGGGAAAATAGGGTGCCACAATAGAAATAAATAGTATAAAATAAAAACGTGTCATTAGAAACATTAGGAATGAAAAATCTCTATGGAAAAATAGAACGAAAGAAAGTAAAATAAACATAAAATACGGAATCAAAAATATAGAAAATATAATTAAGAAACATTAGAAACATTTTATGTTATGGAGAAAAATCACATGGTGATGGACTATTTAATTCGGTTCGTCAAAATATTTTTTGAAATCCAGTCTAACCTGAGATTTGTTAGTTACCAGTATTGTTCCAACAAGATATGTATTTATATTATTGAGGATTGAAAGTGGATTTCAATCGAAGTTATATAATAAATCTTCCTTCTCAATAACACTTCGGGTCTAAAAGGTACGACACTCATTTCGCACCCAAACATTATTTGGCGTCAAGATGATGTATTCTGTGATACGCTATGGAGACATGTACGGAAAGTTAAATCCCAGCAGTGAACGGAACGACCCTAAGTTTGTTGACAGTCCAGCAAAACACAGGGTCCGTGGTGAAACTGGTATGGTTTTAGCGTGTCAGACAAGAACCAGTGGCAAATTGTACTTATCACTAATAATAAGTGCACGCGAAGGAAACTCGTTCCATTGAACATGTGGCGAAAAGGGGAGGGGCACGGAGAAAAGAGGACGTATAGAGGGGCAATATTCTCATAACTGCCAAGGACATCAGTGAAGGGACGAAGATCAGAAACAAAACGAATGTGATCACAGAGACTACGTGTATCAGAAAGAGTTGCGCAGACAGAGGACCGATTCGCGTAATCGTCCGCTCCCCCGCGCACCCGCACTAAACACACACTCTCCTGGAGGCCTGACACACTAGGCAGTGGTTAAGTATCGGTTGCGTCTGTGGTCGCGCCAAGACCCAGCCTTCTACGCCAAGCTAATTACGCGGCTGCGCGCGGCCGACCCAACACTGCGGGATACACGCACGCGCGCAGATGCAGCCCAGAACGCAAATGGACTGAGCGCAGATAATGCGCAGAACGTGCTCCAATACAGTGTCGCACGTTTTACCAACAATACACAGCACATGCACTAGACTATATTCAAACTCGCGACTTGTATGTTAACCGAGGAAAGGTCGAAATGTCATTTTATATGTAACAGTAGTCTTCAACTTTTTAAGAGGTGGGTTATTACTGTGTAATTTAAATTCCAGCGAGCTGCATTCAATTGTTATTTCAATACGACATTCGATGATACAAAAAACGATGTAGTAGTTACAGACAATAACAACAAATTAATCAATTTAACGTCCATCAAAGATAGATTAATGAAATTTCCACGTTTAGCCACGGTAACAACTTTATTTGTCTCATAACATGTTTTCGATAGCATGGCCGTCATATCAGTGAATCTAAAATAAATTGCAAAAGATGTACTGAAAGTATATCTTTTGTAATGTTTTTGGTAATTTCTTATCGATTCACTTCTAGTTACTCAATCAGAAAATGTTTATCTTCTAAATTTCAATTCTGTTTTTTTATCAGTATATATTTTGTAATTTCGTTTAGATTCACTGATGATGAAGTCCATGCCGTCGAAAGGTTAAGAAACAAATAAAGTTGTTACCGTGGCAAACGTGGAAATTTCATTGATGTGATTACAAATGGTAACTATGACTCCTCTCCTTCATATTTGAATGATACCCAACCAGAAATGATGAAAAAATATTTAGTCAAAAGTAGACCGGGTTGTTCCACGATTCACCAACACATCGTTTCGACCAGTAAATAGGTCACGGTTAATAATGAATAAATAAATTAAATAGGTCAACTATAAAAGAAGAAAAATTATTTGAACAGCAGAATGGTAGACGAAATCACTATATCTAACATAAAATTTGTGAAATATTTGTTATATCCATACACAAGAAGAGTTGTTCTTAATACAATGAGAAACTCGACCGTTTCTCCACTTCATTTCAGTGGGGGATAAAAGTCACGAGAGAACGTCAAATTTACCCTTCATTCTAGAGACAGATACTAATATGCTTATGTCCTCCCGAAATGTTATTTTTGGAAAGTAGTTAGTGATCGAAGTGCCGAAAATAACAAATCGTTTTGTCATGGTAGATCGATACATTTCCATTTTCATAGAGATAGAAGTTGTTTCTTCGCATGAAATGAGTTATTTGAACTGTTATACTTAATGTAATTTAGTTCCAATATATAATTTTTGTTGTGAATCAAATTTTTGTTCCGTGTAAAATATTTTATAACGAAGTTACCAGAATCAACATCTTCAGAAAAGTGTGCCAAAAGCTCAAAAACATCGAAACCCCCGACAAAAACTCACCGTATTCAAAACATACTGCACATCATGTCAAAGTTGTGTATTAAAAAATTCAACTGCTCTCTAGTGCAAACATGTTCAACTGATGTACATATATTTCTTCCGTGTACCTAACACGTGCAGAAGATATGTGATAACTAAAGTGATAAGTGATAATCACAAGGACAACGTTCTTTTTTTACTTTCTTGTCCTTCAACATTTGGGTGGGAAATGTGTCAATCAGACTCATTCTAATTTTGTACTCAATGGAGATTTCCAAATAACATGAAAATTCAATCTAACGACATTAAAATAGACGTAGAAATAGTCCAAGTATTTTCTTTATATTACTAGTGAAGACAGAGAAAAGTTAGGAGAAAGTACGTGAAATACATCAACCTCTAATTTAGCTACATGAAAAATGTTGACGAAATGGAAGCGTACGAACTCTCTCCGGTCGCTTAACTTTTCTCCACCTTTCTGACAAGAGCCTACAAATATACATCACCCACATATAAAACATTCTAGACTCTAAATAGAAACATCGTTTTACTCACTGAGAATTAAATTGCAGGGGAGTCACCAACTTCCAACCTAAGGAGAGCAGTTCGAAAGATTTGGAGTTCACAGAAAGATTTGGAGTTCACCCATCAGCTGGAACGATATAATAAATAAAGAGCAGAAGAATAATTATACATTAGCATGAATGTATTTTATAGCCTAAAATGCGCATATTTCTTACAAAAAATAACCATATCAATTGATCCTAAACGTTTCAGAATATTTCTCATACTGGTTGAGTTTAAATTTGATTAGAAACTCGCATACTTAGTTGCTCCCTACAGTTCAATGATCTCTTCGTCTAAACTATACTCAACCGCATGAAACAAAATCCAGAATTCGCTTCCTAAATTGACTTGGGAACGTTGCTTCTTTCTTCCCGAGGATTGTTCGCAACAAGAGGCCGAAAAGCAGCTGGTGGATTTTCCCAAACCACTAATAGTGTTCGATGCCAACAGTTGTTCGGGTCCAAATCTGCACACCTATCATGGAATAATTGAAATTACGATCATATCAAAAAATTACATTTTAGTAGACTTGTTCAGACTGGATCCTTTAATAGTTATTGTCCAAGATGGTATCTGTTGAGCGTGTTTTATGCGTTATAAATTCAACCTAAATTCACCTCAGTTTCTCCATGAACCAGATAACGGTAGTCTTGAACATACAATGCACTATGTCTTAATGATGATATGAATGACACGAAAGAAAATTTTACAGGTTCTAATGTACCATAGTAAACCCTATAGTGTTCAATTTGTTAAGATCCCAAGATACTCAAATTCTGTTTTCCAAGAAACTATTTGCTCTTCCTGACACATAAAAAATGCGTATACGCCTCAGAAGATAATCCAAGTCTACAATTTCTATTTTAGCAATCATTTTGATGTAAACAGTTAACACAAGACTTAAAACAAGTTTTTATTTTTACATGCAGTTCATATTTTTCGACACTGTGACCCTTGAAACTTTCAAATGGTTTGAGGGAATCCACCGAAATCATATGAAGCATAATAAACATGAAATATATAAATGTCTCAAGGACGAGTAAACGTTTCGTCTGAATAACAGTAACCTGAGGATCTAAGTGCCGTGATTCGAAATACCACTTCCTGTATTTCTAGATACATGAGAACTGTGATTATAGAAATATTGACGCAACATCGGTAAACCACTTTTACATTCAATCGACCATTACTTCCCATTTTAATTATTGAAGTGGTAGAATATTAAATGTACAATGCGACATTGTTCAACTCGTTCTCCAACATTACTCGATATTATTGCTAATGATTGGTCATAATATCGCTCGATGTCCGACAATACCTGTGCCCCAAAGGAGTGTGAAGATATCTTCGATTCTTTAATGAGTTAACACTGTGTACAACAGTTAACCCTTATTTACGCTCATGACTCCGGTGTGACATTGATATTAAAAACCACACTGAAAGAGAAAAAAAAATGTTAAGTGAAAACAAGGAACACAAACGGAGCGCAACGCAAAACCACAGTTGTTACTCGTAGCGTTCTCTTTATCCATATCTCATCCGTTTATTATCATGTCGGGATATTGCGGTTGGACCCAAGTGCAGATCGACACAGATACGACATAGCAGCTTCTAAGCAGAACGCTAGTGTCGTTCATATCGCTATGGATGATACGAGACACTAGAGAATATTGTTCAGTCTCTTCGAAGGATTTACTCGACAGCTTCAGAAAAGTCATCCAGAGTGCACTTATTCGATGAGCAAAGACATTGATAATGATTAGAGAACATGAACGACAACCCAGTCATTAGTCTTAGAGAATTATCAGAAATAAATAGTTATAAACAAAAGTATGTTTTACATTACTAAATCAATAGGATACATCGCAAAAGCACTTCGTAAAAGAACTGAATGATAAAAACATAAATTATCAAACTAAAAGAAAGGTTTGCTTTCGAGTGGTATAAATAAGTGAAGAAACGAAACACAAAATAGATTGGTTTAGAGGAATATAATAAAATACATAATATATGGGGAAATTTTAACCACGGAACATAGAATATTGTGTAAAGCAGATCAGCGAAATCGTGTCATTGCTTCTTGTGAGGAAAACCAAGACACATTTTTTTCTGAATGTTTTCCAAATTTATGAATATAAATGTTGGAAGCAACCGTTCAACTCAATATATATTTACTTTAACTTTCTTTTCTGTAACATATTCACAACAACGTCTAGAACTGTGGATTATGATTTAGTAAGATTTGTCAATTTTGGCTTCCTTACCAGCCCCTGTTCAAGAAAGGTATGGATATCTGACGTCCACAGTGTTGGGTAAGAGGAGTATAAGAGGTGACAAGGAAGTAGTAAGTCGGAGACGATATTCCCGCGAGAAACAGCGCATATTTTTAAGAGAGTCTATAACATACATGAGACCAAAAACTCTTTAATTATTCAGTTCAATGGCTTCCTTCTTTTAACCTTAACTTTCCTGAACTATCTGCAACCCTCTTTTATCACCAAAAACATTTATTCGGTCGAAGAACAGATCTTATTGCATCATTAATAATCAGCAAGACCTTATTACATCAAAAATTTCATATAATAGTAAATACATAAATAAATAAAAACACTTGGAGCAGACCCATTTGGGTTCATGCCGCATGGAGAACTGAGTCCAAATTACCATGCCTATATTGTGGTTGAATAGTGGTTACATATTTTAGTCTCCAAAGAATATCAGAATAGAGAATTACTACAAAACGTGTGCGTGTCTTTTAATCGACAGATATCACCAGTGTATCCAAAAATGTTCCAAAAATGAAGAGGGTGATGAAATATTAAAAGAGTGGAACAAACACAAATTGTACGAAGTATGGTTTCACCGTTTTTTCTTTGGTACACAAAGTAGCAAATTTTCCTAGCTTTTTGTAAGAAATGGCATCCTCATTTCTACATTTCACTCCTTCCCCGCTAAATGCTCTTGCCCACGTCAACCAGCTCTCATGCGCTAAGTAGTTGACGATGTAGGAACATAACTTTCTACGAAGATACCTCTCCAACAGCATCATTAAATGAATGCCACGATTCAAAATATATCATGTCACTATTGTTTACTGTTTACGATTGTACTCCCGCAGCATGGCCTCTTGCATACGAGTGTAGCTGGACATGACCTGACCGTGCGGAATATTGAGTGAGAATGGTTTGTTATCATAGAGAGACTAGGTTTAACTGAAAACATGAATGTTTTTCCTTGATTGTATGTAAAAAGGTTTGCAAACACAGTGCACTGTGAATTTTGGGAAAGAAAAACTGTCTGGTTCCTTGTTTGCGGTAACGCGCCTACTCGAGAGATTGAATCAAATTCAACACAATAGTTTGTGACAAAACTTTTCACCATATATTTAGCATGACTTTAGTACTAGTATTTTCGTCTGTTTGCTCCCTGTAATACGGCACTTGTGTGTCATAGGCTCCGTTCAGTTCATAACTTGGTGTAATGCTCAATCTTACCAACATTATTATATTGAATAATGAATAACGTGATTCACATCAGAGGAGAACATGAGCGAATTATAATAATATTTTTTAGGAATAATCCTATACATAACTAAGGTTAAACACTCTATACTGTATATTAATTACTCTAGAATGCTCTTATTCTCCTAGTGCTCGGGTATAATATTCAATGGAGACATAAATTAAATTCAGTTAAATAACTTTTCTTTTACCACGAGAAAAAAGTTATTGGAAGAAATTCTTCTGTAGAGTATTTTTTATAGACGGATGATCTTTGTTCTAATTTTTATTGTAATTATCACGATGGACATTATTCAGATATTTCTTTCTTTACTGAAAACTATCTTAAAATCTTATTTTGAGTGGTAGAGAGTAAAGAGAAGAACAAAAAACGAAATCTAGAAAAAGTAAGCAGGTCTCCGCCCACAACTGAGTGACAGTCCAGGTGAGCGATTATCGGAGGGTGTCGACAAAGAAAAGGGTTAAACCATGGGTTGGTAGTGTATCAAAGCAACCTCAAGCAAGGGTTTCAAAAGGGACCTACACCCTCGAATTAGTTGCTACATCAGACCTTACTCTGTGTTTACGTTTGGTAAAGAGAGAAAGAGTTAATGAAAATGGTCGCAATGGTATTGAATAGACGAAACAAAAAGGAACGTGAGATCATTTCATCGAAAATTATCGGTTTATTTTTATTACTCTTTATCCATTAACCCATTTATTCCAAATTTTATAATTTTGCGAATAATAGATTTAATAAAATTTCTTTTATTTCATAAAAAATTCCAAGAAAAATATTCGACTAAATAAAACTTTTTAAATTGACTCAACCATTTAATTACTTTTATTATTTGGATCATAGATTCATTTTCGAGTATAATAAAATAGATCGCTTATAAAGTAATTCCTTAAAGAGCCGACCAATATATGGTTCCAACATACCAACATATGGAAATAGAAAAGGAGAACTTCCTCTGCATCGATTCCAAAAATTTCTGTCACGTGCTCATTCTGCTCGTTGAATGTTTTCGTCCGTTTATTACAATTGTTACATGTTTAAGATGAATTTCCAATATTTTAATTTCTTAGTACCACTTAAGAGTTCACCCCTCCACTTCTGTACCAAAGACACCGGTATGACGCAACCTTCCGATGCGAAGTTTTACAGAAGACCCTAATGTACATATCAATTGATAATGTGATTCTAAATGGGAAGATTTCATTGTTTATGATTTGGTGCTATGTCAAAAAAAAGAAAAAGGTTTGATAAAATTATTGATTGTAGTTCATGAATTTCAATAATGTTCGCCTTCTTTTAATTCTTTGTTCTAGGTTATTTTTTATATACATAAATCTACTACGTATTGGTTGTACACCGATAGTTATTTGTCAAGAAAAAGTTTTTAATATTTAAATATTTAAGGTTTCTGTTAATCGTAGAACATTTCTTAAATTGCAGTACCCCTCAATAATGAGAATTTGATATGAGATGCTTGAATATTTTGATGTTGTCAGTAAAGACGAGTCTCATTCTTTTTTTATCACTTCTAATTCGAAAAATATGTTTGTATAACTAATATATTTGTAGCTTGAGGAACTTTTTAAAACCAATAACGTATATTTAAAGGAAGTGACAATTATGAAACACTACGTAGTAGCTTGTTGCGTTGGCCGATAGAACTCAGTGTGTGTGCACGGAGAGAGGGATGCGCCGCTTCGCCGCGCCGCTGAGTGACGCGCTCGGGCATCGAACCGAGGCATCGGCGACCGTCGCACCCCACGCCTCCGCGCTCCAATGTTACGCTCCTCACTGCGCCTAATGACTGTGAGGCCTCCTTCACCTCACCTGTCCACCCATCCCCTCCTCTTCACCCCACCGCCCTCATCTTCCACGACTCCTCCAGCAGTTTACTATTTGCAGTGTCTGTTATGGGGGAAGATTTGAAGAGTTCCGTTTCTCGCATGGTCAATATATCCGAATAGTCTCTTATCTTTTCTTTCGCTTGTGGACTATGTTAATATTTCGTGTTCCTTTATAAAAGTAAATTGTATGTTGTAATGGCAGCAACAATTTGCCTATTTGTGGGAGCACATTAGTCAGCACATCTAGAATTCTCCATCGTTTCCCTTGAGTACAATACCGTCATAGCATGTGTAGATTTTCAAAAGACATCTACATTCTGAAATATTGTTCGTTGGTCTTACCATGTTGAATAACCTGTAATGTAAATACTACATAATCAGTTTAGTCATCTAAAACTCTGGCTAAATCTTTATCTAAATCATGACATATGTTTTTATCTCTACGCCATTTAATTGTCATTTACAAGATGATACCTAAAAGTCAATAGACAATAATTGCTCATTTTCTGCGTGTTTAAAAAATTCTCGAAGCGTTCTAGATTCAAATACCCAGATTTCTTTGGAAGAAAAAAATAAAAACAATAGTTTGAATATCAGTACCACGTCCACACGAGGTATTTATTGAGAACTTTTAAAGGAATACACGTTTAAACTCTCTTTGGAGCCTTCTTCAGGGCTGGAACGTTGTGATCCGTTAAAAGTTCACAATAAATATTGTGG
>NNCF01130185.1:449577-476483 GCA_002313205.1 Laupala kohalensis | reverse complement strand
ATATATATATATATATATATCAGAAATGGGCCTAAATAGTAGAACAACCATAGAACGACAAGAAGTGCGGTCATCAGCAATTAGTTCTGTGTTTCACTCTATGGCAATGACAACGTACTCCATATTGGCCTACGCATCCCTTAGAACGACTCTATAATAAAGAGACAAGAAAACATCCTTCCTCGTCAGTCATTTTTTAAAATAAAGACTCGATTTTGTTTATTTGAGCGAACGATACAATTAGTGCAAGAAGAATACAAACAAGCGTAGAAACGAATAACATAAGCCATTACTAGAGGAAAAGAAACTGTTTCTAGTTCGAATCACCCTCGTTGTATGATGAATGACGTCTTGCAATGCCGTTCATATCATTGATGGTAACAATTGTATTTATTTTACTCTGCAACAAAACTTTATAGTTACTATTATAGAAATGAAAATACGCATGAAAAATTAAATAATTGCGTGAAAAATTAAAAATTAAATAAAAGCAAAAAAAATCACAATCATTAATTGGGGAAGAATGTATTAAGATGGACACGAAGTTTTGCAGTCTCTTTTGTATAGGGTCTCTTAATCTCGTACAAATAAATGCTTCATCTTTTCATAAGCAACCGCTTTCACACAAATTGAACTATGAATCTTAAGTGAATAGTTTCATTGGAAATTTTTATATTAACTTCACACAACATACACGTTTTCGATGATAATAGATAATGGTACGAGTTTAATATAGATTAGGAACGCCCACAACTGCTGTTGTGTGTCCCAATCGTCTTTTGAAGGGATGAAACTGGCGAGACGATTCTTACCAAGCTACATCCCTTTTTACTTTCTCATATAAATAGTATATAGAAAGTTTTGTAATCGTGAAAAAATTCGAAAGCGAAATATCTGTTTCGGCATTCCTTGATTGTAAAAAGTGGTTTTTCGCATAACGTCCGTCCGTCGGTCTGTACGCAGCGATTGTGAGTAAACGGATGAATCAATATAATTCGCATTTCGTATTTACGGTAGAATTTACTTGTTGTCGATGCATTTGCTATATTTTTTTAACTTTAAAACAAAGGGTACTTCACATGAAGGTCAAAGTACTCTTTTGAACGTTTCTCAAAAACGGCTCCAACGATTTTGTTTCAATTCTCTGTACGCAAAGTACAATTAGTATGCATTACATCCGCACTAGCTGTATTTCACTTGAAAGTTTGGTATAGACACTGTAAAATAATTTCTGTCTGCTATACTTACACATTAGTTTACTGATTCAAGACGCTTGAATAATATTTAGCAGTGCAAATGGGTCAAACAGACGTAGAGTACACTTTTCGTAAACTGAAATGAAAGATATGATAATGATGAGATATATAGGAGGAATGCAAACCACTGCAGATACGAAAATACATGAATTACTATCTACAACGAAATTACATTTACATAACACTTTTGCGATATTTCTAAGACTAAGTCGATATATGTTTTTAAATAATATTGTGAATATTTATTTTACTTTTAAATTTCAAAAAAAAGACAGTAATAAGTTCGTCTAGCGACTTTGAGCATGATTAGGGCACTGGAAGACGACCAAAATATAGAGGTGATACCCATGTATAAATACACAATTATAGTCCTTTTCACACACTGAAGTAACTAGTTGAACCCACTTGACTCGAGTGAAACAGGCCTAATCTTCAAATAAGAACACATCATGGATCACCACAATTATGCCATTACCCAGTACACTTGTGTTGGACCACTGTAACCCAAACCACTTTATCCCCACCACCTTTTTACTACAAAGGAACACATGTTGTCGGTAACAGGAAAAAACCTGGTGATTATTAGAAAAGATTAAGGGTCCAGGAAACTTGGCGCCATGCGGGCGATATCCGATTCACGTGAATTCAATTCATGCTATGATTGTATGCCGAGGTTCGGTATTGGAGGTATATACATTATTGTATATCGAAGATGTCATATTATCCATTTTTTTGTTATTTATTAATTCATAACAAATGAATGCGAAACATTTATTGTGAGCATCCGAAAAGGCTTTATGAATTAATAAATAACAAAAAATTAAATAGTATGACTACATCTTCTTTATACAATCATACTATGATTGCTTCAAGACACTTGTACACTTTTACCCCTCAGATTTCTTTGGTACTGTATCTGCGCAGTGTTACGATTTGTGTCAAATTAGCATAATATGAATCATATGAAGAGTTCAGAAATGTTGTTAACAAGGAAAATATCCGGGATTTCTTCGAAATAATTCTGGAATAAATTAGTGTTTAACTTTAAGTAAAATATATTTCGCATTTTAAGATGTTCGTTTTCCACAATTACGCACATCCATGTATACTTCTTAAGATCATAAGAGTTGACAAGTGGAACTATAATAGTAGAACATTATGAAGTGAATTCTTTCGTTTCTCATTTTATCTCTCGCATTATAATGTTTTGGAAATAAAAATGTTTCAGAATAAAATCTTGCAACATTTGAAAAATAATTTATTACATTTTATTTTTCCACTTTGATCATACCCAAAGTCGCCACAAATATTCCCTAAATAATTAAAAATGTTGAAAGATTATATCGAATATTTCAAAAATGTACTGTATTGAAAATGTCAGGTTGTTTAATGTTAGTAAATACACTGAAAAACTTTACAAAGGTTAAAAACTTGATTGCAAAGAAAGGCTGTTCATATTTCGTTTTAGCTCTCGTGTCGAAAAAATAGAAATTTATATTATATACGAGAAAACTATCTAAATCAATAACTAAATATTTATATTTATTTACTTCCAGCTTAAATTTCATTCATTAAACACTACACACTCAACTATTTTCTATTAACAAATTTCTGCATATAGTTGACTTTTCTGTAAATAATACGGTAACAAATTTTCGTTAATTGTCATTACTGTTCAGAGCTCTTGACAGAAAAACACGCGTCCAAATACGTTCACATCAATTTATACTGTTTAGTATCTTTAAACCACACATGTACAATTAAATGTGTTGTTTCGCTGAATGAACATTTATTACAAATGAATGGCTCTAATGCATTCGACGCGGGAAATTTTCATTAAAACAAGCATAGTTTCACCGCATTCATTCAAATTACATTTCAAATTTTTTAAAAAGTCTTATTTTGTGAATTAACTTTGGAAGGAACTGTTTTAGCTGACTGAAACGACCTGAATGCCAGCTATCGGCACACCTGGCACATATCGCTGCTTTAGATAGATGCCTTTGTTCCTTTTTCCGTTGGCCGTGGGTTTATCAAAAACGTTTGAAAAAATTCTTGATTGAGGTAGTGAATTTAACATAGGGTAGAAATGAGAGAAAAAATGAATTTTGTATTACTTTTGATGATCAAGACCAAAAGAAATGTAAATAAATCACTTCAATTAATTTATACAGTACTCGGGAGTAAAAAATTATTTACTGTAAAATAATCGAAGATTTATTCGTTAAATATAATTGGAAGTTATTAAATAATTATTCGTTTCTCTTTCATATTTTATTCCCTTGTCCTCTTTCATGCAATACTTCCAAATGTGCTAAAACTGCATTGCAATGTTTATGTTATTAAAAATAATTTAATTATTCATTTTCATAACTTTACAGAGTTATGAAACCATACAATAATTTCAATAATTTGTTCTGATCTTTTTATCATTAATTTTCAAAAACAATATTTCTGTAATCAATAATAAGTTCACATAAATATTTAGTCTGCTCCCCCAGGATTTGTCTTTTTTCTTTTGTGACCCCAAAAAATTAATTAGATTACACAAGTTGCCTCGAAATGAGCGGGGTATTCTTATCACTAGTTGAAAGATATGACTTTGAATTCAGTGAGGACCCTCATATAAAAAATTTCGAAAAAGTTGAACCACTATTATTTTCCCATCACTAGTTGTCATTAATCAATTTGTCAAAAGACATTCAGGAATTTGCAAACAAGAGATCATTCGTACCAAACAGGATAATGACAACTTTCGTTCAGGTGAAAATGGTGACGAATCGGGAATCGACCCCAGTACTCCTGCTTCGGTCTGGGTGGTGAAGTTATTATTCAGGTGTGGGTGGAAATGGTGTGCTACTGTGAAAGGTGAACGGGTGGCGTGGTGGTTAAGACCCCTGCTTAGAGCAGGAATCTCGGGTTCGATTCCCGGTTCGTCGTCATTTTCACTTGACCGAAAGTTGTAACATATCTTCGCAACGAGTAGATACTCGGAAGAAATATGTGCAAATGGGGTAACATTATACAAATGAACACATACCACAAAATGTTTTAAAAATGAAGGATTATAAATATGTATGATATTTTGTTAGGAAATAGCAGAATCAAATACTTTAATGTTGAATATTATGATAATGAACATGGTTTTCTTTCGTATTTAAATATAATTCTACTTTGATATTACATAATTGAAATATGAATCATTTTCATTGATTATTTACCACCCTGGTCATTCTTTTGTTTGTGGGTCTGACGAATAAATAAGGATTGTTTGTGGATGCACAGCACTTCCCACTATCTTTTTAATGTCATGCTCCAAATCCTCGCACAGTCGCTTCTCTGGAGCACGGTTTGAACGCTACTCAAATGTTCTCGTGAAATGTTACATCGTTCTTTTCTCTCACTTTTTTTAAAGAGCGAACAAGATTCTGACACAAGGAAACATCTGCGTTGGGCTGCGGTAAATACAAAAACTTATGGAATATTAAGTTATTGAGGAGTACCGTTGTTTGGGAACAGTTATTCAGGAAGAATGTTTTATTTTGTGATTCGTCACACCATGACGTTTTTCACTTAAATTCACCATTGAAAAATGATTCAAGACTTCTTTGCGAATTTAGTGGAGTAATGGAACTTAAAATATGACGCATTTAAATATTTATTAAGTATGTATTCATCTAAATAGGTTTTCTTTCAATACAGAACAAATATATTCCTCATCTAATAAAATATCAACTTTCAAAAGATCTGAAGGAAAATTTAATGTGAATGGATTCAATGTCTATAATACTTAATACGGACTAATGAAAATATTACGGGATAAATCGTTAAATCAAAGTACTAAACCGATTTTACAAACTGTGGACAATAAAGCGCCCTAAAACCAAAATGTGTGATAATTTACCAATACATGTTAGAAACTTACAATGACCAGAAATACTAATAATATTATGAAAATTCATTACCTGGTGAAAAATACGCTGTAACTATTTAATGTTCAAAAATAAATGTACGTGAGGAAAGTAATGAACGTAAAAGAAGCAGTCAACAACACCCACATTTCCCGTCTCGACGTAAGCCCCAACTGAGGTGTACATAATTACTACTCTAAGCTGATAATAAGCAGCGGTTACTTCCTGGGTTACACTTCTCTGAATGTGGCCAATGAACGGCGGGCACCTTCCACGCAGCATGGCGCGACAACCGCCTCCGCATGAAGGCCCCTTTATGGGCAATTGGACTCCGGCTCGATCATGGGCACTAGAATTTCGTCCACCAATGGAACTTTAAAAGATCTTTCTATGAAATCAAAATAAGTGTCCGAAATTACTCTCAAAATATGTTTATTAAATAATTCACGTCCTTACGAAATATTTTATGTAACTTTGAACAATTTGAAAGAAAGTATTGTCAACTGTGTAAGGTATTCTAAACATTGAAGATGTATTACTTTCTGAGTTGTCTTCATCCATTAGCACGGGAATTATTATCTGGTTTGTCTCAAGTATCATCATATCATTGTTACTAAATTTGGATCAAGGAATTAAAAAATAAAGAAATAACGTGACAAAGACCCAAATGTTCACATCGCAAATCACACATAAGGAATGTTATTGATATGATACTACAAAAAGATTTCAGTGAATGCGTTGTTTTTCTTGGCTTTAATCTTAAATACATTAACAACTAATTTTTCGGCAATTGAATATTGTGAGACCCTTGTACTACCGGTCGTCTATATCTACCATGTTCTCATCCATTCCGAAGGCGTGTGAGTTTCCTTTTGAGAAATATTTCTAAAGATACTGTTTTCGGTATTCATGTAGAAAGGTATATTCTGTAGGATTGATATCCACTGCATCAAATTCCATGTTTAACAACAATCATCTAATTTCAGTAATATTGTCGAAATTATTAATATTATAACTTTCGTCAACTATCATTATAAAATAAATTATATTATTGATATTTTTAGTAGAAAATAAGTGGCTTATTTAAATATTTCATAATTCATACCTCGTTTAATGTCAATACTCTCACTACCTGAGTTAAAGTTTTAAGAAAGTGTGGCTTCAATCAGCCATGGGCAGGAGTAAAGTTCAATGAAATTTGTGAAGGAACGCCAATAATCTTCTTGCCGAGAACAGACACTAACAGAAGTGACTCAAGCCTTACCCAGGAAAAAAAAATGTGTTACATTTAACCTTCCATTTGTATTGTAAGAATAGCATTGTGAATGTTCTCTCGAATTTTTTATTTATGTTAAATCTATTATGATGAAATCTATGTTAATTTTTTTTAAATATAGCAAAATTGGAATAAAATGGGGAAACATGAAAGACAGCGATGATTGGAACAAACACATTAACTTTTAGTTTTCCTAACTACTACGAGACAAAATTATGTATATTATTACTGTTATGATGAATATTTTTAGAGTACACATTACAACTAATATATCATGCTTCTAAATTACATTCAAATATTTTTATCATTTTCTAAAGTTAGAGAACTGTGACTCAAAGTTCATATCTTAATTTATTTTGAATACATAGGAATTACCAGATTGAAAACAACAGAATTTGAGAGCGACAAAATATTATTTATTGTAATATTTATAGTGCGAGAAAGATCATTGATTTCGTATTTTACAATGTAACTGAAAAGTTTGATATGATTCATGTTAAGACTTCTTTGAAAAATAAGTTCTATTTATTTATTAAATTCCTACAAAACTCAGGTTTTCTGCAATATACATTTGGTTTATTTGTGTTCACCTATGTCTAGAACGCATTCGTGATTTCTAAGGTAGGAATCATAATTAAAACTCAATCAATATTTATTATTATCTTCAATTATTTTGTGATGAATTCACAAATTTTAATAACTAATGAATATTATTATTTTTTGTTATTTTCTTGTAGAATAACATCTGATTAAGATGTGTGTCATCGGGTATAACTTGAAATATTTATATCTGATAATTTTATTCATTTCTTGGGAAAGTTTTCACGTAAAAAAATAAAATTTATTTTATCATTTTTACGTCAGTTATCATCTTAGAATATTTATATAATTAACAACTATTTAAAGAACTCAAAATTAGTTTTTTTTTTTTTTAAATTCACGTTTATAAACTTATTAGTTGGGTATAAACAACTGATAAAAGTCGCAAGCATTGGCCAAAACGTTGTGAACTTGTAGAAGGGGAAAAATTGTATACTTTAAAACGTTAACTATACAAATAATTATTTTTAATTACGTCTGTCATGCACATCCTTTTATCTTAGTGCCTGATTTCTCCAAAATCATCTTCATACATGGTAGGACCTAGCAGAGTCATGGTCTCATCAAATATTTTGTTTGAAGAAATATTATTGAGCGAAAATGAACTTGATTACCAATATTTAATATTAGCATTATATAATTCAATTTACGTATCCATATAGTATGTTATCATGGTGAAATATTTATTTGACAATTTGTTTAATATACATAAGCAAATTATGCCAAAAACATTTTATTCTCCCTCTGAAAACACCTTGGTCACTGAAAATGTGGAACTTGGCGTGTTTCAGCGTTATGGGAACGTAACGAGGCCATGAGAATGACTAGAAAAATATTTCAGTACAAGACTTCTAGAAGCAGTGAAGTGAAAATTATTGGTTCACGCTCACGAATTCTTTTTACTCCCGAAATTCTTGTTCTAGAAACATGAATTCGGCATTGCAACCTTGCGTTAGTGTTTCTTTATTCTTGTAAATAGCTGAGACAGAAGACATTCTTAATTTCGATTTGATTCTTGGGAATGTATAAAATAAATTTCACATATCTCGAGTTCCTATGACGCAATGAATTTTACGCATAAACTGTACGTAAAAATATTTGTAACTATATTTGTAAATTACACAATACTGTACGTGAAAAACAATTAATTCTTCGTGAAATGTGTATGTTTTTTTACAACCAAAAATGTGAAATAACTGTTTCAAAGGTATATCCGTTACTCTCGCGTTAATATGCGTGTAAAAGAAACCTACATACAAAAGATACAAAAAGTATCTCTTTACATTCTTTTTGTATTTTTGTTTAAGTAAATATGATATTCCGTTGGAAAAACCCTCGCTCAATACGAATAAAAATGAAGAAAATACCAGTTTCAATAATTTTAACTACAGAGTTTACAATTAGAAAATTTAACATATAGAAAACGCAGACCGTGTGCGAGATTACGTCGCTTATCACTTCTTGAAACAACAGTTACATGTTACAAAGATCGATTCATATTATACTACAATATTCACTCATTCTTTTCTCAAGACAAATCCTTTTTCTTCTTTTCTCTCCTTCGTTAGATCGTAAGAACATCTCGTTGCTTTAACAAAACTACAAAGGACGTGTCAAATATTTAGCTTCAATATTCTCTCGTTTTTAATTGGTTGAATATACGTCTGCTGCTAATACTGTTATAAGTAAAAACAACCTTATATTGCAGACAAAATATTCTTCTACTCTTCTTACATGTGCATATCAACGACAATTGTCAAAAAACTAAAAGTAATGTAAAACATTATACACAATATTAAAAGATATACATAAAAACATAATGTTTCGTCTCATGTGTGTTTAAATGAAATGCTGATTGTGACAAAGTTTTTAGAGTTTTAGATCTTTGGCAAGTGTCGTTGAGAAGCACATGTCAGAAAAGAAGAATAAATTATCTTTAATAGATAGTCGGTTTTACTTATAACATTTCCTCGTTTTGTTTACTTCTCCAATCTTCAGATATACAACAATAGTTATTAAANCTCGTTTTGTTTACTTCTCCAATCTTCAGATATACAACAATAGTTATTAAATTGGATGTACTTATTGCTAATGAATCATCGCTTAGTGCCAATAACATATGTTTGCGTGAACGAGCAAAATTTTAGTGTATTTTCCCATAAAAGTCCTTCAAGTAATATGAAGAAAGAAAAAAATGTCACAATGCATTGGTTTTAACAAGTAACTACACATTTTAATGACGCATCAAAAAAATTAAATTAAAACTCAGACTGAGCTAAATACATTATTTGTTTCCAAACAGTATGTAACACCTATCAACAACATCCACTCTTACAACAGTGAAAATGTGTTAGAGTTGTATCACTGGCAGGAAGGGGAATTCTCAACAGGAACAATTATTAATTTACTAACATGGATTTTAGGACTGCTTTTGGTGAAAATGTGATTCCTATAAAACACATTTCCGATAAAATACAACAGGTTTTCTCCGAAGTAATATCCGATTAGAATACTTTCTCATTTCCGTTAATAAATTTTCTTGGAAACTTTATAAAGTGGCAATTTAATTAATTGCTTATCAGACTTCCGGTGGAACGCGAAATCTCGATTTCAAATCTTTCCGGTTCCGTCCATACTTTATTCCCTTGAACAGGAAAGATTAAGATATATGTGATGAAAATTACTATTTCATAAATTTACATACAATTTAATCAAAAAATATTATTGATTTACTCGATTTTATGACATACAAGAGAGTACTCTTCACAAAAGCATCATGAACAGTTACACAATCTCCTAGGTAGTTAAATATAATTAAACCAATATTATCCATTGCGACACAACAAAAAATGTATGTTATTCGCTATTCGGGGTCAACACACTTGGATATTTTTCAAAAGCAAATCGACGAATATATTGGGAGATAGAACTTTTCAAGCCAAAAAATATCATAATACTTCAATGAAAATTGATGATCTCTCAATTTTTATGTTTACAATAAATAAATATGAGATACCAGACACATTGGGATCTCATGTANGATGATCTCTCAATTTTTATGTTTACAATAAATAAATATGAGATACCAGAGACATTGGGATCTCATGTACCCGACTCATTTGAATCTGAACTTTTGTCTCGCAGCAAGTCTTATATATTAAAGTATTTCCCTTACGTAACAAGTATGGTATAATTGGAAAGTAAAAGCAGATGAAGCCGGTTCCACAATTGATGGCCAGTCTCCAATTGTGCTGAGTGAGCCGAGAAGTATTCTTTTGACGCCTACTTGTCTGGCATTTGTTATCTTAATGTAGCGATTGTGGCGCGCCCTATTAATTCCTCTCCCGCTGCCCCAACCTTTAGACTTGAGAGTAGTTAGCGCTGGAGAAGTCCGTTTGACAAATGGGATGGAAACACGGGCGGGGCTTCGGAACATTCGGAGGGAGGATTAAGGAAACAAAGACAAATGAGGGTACGGAATTTTATAATTTTTCTTCTTATTATATATTTCGCTTATTGTTGCCTCATAAATTTGAATAAAATTGTCTCCCAGGTTACGCTCTTCAGACAACCACAATAATTTTGACTTGTTATTGTTTACGCTGTTACGTTTCTGTGAACTCTACAGATTTCATTTCTACATATTCTTATACACTTGGTTTTTGTGATAAGTCTAATTTTTCATATGTCTTTAAACGTTTTTATATTTTTATCATACCAACAAATATTAATCACAATTGATAAATCGTTTTTACAGTTGACAATATTTTTAAACATTTAAACTGTCTCGATAATTTATATTGTTAATTGTGTGTGAATTATACGCACAGGTTAAGCCAGTTTATTGATATTGAACCAATGCGGAGAAGGAGAGTGACTAAAACCTGGAGGTTGTTGAATGATGTGGGGCTAAGTTATAGATATGGTAGCACAATACATAATCGTGGGTGTTTCTCGGACACACTTTGGCATGAAAGCGAGATAATACTTATCGCAGTGTTGCAAGGACGTAGCCAAAAAGTATAATGTATTCCCTTAAAAATATAAACTGAAAAATAAAACATTGTGGGTTAAATTTATACAAAGGGTTGTTGATTCAATGCGTGAATCAATGGTTGAGATTAATCTGAGTTTTTATGGATGTAAACATTTCGAATGATTATAATATATGGATCTCTGTTACAAAGAGGTGGTTCTATGTTATAATTTCATTCACACCGTAGAACCTCCTCTTTTTTTTCAGAATCCTGGCTACGTCCCTCAGTGTTGGGTAACCGTTAGAATAGTAACTTAATCTAAGACAATATAGATTATACAAAACAGTTAAAACACTTTACTGATACTCAGTATGTGTATACTCACACAAATACAATACTTGTTTTGTAAAAAAATGCAATGTGTGACACAAATCTTCGTATTTTTTACTTTGTACTATTTTTTTAATGACTAGTTAAAATTGTTACCAAAAGGTTGAACTTATTACGAATTTTTCCGTGTATTCGGTGTTTTCTACCATCAACAATTCCTGTTCCCAGAGTGTGGCCCTTGTCGCTGACATTTACAAAGTGTTTAACAGAGTAATTCATGTCCGAATAGAACGTGGCTAATTGCCCGTCGTGGCCTCGCGTGGTATGATGTCTCGCAGCTAGGCAGCCTGCTGCGCCCATCCATTGGAGCTCCTTGGCTGTCAGACGCTGGCTGTGCTTGGCTCTGAAATTCTTCGCTATACATCACAGCAATGGGAGATAGTCATCTTGACAACGTGTTTTAGTGATTCTCTCCAGTCTTAGTAACAACATACCTCTTTTGATTTACGTAAATTTGATTTGATTCGTACCATTGATTTTATTTCTATAGCATATTGGTTAAAAACTAAAATAACTACAAACTTCGTCCAAAAAGAAGGTTTACATTTTTTATCACTTTAATCGCGATTACAATTAAATGTCATCGAATGTAAATGGTTAAAACTATATATTTATTCAAAACGAAATTCTTTATGGATGAAAATAAATTTGACGATTCACCATTTACCTTAAAAAAGGGGAGAAGGTTAATCAGACTCAACCATCTGAAAGCAAATAAAAGTATAATATCGCATTATGTATTATTTAATTGTTGATTCCCAAATAGTTGTTTGGTTCTGATATAATTTCGGGAGAATATTTTTTATTCAAAATTTGAATTTTTACCTTTGTTGAATGCCGAAGACAGTATTAAATTCTTTTTAACAAAAAATTATTAAATACAAATCATGAGTTTACAAATTTTGGACCTAATCTTCCTCTCTCCTCATCCATCCACACTTTATTTTACGCCTGTAATTTATGTCATGTTAAAACTTTACGGAAAATTTTGATTCATCCGTGGTGCAATAAAGTAAATGAATTTATCCTAGTCGCAAGTTAGGAAACCCGGAAAAAATATTTTATTTCCGGCAGAAATAGTGTAATGTTCTTTCTTTATATTTCCGGAAGAGATAGTGTATCTGTGGAGAAATATAGCTAACCTAATAATCAAATACAACGCTCGCTCGATGGCAAATTAATATTTGGATGGTTCCTCGTGAGGGGGAAATTTGAGGCACTCAAAGGAGTGGGGTACGTGAAAAAGCACTTAATGTTTTCTACAGATTCATCGGATATACAGAAAACTGCTGAGGTTGTTGAACAATGAATCAGGAAACATAGGTTTCGGCGGGAACCCACAGGGTAGCCACCACATCAACCTGTAAAACCAATTATACCTTGACAGGCGTAAATTTCCAAACATGACAAAGGAGTGAGGAAACAGTCGTAAACAAATTATGTGTGTCATGCATATTGAATATGATAATTTCAATTGACCTAATTCGTTTGTATCAATATTATGTGCTAGCAAAAAAAACAACAACCTTAATTGAATAATGTGTTTCGGACATATATTTCTCAATTTCTGTAGAATAACCCATTTCTTTTCTTCTAATGAAAGTAGCGTATAATAGATACTAATATTCTTGTATAAATTACATCAACGCAGTCTATATCCGTTAACGTGTCTCACTTGAGAGAGAAGAAGGTCGTGACCGGTTGTCGTCGGTCGGCCGTTGAGTGAGAGAAGTGAATGCGTAGCAAAGGAGTGGACCTCCCATTCGTCAGCCAGCTCTCCATTGTCCACATACACGCGAACACGCGTTCCGATTACGGCGCGTGCCCTCACGCACACCCCTCGACGCGCACTCGCCCTGACCATTTGCCCCTAATTCTCTTCACTCCAGTGCTCGCCCAACTCACTTGTTTCCTCATCTATAGTTATAATAATAAATTTATTGTCAAAAAAGCAGTTACAAACTTGCTTGGAGGACTTACGATCTGGAACTTGACCACTCAATATAACTGAAATAGTATCATGAGAACTTGGTCAATAAAAACAATTTCTTAATAAACCGCCAAAGTTTCGGTTTTTATTTGAAACCTTCTTCAGGGTTAATAACATAAACTATTACTATCAGGACAGAAAATCAAACATAATAATACAAATAATGCAATATTACTGCATTGTATTAATATAGCAATACTATTTCACAATATCGTCACGATACTATTTCAACAATATTAAAATAACTCTAAATTCGAGATCCATGATTTCCATAGACGCCGTCCCAAAGGCAAGAACCTGTATAAAAATTCGCCTCTAACCGAAGGAAAACCGGAGAAAATCCTGGGACGGGATGAAGAACTCTAGTTCTGAGTCCTCATGACACCATAGAGCCAACAGGCAAGTCCAACTATGCCCAACAGACAAAATCTGAGTGTGTCCCACTCGATATTCAAATTATAATTCTTAGAAATCATAGAAGCAAATAGCCCACATTGCAACAAACATAAAAAGCAGTGAAAATATTTATAGAAGAGAAAGATAAATCAAACATTATTGTCGAACTTGATATATTTAACAGATCTCAAAGTAGGCGCCTCCATTGTTGCGTTATTAATTTTTGCTGTATCTCGAAAACGGTGATGTAAGAATGAACTGTACATAAAAATGTTTATATTCATATTCCCTAAATTTTGAATTGTAAGAATTGGAAAGTGCAACGTGATGTGAAAATGTCGCAATGAGCTGTTCAGATGTAGGGTAATATTCCCAATGTATTCAGAATCAATTCTCAAGTTCCTTTTCGATGAATCAGTTTGCTAGTGAGTTATCGGGGAGACAAAATTCTTAACACACATACACACATGACATAAGACTATCACAAAAATTGAAAATACTCTCTCCTGGAATCAATTCGTAAAGATCTGAAATCTCCATTTTTTCGATAGATTATAATACTTTCCTACATATTGTGTAATTGGAAAGTAAAAGCAAATATGTGGTTCAAAGTTACTCGTAGTATTTCCCTGGATGAAACAAATGTGTACGCCTACTCAATATGCAAGTATTATAAACGCATTTATATATCAGGAATTATATACCTGCTTAGACTCGAGATTGGAGTCGTCGGGAGGTGCAAACAGCAGAATTAAGAGTCATATTCGCTTGACGAATACCCAATTTTTCTATTGAACTACTCAACTACGCTATTACTCAACACAAACTCTTCAATACTCCATTGAGTTGGTTAAAGTATGACAAATTATATTATGCTTAGAAACGATATCTATAATTGGAAAATTTAGAAAACAAAACCAAATAATTCAGAAAACAAACCTTCGAACATTTAACTTATTTTACTCCCCACGCATAGATGTCTTGAATATCCTTCGTTCGTATCATCGGTGTGCAACAATGTCGACGACAAAAGAGTGTCTACCTGGCCAGTTCACCTGGAGAGCGCGCAGTGCCCGTCCAGCCAGCCAACCTCTGCCCGTGTCCGCGCTCAGCAAACCGATACCCGGTCCCTGACGCAACAGCCAGCGAGGGCGGCTCAGTTACACGCGCCGCGCTCTGCATCTTCATTTAGCATGAAATGAAGCCCTCGCGCGCCCTCTCATGTTCTCAATACGTCTTTCTTACTCTTTGGCTTTTTCACTCGATTCGTTCTGGTGCGTGTTTTCACTGTTCATCGGATTACCTCTTTTCTCAAGCTGCTTCTTCTGTTTACTCTGGATAAAGTAAGAAATATTTCTGGTCTATTAAAAGTTACAAGACTTCGAAATTTAATTTAAACAAAGTATACTTAAATATTTAGGTTAGGTGGATGCAAATAAGTGAATCAACAATAAATTTTTCATACCAAAAATAAAAATTGGAAATTAACGAACCATTTAAAAAATGTATTAATTTACGTAAGGCAATTGTCGCTGAGATAGGAAAATGTAATTGGAAATGGATTTTCTGAGCGTAGAAGTTAATCAAGGAGTCAAGAAAAAGAAAATATACAACAACATTGAATATATGATTGAATTTTCATTCTTAGTATCATGTACTAGCACTCTAGATTCAAGTACCTATTTTCTAACTAATTTTTATTTGTATATTATAAGATTTCAAACAACATAATTTTTTGAAAACTTGGGAGAAAAATTAGAAAAATAAATATAATTTAGTTTTGAGCAGATATTCAAATTTAAAATACCAACCCATGCTACTTACTTCGTCATATTTCCTGTAATACCTTACTTCGAGCGCCAATTTCACTCCTCTTGAATTTTTATGCGTAACGGATTCGGTTTCCTGTGAATAGAGAGAGGAGTATCTCAAGTTAATTTATCATTCCCAGTTCTCCACTTTATAGTTCGCTATCGAGAATATCGTGAATGGCTGCACATGATTGTAGTATTCTGGACCAAATTACAAAACTACATTTTGATTCGTAGAATTGAATAGAAACAGGAATTCAAACAGAAGATTCCATCTCAGCTGAAGAAGCTTGTACTGTTTCTGAGCAACCTTAGTTTCCTATTGTTGATCATTATGCCAATCATATCTGTATTCTCGACTAAACTATGCACGTTGCCAGCCCCCGGAGCGGAATGACTCCGAGTAATTCTGTTTGGCGACCACATCATTAGCTGTGATGGACGTAATTCTGCGTTATATGGATTTGTATGCTACCTGTGTTAAGTTATTTGTTTCTTCTGTCACAAAGAGCCGTTATGAAGAAATGTATAAATATTTTTTCCGTGAAATTTCACTCACAATTTCATAATATTGTCAAAAATTACTCGGACAAAGCGGAAGCACTCTTTTACGAAGCGATCTACTGACGTTAATGAGCATTTAATTCACGGCTTAAGAGTATTCTTTAGAAGTATGACGAGAGAAAAAGAAAGAAATGTATATGGAGAATTAGCAGCTCCTGAGTTTTTGGAAGAAGTCTCGAAACTTCCATGTTGTTAACGAAACTGTGAATGTTGTTAAATGTTTTGGACTTCGTATGTTATAATCTTTTAACGTTACAAAAATTTATAGATTAACGTTATAGTAAAAAAAATGAGAGAGAGATCAAAATTCCAAAGACGCGATTTGTTGTTTTACTGTTCGAGTCTTTTTGACGGCAATGGAACAAACTTTTCTGGAGCTACTCGATTATATGAAACAATGTGTTGCTTACAATAGTATTCCATTTGATAAGGTAAACAAATTCACATAAAACTCGCCACATCCCCAAAAGAAGAAAGAGATAAGATAAGTGATGGGAGCAAATTACTTTATTTGAGAAAAACAATCCATTTTACGTATTTGCAAAAGTGCACTCAATTCAAAACCCTATATTACGAGTCTTCCTGGGTGTAGCAAAGAAATATTGATCCTTTACAAAATGTACATCCATTTTTATTAGAACTTCTATTAACGATCAGCTATACTGCATGAAAATAAAGGAAAAATATGGAAATAAAGGGAAAAGTGTAAATTACTATTATCCCAACTTAACTTGTAGTCTCATGAGATAAATCGTGGTTTTCCTTTGAGATACAGGGATAAATAGAAAACATAAAACTAAATGTAGCAAAGTATGTTTAATATTTCCACTTATATAAAGTGGATACCACTTATACGAGTATAAAATGGTAGATACTTACTTCCCATCAACAGTACTTGAATAACACCACTGCTAAGAAAATTACTACGACACGTTTAATATTATTATTAATGAACTTCTCATTGACGAGGTTGAGAACCACTGATTTCGATACCAGGAAGTGGAAGTTCTGTAGAAAACGGGAATCACGTGTAAAATGTTTTTTCAACAGCATTTTTCATTCCCCTTTTTTTTCACGAAATCAGAGGTACGAAACGCAAACAAGAATTCTTGGTATAAAAATACTAGACTATATCAAATCTGTGATGTAGATGCAGTTCCTGGCTGAGTTCATAAATACTCTGGGGGATGTCAATCACTGGGTTGAACCGTGTCGATATTGGGTGCGGTAGAGTTGATATCGAATCGTTTACCGTTGAAAAAAAATTAATTTACTCCCGAACATCAGCCGTAAACACAATCTGCTTATCGATTTATCATGTACAACAACCAATCACAGAGATTTGGTGACCACAAGAGAAACTAGGTTCATTCTCGATATGCGTAGTCACACTCTGAATTGGATGAGTCAAAAACGTCGCATTTCACGAACCTTCACAAATTTACAAAATTTTATTTCACTTTAATTTTTGATTTCTTTCCCTTCTAATATATTTGAGAATCAGACATAGTTCGTTTAAGAATGTTTAATATGACAATTAAAAATATGAATTCCTTCTTAATGATGTAAAATCTTCCACACACCTTAAAAAAAGGACATTTCCAATCCTGAACATTGCGAAAAAGAGGAAAAAGTGCTATTTTAATAACAATAATTATGTTCAACGGAACTGTAATCGCCCGACTATTAAATAAAAGTTTCGTTAAACGCTTTGAGCGATATAAATAGTATGTTTTTCTAGAAAACGTAGAATAGATGCATTGTGATCCGTAATGCAGGACATATGTACATTATTTTATTTCATTACTTATTTTATTCCGGTACATTTGTGGTTTCAGTAGGGCACATTATTGTCGTGGTTCCATCGGGTTTTTTCCGTTTGAAAATTGGCTGCTGTAGAACATCAATAAATGAGATTGACTTTGGAGAATCACTGATAATGAAATCACAACTTCCGAGTACCTACCCGTGCAGGGAAGTTAGTCTACGGCCAGGTGAAAATTGTGACGGACCGAGACTCCAACCTGGGAGTTCCTGCTTTGGCCGCAAGTGTGCTAACACTACCCGCCTACCAGCACACTTGCGATGTTATAAAATTATACGATTATTGTTTTCTCGCAAATAACACGCGAAATTTGAAATAAAAGTAACTTACTTGTCTTCTTAAATGCATTTAATATAGCATTTAAAGTACTTCACATCACACAGAATTTTTAAACCTATTTGAAAATTATATTTGACGCACGTGGAAAATATTTCATGGTGACCTTAATAATATTTCCTCGTAGGATACATCGCCTTTTTATGCGAATAGACGATCAAATTAGCAAAATTTCTTAAATAGACTTGTGCTTTGGAAAAGCGTTCTCTTTGCAAAGAAATAATTTAATTATACCGAATTCATTTTTACAGTAGATAGAAAATGAACTATATTGCTGCCAATCAAGAAACTTCAGGTACTTTACATCAAAAAATGAATTAAATATATTTTTATAATGTTATTTATAACATCTATTTCGTTCTTTTGGTTAAAAATAGTTTTGTGGGAAATAAGTAACACTAATTTTTCATGTATTTGGACTCTGTTTCGGCACACATAATTCAACCCGGTTGGCAATTACGCTTGCCCTAAGTGAGGGTACCGGCTCCTAAGCACCTGTCAGCGAGGCTAGACGGGCACCCTCTCACCCCCAAAAGTGCAGGCTACGGTGGCATGCCTTTGTTATGCGAAACACCTTTCACCAGGCAGCGCGCTATTCCTGCATCTTCTATTTACCAAAATTTTCACGCATTAGCATTGAGCTTTGTTAGCCCGCCGTAAGATAGTGTCAGTAGACGGGCATCCCTTCACTTTTCAGCACCCTACCTGATCTGCTTCACCCTCGCACCAAGTCTCAATCGTCCATTACTCGTACACTCAGACGGACATACTTGTTCGCTACAGTAGCCACCCGACTTCAAAGTCGGTCTTTCCTTTCTAAGTCTGATTACTTAGTTATTTTTATTCAATTTTCTATTCGTTTTATTATAGAGCGAGTAACATCAAGTCGTATTGTTAAATTACATTTAAGAGCACCTTCACAAGTGCGTGTCCCGGCACTTCAAGACATCGAACTACAGACCGAAGACAACGCCAGCTGCTCTCGAAAGATTGAGTATTACCATTTAAATTCTTGACGTACTGTGTTTGGAGACAATCCACGTATTGAATATGTGTGGATGTTCATGACTTGAAGCAAGAACTACTCCGCAATAATTGGTTACATGTGTTCCTTTTGTTATCAGTTATTTCAATAGTGCTCTAAGTGGTCTCGTCGTGTAATCTAGAGCAGAACACTTTTCTTTCTTATTGAGAGACAAATCCCCACTGATTGTATCAAATTCAGAAGGAAAATAGAATAAAACACATTAAGGAGTGGCATGATCTTGAACACTTGATTAAATGCCCCGTAATACAATGTTGTGACGAAATTCAATTCATTAAATTTATGAGGGTTATTTTTGGTCTTTTCCTTATTTCACATCCCTCAAATTGCTTCCTTAGAAGCTGGTCCTCCGTCTTCATAAATCTGTTGTGTTCCGTGGCATCCGCCAGAGGATTTCCCAATCGTCGCCCCGGAACAGACTCTTCTGCTTTTGCTGCATACAGAATTTCCTGTACAGAAATATCAGTGATCTCATTTAAATGCAAGAAAAGTAGTAGTAATATTTAACAAACAAATAACAATATTTGATTTTATGAGGAGTTAACAAGCTGATGGACATATATCCTACTTTAATTATACATCAACATATCACACCAATATACCAAATATTAAATGTATCACCACTGATTTTATCAAAAATTAAATTTCATTATTCGTCATTTTTACGTCTAAATATTTGTAACATTCAATTCCTTCTCAACGAGGATTTTGAAAATTCTAGTTTAGTGTTTTATGTTCTTTTTCATGGAGGTCACAAGAGAAAGTGTTCGGTTCTTTAAATTTCAATTAACTTCAGACAAGGCAGAAACTATATAAGAATAATGTACCCATCTTTCTCCTTTGCTTACTTTTTACGAAATGTTTTGTTTCATTCATTCATATTGACGATTCAAACATTAACTCCATCTCATCTTTTACCCTTTTATTTGCTATGAAAGGTAATCATCTCCCCCATTTCTTGCTATATCTGTTGTATTTAAGAGCAGAATTGGAATTTACGAGAAAAGAAAAGAATCCCCGTCAAAAAGTGGGAGAGAGCGCGGAGTAGAAGCGAAGTGGAAAAAGCAAGTTCAGGTTCCCAGTGACCGAGTGTCACGCATCGCTTCACACATGAGTCGCAGCCGGTGAGAAGTCACGCCGTGACACACGAGACAACGCAGTTACGTCCCGGAATGCATTCGATAAAAAAATATTTGTACGTTCAACAATAATGAGTAATCATGGCTCATACTGCGATCAATAAATTATTTTTTTATCTCATGACTGCGTAAAAAATAGTTTGAATATAAAAGTTATGGTGAGTTGGAAATTTTGGATCCAAACGTTTGGATTTAAGTTTCACTCACTGCTTCAGTTGATTATTACATCTTTTAGATTATGAGAAAAAATTCCTCCAGATTTATCTCATTTTTTATATCTCAATTGGCGTATTATATCAATGTCTGGGTAATACGATAGACAGAATTACGTCAATATATTTATACTTGTCGAGTTTTTTGATGGAGTAAAAAGTGAGTAAGAGTTAATTAAATAATACTTGCTTTTTAATATTGATATCCTTTTTCAGTTTTGTCCAAGGAATAAATTATCGGTGGAACAGTGAAGAATTTGAAGGGACTGATATTCTGAAATTTAGTTTGATTTCAACTCACTGACTTAAAGATGCCTACAGGTGAAACGCTGCGAAACCGGAACTATGTATTCATGCAAAATATAATTTTACGAAGAACGGTACTCCTCGTACTTTTAATGCTCTTTTTGTGTTACAGTGACCCATCTTCCCTTTTAAATGACTACAGTATTCGAGGTGAAAGAAAGTAATCAGATGTATCCGATGGAGCGAAATTGCGGTGCTGTCATATGCCTGTTGCGGGTGAATGCCTAACGTAGCTCCACCCATTCCACACAGAATGCCGTAACACCCAGGTACAGGCTGATATAATCCGTGGAAAACCTACCTTCAGGCAGCCTCATTGTGGCCAAAAGTTAGCGGTAAAGTCAACAGTCCGTCATATATGGCATATCAATTATTGCTGGTTCTGCGAATCGGCAAATATAGACGGAAGCATCCAAACGTAAAATCACTCTGCTGTCATTGACTCCTCGACTTTCACTTGTTCTTTAGGCTTCTTCATCATTACTATTCTTTCTCCACTAGAACTGTAGAACCACTCTCTCGCGTACTTTCCAAATCCCTATATCCTCTCTTCCTCTCCTCTCCATCCACCGTCCTTCATGTCCTCAAGTTTTTACTGCTTCTTCAGCCCGATCTCCGCCTCCCTTCCTGCGTACGTGTCCTATTACGGCGGGTATCGCACAAGAACAAGTCCAGTGCACGCTCCAGTGCTCTCGCAGTATGGGTGTGGGGGGAGGTAGAACGGTTCTCCCATATAAACTCCTTGCTCTTCATTTCCACTAGAGATCATATAACTGATATGAGTCTCTTCTTCTTCATGTATATAAGTATATCGAAATATTTATTCGTTTGACGACCTTTCTTCGGACAATCAAAACTTGTTTTAATTGTTTTACTACAAAAAGGTCGTATTTATATATCTAAATAACTCTACTACTAATATTTCACTTTATTATTATATTTTATGAATCATTCTCCCCTGACTTCTCTTATCTTTTAAAAACAGAAAATGCTATAAAATTGCACATTTTTCGTTTTTAATTTTTTGATAATTATTTAAGTAGAAACAAAATTTCATTCAAAACTCTTCAAATAAAACCATATTCCAATGTAAATGTATTAATCGTAGAATTCTGTACCATTCTTTTGTTAGCAACGAATACTTTTCGTAAGTATTTACAGGATTCTTTACAGAATCTAGCAAACCGTGGGGGGAAAAAACAGGAACAAACAGGAACGTAGAACTATATTTACCTATCGTAGAAGTTCTTGTCTCAGTAAAATCTCAGATATTCTTCTCCTATTGAGTAATTTTATTCTGCAATAGGTCTTTTAAATGCTATGCGAGGGGAAGGGAAGCAATTCTAGTCATCTCCATTACTCTCAATGTTATGTCTCTATCCTATCCAATTACATTTGATCGTGACATTACAAGACAATGTCCACAACATGACTGAGCCAAAGATCCAATAAACTGTCGTCCCAATCACGTCAATCAGTCGTTACGTTGTTGTACCAATACAATTTTTTCCCTTCGCACATCTATTCTTTAGCATGAAAAACCGCCACGTGGAAAAATTATTTCCCTTCCGACACCCCGAAGCCCGTCGACATCTATGAGTCTGCAGGCAGCAGCCACATCCGCCCTCACTGTGGCCTATACCTATCCCCAACGAGCGTTGCCACGCCGCCACCGCTGCGACCGACAACACAGCTTCCTCACGGGCAGCAATTACGGTAATGGGCCGTTCCATTGAGGCGCGCAACCAGCAGCCGTCGCAGGCACCTGTCGGCAGCGCACTCTGCCCTATTCTTTTTTACGTGATCCTTCGAAAAAAAAACACTCGAATGAACACAGCCCTTTTGGAGATCTGAAACGAGAGCCCGGACTTCAGATCGCACTAATTTTGTGGTAGAATAAACAAAACGAGGTACTAGTATCCGCGTTGCGTTTCTTGGCGGCTGTGCGATTCCGTGAGAATTCCATTGTCAAGAAAAATAAAAGACAGACGACAGAAATATCTCATTCTTTTGTGTAGGTTTGCTCGATTATAAATCAGATCAGTCCATTCAGGATGTAACAGATGGGTGTGAATGCATTCTTTTCAATCTATGGGTTTCCTATTTTCATTATTACATACTTGCTTCGGAACATTCAAGAAGGAAACAGGAGAGAGAAATTTCCAGAAAGAAGTTATGACTTCTACCTTAATTTCAATTTATTGCCAAAAACGCAATGTTTCATACTTGAAAAAAATTAATGAAAGCTCTAAAAATCTCGCAAGTGGCTTCACACTTATAAGTTTCATAAGAGTGTAATATTTCATCTGGTATCGTGCAAAAGTATTGAAAAAAAAAACATCAACCAAACAGATTCAAAACTAGTTCATATCAATGGTAATTGTCTATTTAAATTTATATTTTGTTATTAAAAAGATGCAATTTTAAATAAAAGTTAAAGCATTCAACGGAAAATGAATGAGAGAATAATGGAATGGAAGTAAATAACATGGAAGTATTAAAATTAAGTTGATCTTATTGATTCACTGGAATAATTTGAAAATGATGTAGTATATTTAGTCTTCGTCCTCTTTGAATATTATTCTCTTCTGCGCTTCCTTAACGTGAGCAAATTTGTGTACTAGAAATCTCTCCCATCTGTGTCAACCAACTCTTCAACTCTAACATATTAACTACTGTTTTCTCTTCTTTTCGGTATCTTCATAATTTCTCAAAAATAAAATATTTTTCAGCAACCACAACTAAACAGAATGATGTTCACTTATGTCTGTTAATATTTTGTAGCATTATACTGTAATTATTGACGTATTTTTTACTTTTTATCATTTTGGGAACAATTTTGAGTTTAACATATTTTCTCTTATGTAAAAAATATGCGATTTCACGATGATGAAAAAATGAAAAAAGTCAAAAGAAACGATATTTATTTTTGAAATAATTATTTGTGGAATTTTTCTCGTGTCTTTCGTGCACCAAACACTGCCAATGAAGGAATCAAAATTTCGGTATGCAACAAAAATTCATTCGCCAATTGACATCGTGACGATTCATAAGAGCCCTCAATCATCTTTGTAGTACGACGTCGGAAAGTGTTTCGTAATTGAAACCACTAAGTGAACGAGTAAGTTTCACTGTCAGCTTTATATGCATTAGATATACCGCTTTGATGATTTGTATTTATTCTTTAGTTCACATTCTTTAATAATTTTATATGTGAACTAAACAAATATTTTCTTCTATATTTTCTTAAAATTCAGAATTTCAATTTCGATAGTGACCAAAGTGTTGTTGGTCCTCCTTTGCCACAATGGAGGAGGAGAGTCGTTTTAGAATTCTCATACAGAAGGTGGCGATTACGGCGCAGTAGTAGCAGCGGCGCGCAGACCACAGGCCGTGAGGGAAATGGTGGGATGAAAGGGTTGAACTGTGGTGTCCTGCGTCGTTCGTTCCCTGCAAGCGTCGACCCCTGGCTGCGTCACTTCACCATACGGGAACACACACTGGAGCTAAGCGCTCTTTTAGGACACGTCGACGCTAAGGCTTTCCTAGAACAATCAGAAACACGCTCTTCACACATGAGGTATTAGAGGTTTCTCAGATTATCACGTTCACGATGTGCACTGTGGCATAAAATTCGCTACTCCAAGAATTTACGATTAATTTTAATTGTCAGGAAAACTTAAGGTTGGCCATTAATCAATAAATATGTTCTATTATACTATTTACTATTTGTCAAGCCACATTTACATCCAATAATTATGAAGTGTAAAAAAGAAACCATATATTTAAAAGTAAAAGAAATATGGAGACAAACTACCATAAACTTCGACAAGAAACAAAGAAATATATTAACTAAAAGTCTAGCGTTTCTTTCAAGAATTCAGAACAACTATTATGTTTATTATTAAAGTCATAGACAGCAGTGTTAAATAAATAATGATATGGTACTATTCCAGATTTTCTGTGATTCTGATGTCACTCTAATGACATATGGCCGCGGAGACGAAGACGCAGATACTTTTACACAGTTGTCCAATTTGTTATCTCTAGCTACAGTTGTCACGGCGCCTCGGTTGTTTGCCCCTTCATTTGGCAACGTTGAGAAACGACCAGTCCGATTCCGATTGTCTTGAGATAGTTGTTCACTGGGGAAACTTAGTGTCTGGTTTATTTTATCAAAACCTAGCATTTCCCTGTGTTTTAAACACGTCAGGTTTGATTTACTAACTGTTGGTCATTTTATCATAGAAGAAAGCATACCTATGAAAATATTCATTCATTCTGTAGCGCGCCAGAGAAAATGACGGTATTCATTGTGTTTTTCGTATGTTTTTCCAAGAGTTACAAGGTACCGGAAGCCACATATCATTATGGCGACTGCTATAGGCAATGAAAATGCTAACGATGACCTGAGGCGTAGATTCTGTGCTAGCTTTGCCAGTGTAAGTGTACACTGACCGTACAGTCGGCCAGCCGGTTTATTTGCGCCGGCATTAATCTGCGGAGTGGTCTTTGATACAGTGCTGTGTTGTGCAAGAGTCGGTGCCCCGGGAGGTCCTGTGCCATGGTCGGTCTTCGAACTCACAGCTCGAGTATTCTTGTTTCATACCCTTTTCTCTGTTTAGTTCGTCGCCAACAGTGTTGTGCTTTTGCTTGTCGGTCGTGGTCTTGTAGACCCCACACAAAAGATACACAAGCTTATGCGTATTCGAATGAAATGTAGACACGATGTCTGTTTAATGCTATTTGAAAGATTATTTGATAATAAATAAAAAATAAAATGTTTCAGTAAAATAACAGTTTAATACCGAAATGACGTTATTCTTGAAGAAGAAACTTTGGGAAAATTGGATTCTTTAATGAACGTTTTATAAAAAAATTAATCTTTGTATTTAAGAAAAAATATAATGAGAAAATTTTAAATAATAAGTTTCCGTACTAATGTACAAATATGTGAAATATTATGTTAAATATGTATTTCTAAAAGACTAATTTTTGGAAAACCTCAAAATATATAGTATTAATCCATGAATCTGAGACAAATCAACTTTACTGCATTCAAAATATTATCATGAAAATATTAGTCTTAAATGTCCAATTATATTTAAAAGTTAACTCCTAGTTACTAACCCATTATCTGTTCATACTCGACTAGTGTAGCAGATATTATTCAGTTCAACGCGAAATATTGCATGCATTTTTCTTTCAAATATAGAGCGTAAATTTTACTGGGTCTTTTGGAAATCATGTACTGAAACCTCCTTTGATTAGAAGGAATTAAAGTATCACCCTTCACGATAGATTACAAAACGAACAAAATGGTCATAGGACAATAAATTTTCCCAGTGCATATGAGTGAATTGAAGAGCATATTAGAAACTATTGAGATACCGTTTCCACACAAGAGCAGAAAGCGCTCAGTGAAACCCGACCAGAGCCTCTGAAGCCCTGAAATCTTGTTACGAGTGGTCGACGTCCAGTGAATCCAATGCACATTCATTCAGCGGCAAGTGTGAAGCTACCGTAGGCACTCACCATCAAACCGTCACTAGATCGCTTGACAAATTGGCCTGGTCCAGCGACGCTCGGGATAATCGATTTACATACTGGAGTCTGGGAATCTGTCGAGCTGACCGACTGACAGATTGGCGCGAGAAAAGCCGGCAGGTTGTCATTAATCGATGAGAGCACTACCATTGCATGAAAGCCGGGTCCACTCTGCGAGCGATGTTTGGGTGATGGAAACAAACGACTGGCGCGACGACAGGACACTGTCACTTGCGATGCTTTTCTATCGACTCAACGATGGTGGTCGTCAAATTTTAGTCAAAGGACGAGGAAAAAAGTATCAGACGTGTAATGACTGATAAAA
>NNCF01130185.1:432446-449487 GCA_002313205.1 Laupala kohalensis | reverse complement strand
TATATATATATATATATATATATATATATATATATATATATATATATATATATATGTGTGTGTGTGTGTGTGACTTTCAAAATAACCAGATAACTACAATAATAAAAGAGACATGCCAAAAAAATTTTTTTCGCTAAATTTCATTCGTATTAGTCTAAACGATTCAAAACGTACTCCAACAGAGCGGAGAAACTTTACGTACAAACTCTAAAAAACAGTAATATCCAGTTAAGTATAACTTAAACAGTAATAAACAGGTAACTCCAGACAAATTTTCTTAAAACAGATTACTTATTTACATAAGTACCAACTTAAGAATTTAGATAAAAAGGGTAAAATAATACTAATTCATCATAAAAAATGATAATTTGCTAAAAATGCTCAGCAAAAATCTTACCAACATTTCTAATTTTCACATTCCAAACATAAACATTTGAAGTTATAAATATGCATTTAAAAATGAAGTATAATTAAATAACGTGACACATGAGAAGAAGTAATGTTTTTTTCTCGAATTTTACATTCATGATTGAATTTCCACGAAGAGTCTATAGCTCAAATTTATCTCTATGCATGAGCGAAGCAATTTTCAGTTTGGGGAAGTGTTTGGGGAAAATCATATTTTAATAAATTTAATCCAATCTTAATATTTATTGAATGCTGCGGCTACATTAATATTCTCACTCAAGTATTAAATTTCCAGAAATGAAAATATTTTTGTATTAACAACACATTTTCCTGTTCGAAATGACTATCATTTGAAAACCAGTTTTGCAGGCATTACGCAAATTCGCAGCAAGTAATTTCTCGGCAAAGCACTTGTTAAAGGTCACACACAGGTCCATATCGCAAAACACTCCGCGTGTAGTTGGCAATGGGAGTGATCGGTGCGACAAATGACGGTCGCCGCGCGTTATTCGCGGCCGCAGAGAAAAGCCCGCAGATCACGCTCGTCCAACGTATTAATACGGGCGAGATAGCAGATCATTACGCATGTCTCGTTGGTGTTCACGACATGTTGGTGCAGAATAAGAGGTCTAGGGAGGAAATCGGTGCTTTGCTGACGTTCATTCTCTGTCACTTTCTCTCGAAGGATACGTCAATTTTATCTACAATTTTAATATGAAATATTTGGACTAATTAGTACACCGGTAAAACTAATTGATGCATTCGTTCTGTCCTTTTGTTCTGAAAAGATTGATCCTTTTCGTATCTTACTTTGTAAGTTTACATTTACCTTAACCTTTTTACGCCGTACAAGGTAAAAATGAAACAATTGTCTTAATCATAATTGGATATTGTTATGTTGGTAATTTTACATGTACTTTATTACTGTGAATTTCTTTTACAATATTTTCCTCTGAATTTCCACGAGACATAAATCAAATTAAGAAATTAAAATATATTTTCATTTCTTTTGTAGTTAGAGTTGGTGAGTCTTTAACAAAGCATTAACCTCTCCTAATTCACGATTTGTATTAAATCGTTCCTCTTGTTTGTTTTGTTTGTTTTTGTTTTTTCATTTCTGAATTAAGAGATGTATTTCATTTAATTAGGGATATTAAATTTATCGCAACCAAGTACCAGTAGTACACATTCTTATGAACATAAGTTGAACATTGTCATAAAACATCTTTTCGTCCGAGCACGATTAACATAACCAACATGACAGTTAGTACATCTATTGAAAACATTTATGTGAAATAATTATAAATTTACAATAACAATAAAAGAATAATACAACTGCTACAAATTAATTTTTACGCATGTAAAAATCACAGAAAGTAAAAATGAAATAAAATTTCTTCAATTTGTGTTTTGCAATGTATAAATTATTCAAAAACCTTTAGGTAAACCTAGTTGATTTGTAGGTTCATATATTGTGAACTGATATTTGTTATGTAGACCCCTTGTAATCGAAATTCGACTGTACCGAGTAAATGCCACAAATACGCAAAAAGGGCTCATAAATACTTGATCTCACAGTATGATTCTCTCTAAAATCATTAATTAAAGCTAACTCTCATAAAATCATTCATTGCTATCAATGATATCCAATTACATGAGTCACGGACTACACATATCGAGTGCATGGCTTCATTTTAGCTCTGAAATTTATTTCCGAACGGCTAAAACATTGGCAATTCTGTTATACTCGTACAATATGGATAAATTATAATTGAAGAAAAGAGCTGGGGTTTGTTGTTTTCCCATGGACAATAATTTTTACGAAGATTATTCATTTATTCGTATATTCAACTATTTGTTTTTTGATATTCCTCTAAGTATTGAATTTATAATGGAACTCCATATTGTATTACATTAATGGTAATACCCACAATCTTCAACATTTGTGCAATATTAATTTTTTTCAAATTAGTTTGGTTGAATTGCTTTGCTAAAAATTGATTCGAGTATTCGCATCAAATTGATTTGATAGAGAAGTACATATTCTTGCATCATATGTATGGCTCATAAATTTATTTTCACAAGTGACAGACTATTGCCAACCGAATTTCGAATCAATATAAATTCAATTCAGTAGTAGTGGTTACTAAGGAAAGTATGAGGAGAGTGTACGAGGTATTCCAAATAACGTTGGGAACGCTTCGGATATCGAAATGTGTTTTTCTCACGCTGGATGCCAAAACTGAGGCAAATGATGTACCGTAAAATTACTTCCCACACTGCTTGTTTCATGATTTATTAAAGCATCTATAACTTTAATACGGTTTTCTTCAAATGGAATTGCATCTCAATCGTCTCTAAAAGAGGTACACAATGATATAAATTGATTATGTATAATAATTATCAAATATATTTAAGTATAAAAGTTTTCTGCGAAGAATTGAAAGCGATTTCTTTAATTTTTTGAAGCGATGCTTTGCTTTGCGAAAAATATAATAAAAGTTAGATTCTCAGAGTCTGGGAGATCTCTGCTCATCCAGTCGATGAGTATCAGATGAGTCAGTGTCTCGGTATCGTCGCTGATGGTAGGCTGTTTGCAATGATGGTAAAATAAAAGGATCGTTATGACTTTTTCATCAGGATTTCAGTAAACATGAGACTCACCAAATGAATAATTTTAAGAAACACATTTTAAATGTTAACTCAAGCTGTACCTTCGTTTAGTGTTCACTCAAAGTATACTTGAAAAATTAAAGGTTTGCAATATTTTGAGGAAATATTGAAATTGTTATAGTCGTATAGTTTGTTCACAAACACTTGCAAACAAGAACGAAATTCCGTGTGAACTATTTCGAAGATTTGTAGAATACCACTTAAGCAACACCACATATTTTTGCTTAGGATTCATTACTCATGTATGTGAATATAAATATTTCTATTTTCCATTTCCTTCTAANACAATGATTGATGTATAATTAATTGTTTACAACAAACACACGACAAAACCATATATCATGCTAATGTATTATAAAGGAAAATTGATCTCGCTAAGAATATTGATGTATTAATTAAAGTGAAACTTTATTTTATATATTAGGGAACTTTGATATTAAAAAAAGAATGTTAACGAAATGTTTATCATGAATAATAGTATTCAATCACTTGCAATCTTATCTAGATATAATAAAAAAAATTGCAAAATTATTTTTAACAGGAAGAAAATTTGTAGTGTAAGAAATATTTTTTATCTCATCGAAAAACTGCCAGACAGAGTCTTTCTTCCTTACACTCATCGTACTCTCACGCCACAAGCAGGAATAATATGAAATATCCTAATGCAACTGATTATTTTTATATATAACACTAAAGAATTAAAAATTAACTTTTTTATTTCCATTTTTTAAATATCTGAAGTTAACGTTGTTGTTGTTCTAGTAAAATGATTAAGAAGAAACAAAAGATAAAAACAAATAGGTTTTCATTTTTTAAACCAAGTTGTTTAAATCATTTCCATTTCGTAAGCAGCCAACCCTGTTCGAGTGTAACAAAGGAACTTGAAATTCCGAAACCCAATTTTTTAATAACAAAACATATAAAGAAAATTTTGAAGAAAATTAATCTTTGCAAACAAATCGCATGGTATTGAAATTTATTTATATAGGGATAATTTTTTGTAACGATATTAATTATTTTGTGATCATGAATGGTGAATATTCTTCACAAAACTCTGTGGACAAAATCATGAACCGCAATGATGAACACTTAATGCAATTGACCGGTTCATAATATTAGGTGAAAGAATGGTAACTAAACAATAGAACATAATTTCATTGAAATAAAAGAATGCATTGAATTATAAGAATAAACAGAGAGAACGAGTCTTCATCCTCACAAGAACGTGTAGCGAGTACGCTGTCACTGCAGGTGGAACGTGTTCGAACCCCGACACCAGCTGCTCCAGCGCGGCCGTCGCCGAGTGTACCAATGAGTCCCCCTGCGCGAAAAGCGATACTCCGCGCTGTGTTGTTCATTAATAATGATCTGCAATTGCCCCGGCCGGGCGTCCGGCAGAGCGCGTTCACTCTCTCGCTCGCGGGTCGGGGGTGGTCAAGGGGTTTGGGGAACGGCTGTTGCTGCTGTGCGCTGAGCCGCTGACCACACGGGGACTCGTTCCCATCATTTGTTGCCCCAACCCTCCTCGTTCCTTCCCCTCCTTCCCATGCCACGCGCTAAATCCCCTCTGCCCCCCTTTGCAGTCCTCTTCAGTGTGCCCCGCGTGCGCACAATCACTGCACACGCCGCCAGGTCGTATGTCACCCCCATTCCCCCAATGTACGTTGCTGCTGCCGCTGCACCGGCGTTTACGGTGCATCGGTGGAAAGAGGGAGGGGGAGAGGTGGACAATTGCATCAGCAATGGAGTGATGGTTCTTTGGTGGAGACGGTACCATCACGGTTGTTGGCACTCAGTTGCTGAGGGACGATGGTAGTGGTAAGCGTGATCTGGTCTCGGGATTGAACCTTAGTGCATGGTAAATTGCGAAGATAATAATAAGAGAATGATTGTGGGATTCGAGATAAAAAAATGTGATAAAATACATATTCGTGCAAAAGTGTTTGTTCTGTAAAGAAGGTGTTGCATCTGAATGCTCAGGCCATGATGTTAAAACAGTGGCACTCGAATATTCCCATTATAGTTTCATCTAAAAGAATGAATTGGTGCACGAAACAATTCATCAATATACAGAATTGTTTACTGCATTAAATGAAACAAAACATGGAAAGCTGTACATAAAAGAACATCAGTGGTTAATAGATAGAATATTGAGGGGATATTTACTCTAACAGTAGTATCAAACAAATGTGGAGAGGGTCCGGGAGGTGTGGTACGGGAAGGAAAGTAAAAAATAACAAAATTAAAAATTAAAAAGAGGTACACTTTTATACTAAGAGAAGTTAGCTGTTACGACAATGTAATGAGATAGTCATTGGAAACTGTTGGACTGCAGAACAGACATTTACAGGAGAAAGGTAGAATTATCATTATCAAGATATTAAGACAATTTCGCGAGGGACACATGAAATCTGCCTCCATAGCGCAGTTCCATAGTGACCCTACTACTGCTTCCTTGAAAGCAGCTTCATTGTAGCCAGGGTCCGTACGGGCGGATATGTATTAGAAATAGATGGAGGTCGAGATTTGATGATTGTATCTTTCATTCGCACTAGCAGAATCCATTACAACGACTTCAGTAGTCGTGTGCTACCCGTTTGCATCATTTCAACCCTCTCTCTTGCTGCTTGAGCCCACTTCCTAGTGCAGTACCTCGTACGATGCATCACTAAGTCCATGTTCGGATCCAGGAAGGGTGGAGAACTAGCGACCGTCGCTGTACTACCTGTGGAACATGCCACACTCTGGCAGGAGGCGAAGACTACACTTCAGGCCAGAAAAGATAAGGGTCAAGAAGTACGTTAAATTAAAAAAGAAATGAGGGACAAGAAATATTATTTTTAAGGGTTATTCAGTCGTGTAGAATTCGTGAGCCAGCAAAATTTTGAGCATGGAATATGAATCTGGTCTGAGGAAGCGCGGGTAGTATACATGCTTTCGAGACTAATACAGTAAACTTGAATTAAAGTTACTATCTGAAAAAATACTCAGTTCAAAAGAAAGCAAATTATTTTTTTCGGTTTTGGGATCAAATATGATAACTAATGTCATTATTTTCATGAATAATTTTGTATTTTGCAATTATTCTTTATTTCATTCAACTGAAGTGTATGCAAAAAGCGCACTATAAAAGAGCTATAAATAATAATGATCTGAATATGAAACTTTCTCGAATGTCTGAATCTCTGTCACTCAGCGTTTTATTTAAAATATTTTATTTACCTGGTTGATTTCTGTTTGCCAAGTTCGGTTCGCATTTTCGACTTTGCGTAATTCAAGAATAAAACTAAGAACTGAAAAAATAAAAATAAATTAAGGATTAAAATGAATAATATGTGTTCATAAAAGTATGAAATGACTAAAATGAATAATAAATGTTTTCTATTAGATAAAAAAATATTCAGATTGATAATATATAACAAATTAAATTCAAATGATCTTGACGAAAGCGTTTTATGATTGACTTTTTAATAGTAAAACGCAAGAAACTAAGAATAGAAGGAAGTGATAGGGAGGCCACACAAACGGGTCGTTAGGTGGGGCGAGCATGTTAAGCATGATAGCAACGGAAGAGAGTTAAAAGGGACTGCTGGGGGACACGGGTGGTTGTACGAGCGTCCAAAGGCCAGTGGGAGAGTTGGTGAATAATTTCCAGCGGCGAAAACAAGCTTCAGAGTACATTGGCCGTGAAATCACTTCATACAACCAAACATAGGTACGATTTGAAGCACGAATGCAAAGGATTTTAATAGAGGTGATTTCCAACGTGACACGCATGTGGTTAAGCCACGACATTGATGAAACTGCCGAGTGCTGCAACAGTCCATAACCGATTTCGTCGTGTTTCACTTATATAGCATAAAGACACAATATAATTTCCTTATTCTTTAAATGCGATATATCAAGATTAATATGCATCCTATTATATTTTCCAGAGTCGCATTAATTAGTATTTGCGTATATCGCTTAAATTAGTATTTGAAAGAAACTTGGAATGTAACGAAATTATTTTAGGAATATTAAAATAGTGATAGATACCTTATATTTCTTATGTAAAACATATATTATTTTATTTTCGTTGATTTCTTAATTACGATAGAAAGCTATCAATATTCTACACGCAAGGTGTGAGTAACTTAGAAATTTGCTGCGCCCGAAGTAGAACATAACAATTTAATCTAAAAAGTGAGATGTAAGATTAATCAAATACTGACGATTTTCATTCGATATTTTTGTCTTCTAAAAAAATTAGGAGAAAAGTATACTAAGCTCATTAGAGCACACGTATATTATTATTCCTCGATAACACCTTCGTAATCAAGGGCATTGAGAAGAGCTGCCTGTAAAGTAATATTCTTTCACATATATTTAAAAAATTATCAGTTATTTCTCGTTAATCAGTGCTACATCACATATGCTTCGATTAATCACACGTTAAATTTTTAAAACTAAGAAAATAGAGAATGGTCAATCAATAGAGAATGTTCAATGACAATGAGTAGCTGTGATACTTCTGTCGGGGAGTTTCTCATCTTTGCGATTATCAGCTTGGTATTAACACTTAAGTGCAGCAAGCATGTTCTGGTATGAATTCCCCACAAAATATAATTAGATAAGAGAAGGTAAAACTAAATACACTATAAGAAATTATGTACACATAGATTCAATTTAAAAGGCACAGGTCATTTAATGTGCGCAGACTGAGAACGAGAAGCGTACATAACAAGATACATGAAATAAGATACATGGTCGTTTTGTCATTTGTCTCTTAGTGATGATTGAAACAGTTTAATGAGTTTAAAAATTCCTGATAGGACATAAATCAATGCAGATTACTAAAATGCAGTACATACATAAAGTCCGTGGAAATCTGAGAAAGTCACTGAATAATAACACTTGGCTGGAATAATAATTAGGCGAATAAATAGTTCTGACGCCGAGTTGAACTTAGCACTGAATTTAAGCGTTGATAGTGTACGTGGGCATTGAGAACCCGTACTAGAACGCGATGTCACTCCCGTGGGGAAGAGCGGTAGAATGATATCATAGTTTATTAATCAACAAGTTGCTAGGTTCTACAAGTCGACCAGGTTGTAGTGATGGGAGTCAAGTTCGTGTGAGTTGGCGATTATCAGTGAATGTCACTATGTAGCGTGTCGCTACACTTCAATATATCTATTCTAGTAAAATGACCGAGCATATGACCGAGTATTCATAACAGCACAACTTCCCCCTAAACAAATTAAGGAGTGTGCGTCCTTTTTAAAGCAAAATGCTGCAAATAGCATAGTTCCAACTTGAAAGTATGTGGCTCGCGTTTCGTCCAACACCAAAGTGTTGTCGTGTGTTTCAAACCTTGCGTGATTTTAGGAAGTTTGCTATTATGGGGCATTAGTAGTACGTGGCTCAGACAGATCCACTTGAAGATACGAAATGACCGATACCTGCATAAATTACACTGATAGCAGTTTATGAAATGGAATATTTAAAAAATGGTCGTCATAATGACGATATTAGCAGCTCATGTTTTAACTTATTCTCTCCAAGTCAATTGCTCATTATTCTGAAAAAAACTGGAATAGGATTGTTATCACTGAGTAACGGGAGTAGCGTTGTTACCCGTTCATCCGTTGTACTCCCTGGCACTATTTCTGCCAACTATAGGTGAATGCGTTGCCGACGGCTCGCCTATCCTCCGACCAAGAGCACACACTATTACCGTCACACGTAATACTATTCCAATTTTATTTGGACAGTATATTTAATTTGTTCAATGGATTTTCAAGATAATATACGAACTAAAATTATATTGGGGAAAAATTCAATTAATTTTTTTCTGTTAATAATTACGTCTTAATATATTTGTGCATCAAATAAGACAACCGATTTGAATGGGGGAAAAGGCAGTTTTTTTTAATTCTCGCATACAACAAGGATAGGAACAAAATTCTCACGTTCCTGGACAGATAAATGTTCAAAGTTTTTAACAGTCCGTGTAGAAGTTACATGCAAACGAGCAATGGTGTGTTGGCATATCTGCAGGAAAATGGCGATGACCCGCATGAAAGAACATTTTGTGTTACAGTTTGCTACGTATAGTTCAATTCTTAATGTGTAACAAACATTCCATTCTCTGTTCAAGGAATTTCTACAGTAGTCACAGTACATGAAAGAGACTCGTCTAGAGGTAAAGTCTTTTATGGATGTAACCAAAGTTTACGGTCCTTTCTTTCTTTTCTTGACCGAAAAGACATACCTAAAAACTGACTATTTCCCTAATTTCATGATGATTTCATCTTCAAAAAGATTCAATTGACTTATCTACGTATAAGATAGCGCCTTACCTTCACGATAAGATCCAATATTACCGGAACACAAGTCTAGGACATTAGGTTGGAAGTAGAGTAGATTTATTTCGTTGGTCTACATCACTAGATTTTGCTCCATACGATTTTTATATATGATGTTACATAAGAGACTCCGCCACCTGAGCCTTTGTACAACCTATGCCTGCTGCTCTCCATCATTTGCGACATTGAATTGTTGAGGTGGAAATAGATAGATTAGTGTGTGCCAAGTATAGAACTAACGATTTCATAATTATGGTGAAACATACACTCAACTCATGTTGAGAGTATACATGAACTTCAAATATTTCTCTGTCCAGGAACGTTGGAATTCTGACTCTATCTTATAATTTGCGAGAAATAAAATTTTGATTTTTTTTTAGAGTTTTTTGATTAATAAATCGATAACGCTAGAAATTTAACTCTAGAACTAACATTTCATTGTTTATAGGTAGAAAATTTCCCATTTTAAATACCATTTTATACAATGATTGTACTACATTTGAAAAAAAAAATTGTGTTGGTCTTCTAAAATTTATCTAGATAAAAAAAATCTCAATACATGGAAACTTACAAAGAATTATGAGCCGGCAATATACAAAATAATATTTTCCAGTAATCAACATTGATCACTTACTAAAACCCATCGAACCATATTCCAATTTTTTAATTTGAAGGACAATTCAGCAAAAGATTTGTAGCCTTATTTGCTGACCTTATTTTTTTTCAGAGATCTCAGATTTTCAAGTATTTGAAAGAGTTTCGACTATTCTAAATACACAGAAACATTCGAAAATATATTTTCTTTTGACAGTAAATTCAATCATGAAATCATATGACGCGCGAAAGATAATAAGAATCAAGAAATATAGAAACATTTGGCACAATTATCGAACAAGCAACACATTGGAGTTGGAAATCACTAATATTTTCACGATATAAATAAAAAACAATGAGGGTGTACATTGTAAATAATTGAACATTTATTTACTTTTACTGAAATTCATTTACACTTTATCCTTTCTATCAATTTTTACTTCAATAGACAATAAATTTAAAACCATTTCTCTCTCCGATTTTATATTTACTGAGTCGCGATCTGTGTACGTTGACTTCATTCACGGAAGGGCTGTGGTGCCTTGGCGCGCTGAGAGGGTCATTGCTCGCACCAGTCACCAAAGGGTGAAGGCTACTTCTGTTCCTCCCCCACATCTCGATGACCAACCCTCTCACCTAGGGGAACCATATAAAAACATTGGTGCCAAGGGGGCAAGGAAGTCTTTCATAAAAAGAATGTTTCGTAATATCGCGCTTAATGAAAGTTTACTCACAATACTGGAAATGTCGTTTATATGATTTATTCGTAATAATTACCGACAATTCCTACCAATTAAATGGGATGAGTCAAGTGCTGCTGGTTATATTACTGAGGGGAGAAGTTTTGAGTTGCAATTTAAAAGGTCTGTTTTGAAAATGTTATTTGTAAGCTATGGGTCCCATGTAGAACTGGAGTTTTCCCTTTCCCTTCCGATGTTCGTTATATTGTTTTAATAATGATAAAGAAAATTTACTTGTTCTGAAGTACAAAAATGTTTACTTCCATGAATTAATTTTGATAAGCTAGGATATTTTTGAAAACTTTCCATAAAATACTTTGACACTTCAAAAGTTATTTTTGGTCCGTTGTCATATAGTTACTACAATGCTTGATTATATATTTTTTATAAAATAACAGAAACTGTAATCATTTACTTTCGTCATTTTCCTCGAGTAGTATGAACAAACGGTAACGAATCGAAGTATTGTTTAAAAAAATAATAATTGCTGCGGTCGAATCCGTTAAGAAGATATGTAACATTGTTTTAAAAGAAATGAGGATACATCACATCAGCTTGTACACAGGGTAGAAAGAGAATAACATGTCTTATAGAGTTAAGATTTACATAGTCCGTACCCTTTAATACTTAAGCTATTGCGAGTCGCGATATTAGGAAATCTATTGCCCATTTAGAGATGAGAGCAATGTCCAGATCATCTTTTAATTATGTCATGTATTGTAAATAACTTCTCTGCTTATCCATCCATATGTCTTCATATACTCGTGTACACTCGTGCCCAGTCGTAGCGAGTCGGGAGTTTCACAGCTTGTTTCATGTGCCAAACTAATTAGCGGAGAGAACATAAATCGAGAGGCGCCATCCTCAATGGTTCACACCGCACCTCGCACAAGGCGCCAAACGTCCGGTGTTGTGGCGCGGACTGCACCATAGACGGGACAGTGTGGCAACTACTATATGGATTGAATTAACCACATGTCATCCGACTTCATTTGAGAAACATCTAATAGATCTGGTGATGAATCGACCAAATTTCTTACGTGTCGAAAAATATTTCGGTTTCTAATGTCATACTTTTCTTACTATTCTATTTTATCTCCATTTCTTTCTGATCGATAGTTTGAATACTCATTTATGTTTATTTTAGAGATGATTTTAAAAGCACTCTATTATCCCGTAATAGGTTGTCATGGATCACTTTTTCAACAATAAAAAATTTGACAAATTAACGGCACAAAAACGCTATTTTCCCCAAAAATTATTTGCTCTACACATTTTATTTACCTTAAAATAGCTCTCTGGTTCTCCAACCCCCTTTTTTTTATTTCTTTCGATCATGTCCTTGTGTGATCCATTTCGTGTGAGCTAATACATTCTACTATGAAACGTAATTACATATGCGAACACATTGAGTAAATCAGGCCACACTAGCCGCATCCGGNCAGTGCTTCCCTCCGCCTCCCCCCCCCAACCCCAATGGATACCAGAGACGCGTGTTCGCATAAACAGATATCGATCATTCACAGTCGCAGTGAATTTATCGCTCCATCGTACTCCACTGGGAGCAGATCCTGACACTGAAGAAATCGGTCGGAAACCTGGTCATGATTTCTCGTCGCGCAGTGGGAATGGGATAATGATTCGTGACAGTGATGGGTGTGTCTCTGCTCTAGTTTCCAGAGGCACGCGATGACATGTGCTGCTGCAGTTGTGTTTATTTGCAAATTGGTCTCATCGCACATTGGACACGAGTAATTGTTTTCGTGTTTCAGAATGAGATGCACATGTGTTTTCGGATTGTCAATGTAGACGTATTAGGCCCCACACAAACTTTCTATATGGTCAAATATGTAGGTAAATTCTTTGATAATCCCTAATACTATTTTCTTATTATTGCAATTTGAAACGGTCTTGTAGATATTGCCTGGAGTCCCGTCTCGTCCTCCAAATCTTTCTTTTGCTACTACACGGGTGAAATTGTGATCTAAATCGTCGAGCTAACTCCACACAACATGATGTTTCATGGCTTACTAATATTTCATTTTAGTCTCGTATCACTACAATTACCGTATGGAATTTTAAAGTCTACAACACAAATTATAATAAGAGATGAAAAATCCTGGGCTTCTTACTTAAAATTATTATATGAGACAAAATAATACAAACGTCTCTGGTAACGTTCTTGGTTAATATACATACCAACCAGCAAAACGAGCTTAGCTGCAAATTTTCTTTTAAAATATGTCGCATCAGATACATAATTCTGTCATGACGAAACGATTTTAATGCTTTCTTATCCACAATAGAGTTAGAAAACAGTGGTGCAAAATCATGGCATATTGTCTCACAAATCTTGCATGTCTCCACTATTAAGTATGCATAAATAAAAAAAGTGACTACAATAAAATATAGGCGTGAAATAATACGTCGATGCTAATTTGTATCGGGTGCCAGTTTCCGGTTCTCTTATCAATTGTTGTATTCAATTACGAGTATTATGTAAAGTTCAGAATCGCACATTGCTTTAGTGTTCTAAGTATCTATTTAATTTCAATTTAGTGTCACAAAAGCAGTTAAAAACTGCATATGAGCTCGTAGAGGGCAATAAGCTAATTTATCCATTCGGAAGTCGACTGAATTACGCAGTAAGGCCATGGATTGTGGATGACGGTTCACAAATGCTGCAGGATTGCTGCTGTTCATTTGGCGTGTTGTGACAAAATATCATGTCACATGTGGGAATGATTTACACTCTACATACTCTTCCAACAAGCTTCCCTACGAACTAAGTTCTCACAGTTATGATAACTCTTCTACGAAACACGTATGAAATTCTCATATATGTTTTGTCTGGATTGTTGCTCATAAAAGAAAAATTGACGGACATTTTAAAACCATTTTCTCTTCGCAATCAGGAAGCCCTTTACGATAAATATGTCGAAACTTCCAAGATTCATCTTTATCATGCCATAATTATGTCACTACTGTTGGTAAATATGTGGTTAAAATATATAGTACAAAATAATATGATATAAAAAACTGAACTTTAGAAATAACTGAGGTTGACTCCTTTATATTAGACGCAATATTCTATTCCGAACCATTCTATAAACTTATGACTCATGATCGTTAGCAGATTCGCCCTTCACAACAATATTGAAACAATATTAAAATTAAATAGCGTTTCAGTAGTTATGACTATATTACTCTTATTATTTTCGAGGGAAAGGTATGTACACAAATAAATAAAAAACGCAGTTTGTACTGTTTTTTGACAAATTTATTATAAATGCATGCAAATAATAGCATACAGATTAAATGAAATAATAAATACAAATTAATGGGGGGAAATTTTTGAATTTGTAACACTTTGGTTACCCAGAAATCGTGGTTTCAAACATATGAACTACTCCATAATCCAAGAGAATACAAATCAATATATTATGGTGTAATGACATAGTAAAAACAAAAAAACAAAAAAAAAACAGATTCCTCTCCTCATCGCCCCCATTTTTTTTCATTCATACCTCCAGGAACTCAAGTCATTGAGAAAAGCGAAGTACAGGGAGTTCACTCCAAAAAATGAAGCAAAATAGTTCCCCCACATCCAGCAGCCATCGTCATTTTCTTTCCCCCGCGGAAGTGAACGACCGCGTAGCATTCCACTGCCGCCCACACCGCTTCCCCTGAGGGACCAATCGCCCAAGAGGCGTCACCCACGGCAGCACGTCCCACACGCAATCGATACTCCAGCACCGAAACAATCGTCAGGAGCCGGCCACTGCGCCCGTTGCCCGGTTACTCAGCGCGAATCAAGAACTATTCCTCTTTTTGCGCGTCTTCATACTCGCTCCATGCGCTGGCCATGTGCGAGACAAAAACTGCATCCCGCAATCTCCAATTCCCATGGGTATTTACAAGTGGAAACGATTTAGACCGCTTATTCAAGGTTGCAAAATCGCGCACAGCAAACGAAATAAGGAAGAAAAGTGGAAGGAAAGAAATTTGCCTGAAAACAAAAGATTACAAGTTTTTTAAAATTCTCCTGTACATTAAAGTTCGTACTCCATTTTAGTGGGATCACAACTTGTATCTAACAAGTAAATCAAATTTAAGCAGATTGAACATGTCGCGATTGCTGTATGTATGCCCAAATAGTACCTAGGAGAGTTGATTAAATCGTTATGGTAGATTTGTTTTATGTTATATTATCACTGAATAATTGTACATATTTAAAGTTGTAATTACAATATTAGCAAAATGTGCATGATAAAACTCCCAGAATTATTTATTTAGTCAACATGAAAAAAACTCTAATGAGTATGAACATGTTTCGGGAATTTATCATCATTGAAACCGAAATTTCATATATGAAAGGATTTGTTCAGTTATAGCGTTTAATATGAAATTTTAAATAAGGGTTGAATGAAATTTTGTATAAGGGTTGGCTGAAATCTGTGGTGAGACATATGTGTAGGCTGACCCATCTGGCTTCAATACGAGTAGGCTGAACCATCTGGCTCACGAATGTAACGCTGATATTCTCTCTTCTATATATTGTCATGAAGATAGAAGGGCACTTTCGAATTGCAACATTGCTTTAACTATCGGTGGAAATGCGAATTTATCAAGATGAACCAACCAATTAAATATTCACTTACGGAATCGATTCGAAGGTGTCTCATATCCTACGCAGAAAACGTACTTTGATGAATAAACAGGAATTGAAAATAACCTCTTTGAAATTGAAAAAGTAAAAATTACAATAAATTGGTATGGACGGCAACGGCAGTGCGGAGCTGCCAAATCATTGAAAGAAAATTAACCATCATAGCATGATTTGAAAATTAAAGTAATATATTTGAATATTTTTATTGTAGAGGACACTATCAGTTATTCCCTCCCAGAATTTACTGTTCTTTTGAAAATAATAATTTCAAATTCAGTCATGCATTTGATACAATTTAAAAGCAGTTATATTACCTCGTGGCTTCATCACAACCTCGTGTTCCACAGACACCTCAACGGTGGTGTCCCACAGTCTGACCGCGGTTCCATTACCACCGCCCACAGCAGACAATCCAAAGAACACCAACCTCATCCCTCCCACCTCCACCAAAAGTCAAGCCACAGCGCGTGCGCGCACAATTCGGTTACTGCAGTGCTCAGCAATCGCATCAGTCTGCGAAAAACGAACACTCCCGCGTATACCCTCGCCCTGATTCGGTTACGGCGCTAAAAACGCACCATCTCACTCATCCTCTATGGTGAATACACGTTGCGTAGCTTCATCAAACGACCGCTGCCCAACAAGAGGGTTAATTCGATTAGGCTCACAAAAGCCTCCGGTGCCCGAGAGGATAGTTATTGGTATAACGACGCACTCCCACCTCCATCGCCACCACTGCCGCTGTTGGGGTATTTGCACCCTTCACCTCACGCATTCTAACTTGCAAGGGCAATAACATACGATTCGTCAAGAGGTTCTACTAGAAACAAAGTCAATAGTAGTAGATACTAAGGTTAGAGAACTGATGATATCACACACACCCATGCTCCAAAATAGAGAATGTCTAAATCATCAATTACCCCGTATATGAGGATGTTTTATTCAATCGAAATCTGCTGGTGACCCAATCTATGGCATAAAAAAAATATATTCAAACAGTGAAATGCGTATAACTTTCTGTAGTTTTTAAAATATTTACTCTTTTTTCACCTAATTAAGATATTGTAGACTGGATAAGTTATAACCTCGGACACAGCAAGTAGCCAGATTATATTCTCAAATTAAATAGCAGACATAGATACCACTCGCAAATATTGTAAACGTAAATAACTTATAATACCATATACTGAATTGAACCAACGAAAACAAGTATAATACTAATTAATAAATATTAAAATGGTTAGATTTTTATTTACGGATGAAAAATCAATAATCTTCTTCAGACAATATATTTTTGTAATATACATAGTGAGCTTCTTTGGATCGTATTAAATAACGCGTTTATTTTTGCACAAATGTGAGGAGTATTAATGTGGAAAAGAAGAAAGGAAGAATGGTATCAGCTGGGAGAGAAGATAAAATGACCCGTTGGAGTAGATTTTGAACTAAAAAAGCGAATATTCTGGGAAAATAGGAGACGAATCGTTTAAATGGTACGGCGCCGTTTGAAGGTGAAGAAAAAGTGGAGAATTCTATCTAAAGTGTGGTAAAAAATTAAGTATGTATACGGAGACAACATCGAAATGGATGTCATTTAAGGGTAAAAT
>NNCF01130185.1:396805-429750 GCA_002313205.1 Laupala kohalensis | reverse complement strand
AATATATTCAAACAGTGAAATGCGTATAACTTTCTGTAGTTTTTAAAATATTTACTCTTTTTTCACCTAATTAAGATATTGTAGACTGGATAAGTTATAACCTCGGACACAGCAAGTAGCCAGATTATATTCTCAAATTAAATAGCAGACATAGATACCACTCGCAAATATTGTAAACGTAAATAACTTATAATACCATATACTGAATTGAACCAACGAAAACAAGTATAATACTAATTAATAAATATTAAAATGGTTAGATTTTTATTTACGGATGAAAAATCAATAATCTTCTTCAGACAATATATTTTTGTAATATACATAGTGAGCTTCTTTGGATCGTATTAAATAACGCGTTTATTTTTGCACAAATGTGAGGAGTATTAATGTGGAAAAGAAGAAAGGAAGAATGGTATCAGCTGGGAGAGAAGATAAAATGACCCGTTGGAGTAGATTTTGAACTAAAAAAGCGAATATTCTGGGAAAATAGGAGACGAATCGTTTAAATGGTACGGCGCCGTTTGAAGGTGAAGAAAAAGTGGAGAATTCTATCTAAAGTGTGGTAAAAAATTAAGTATGTATACGGAGACAACATCGAAATGGATGTCATTTAAGGGTAAAATGTAAATTAGTGTAAGTTAGGATACACACTAATGTAAATATACCAAACAAGAAGAAAACTTTTGCAACAAATTGTATGGCAAAACCTGATATAATGGAAAGAAGAAATTGATGTCAGTGAGGTTTTTTGACAATCGATGAAAATCTGAATAAGAAAATAAAATGGAGAGCATGAACGTGACAATCTGTTTAAATGGAGTACATTTAAATTCAATGACATCACGCCTGTCTTAACATTTTAGAACAAACCAACTGAATATTTTAGTTTCTCTAAGTCTTCCTGAACTATATTAAAATTGATAATCAACTAGGAATATAATTAAATATTCGTGGATATTTTCCTAGAATAGTGGTGAATAACTCAGCAGTTTTAATATAACTACAACAATTTCGTAATCTGAACTTGAACAGTTGGGTCATTTCACTAGAACAGGAAGACAATCTGGTGTAGCATCATAGATTCCATGAGCAATGCTATGCAAGAGAATTTTGTGTGTGAACCATATTGAAGGCAAAACCCACTCTACAGGTGATGCAATTTTTGATCTGTGAAAACGTTGTGCGTGCGTATATGTGTTTATGAAGGTGGGGTTGGCTGAATGCGTGTGGTGGAGCCTGCAGTTCGGTGTCCGAGCTGTATTTATGACCTCCGCGGATCAGCGAACAGTTGCATCATGTATCCTTCCGCGACCGCGAGCCGCGTGCCGCCGTCCACGCCAGGATCATACCCCCCACCCCCAACCCACACACCCTTTCTCCCTCCATTCGTACCCTATGTGAATCAAACAGATTTTTTACCCAAAACATATGTCCCCTCGAAAAAAATAAAACAATACGCGAGCTATCAGAAAAAATGTCAATGCGCTCCCAATAGAAAAAAATCACCGGTGATACCGAATTCGAAAACAAAACCAAATGGAGTGAGGGGAGTGGGAAATAAAAATTTATACCTTTTTTATGAAAATACGCGCGTGTAAAAAATCCTGGTGTCCGATATCCTATGATTTGTGCAACGAAATGGAAAGGGGTTAAGCCTGACGGATGGCAGGGTCTGTGGGAGGCGAGAGCGCTATAGTGGCAGACAGCTGCTGCGATACCTCCCCATGCAGATGGGAACGGAAAGAATGATGTGACACTGAGGTTTCCGACGTGCGAATGATGGTTGGGAGACATTGTCTCACGGAATGTGTGAGAGAGAATTCGTACAAAATGAGGAGATTGCGGAGGAAAATGAATATAGCTCACAAGCAAAACATGTCTGGATTACATTCAAATATGTGATGTAATATGCAGTTGAATGTTGACTTGTTGAGGTATTAGAGCTTGCAAACGATGCTTTGAAAAAACAGATTCCAAAACCGTGTTGCGATCTCCGTGGATGAAACGTTGAACTTAAAAATACTGCTCCCAATACACATACTCCAAAACGTATATATAATAATAAGAATAATAATATCTATAATTTGTCTTTTTTCTATTGCGTTGTTATATTCAATACCATCATTCGAANATATATATATATATATATATATATATATATATATATATATATATATATATATATATATGTGTGTGTGTGTGTGTGTTATAAAATAAACTATATCCATTGTTATTTGGTTATGGTAATGAACGAAAAAGAAGAAGAAAAGTTATTTAAGAAAGGAAAAAATTAATGTCTAATAACTAAAAAATAACTTTATATTTAAAGAACGATTAAAAAACGGGTAATTAACTTCCCATAAGAGTGGAGAATTAGTTTTCACTAATATTATTGAAAAGTGAGTTCATACAATTTCAATTACTCAGTATTATATATCTTTTATTGATTTAAAGATTCTGGATGAAATGATTTATTTAGTTATCAACAGAGCATCTGTACTTCCGTTCCAATCTCCTAAATACTCAAAACTGCATAAAAAGGATTTACCTCTGTGGCTTCCGTGGCTTAGGACATACGAGAGGGAAGTCCATAGGAGATAAATCATGACATGATTGTTAACATGTGCTCATCAGAAAAGCAAACATCAGGAAATAGTACAAACTTTATAAAGAATCACTCAGAAGTAATTGTTACCGATACTTCATACTGAAGAATTCGCAATTAGTACTTCCTGGTTATGTAGTATATGGGGAAAGATTTTCATTTTGTGAATTTTTTTCCCGTGTATTCAGAGGTATGAAACGCAAGCTAATTAAGCAGAATCAAAATTATACTTACAACTACAAAGACCTGTAGTCAGAAATCTTTTCGGAAGCGACCAAAACTTCCTGCCAATTTTTTTGTTAACGTTAAAGTTATTTATCCCTAAAATATTTTATTTTTTTCAATTGTTTAATTCGTATTACTAATTAATTAACAAATTAATTAATTAGTAAATGAAAAATACTCTATAATTTCGTTACAACTCATTTTGCGAGGGCCCCACGTCCCCCGAGATCCCCCCCCCCAGCTGACTACGAACCTGACCTGTACTTTTTCTCAGAAAATCATTTTGTTTTAATATTATAGTTGTATCATAGTAATCTAATTTCCACTTTAATAATATCTGCTTTCCTTTATGTTTCGTCTTCTTCTTTTCCTCATTCTTTTATTCTTTGCGAAAGGGTCACGTAGGACCACGCGGAATGAACACTTGTTGGCTTCCCTTTTTACACAGTGATCCCTCATACACCACGAATGACACTCTATCCGTTGCTAAAACATTTTTTGTTTTTTCTTCTCTTTTCTTCCTCGACATTCCGTGTTTGAGTTGTCTTTCTTATTGTATATAATTAAACTTGGAAATCCTAATTCTCGAAGGTCCTCTTCTATTGTTCCGAATTAATTTGATCTAGTGATTCTGTTTATTTCCTTTAAATAAATTAATATTCGAAACTAATGTTAAAATTTTTGGCGTATGCAAATTAATTGTATAGGAAATTAACGTTCCCGAAGAGTCGCTGAAAAATGAACTCGAAACGCGTGTGTATGTTTGGTGAATATAGGCCTCCAGTAGCCATTGAAGGACAGTCGCTGGTGAAGGTGCCCCCCATAACTCTTCACTTCCCCTCTCGTCACGCCACGCTGTATTCTGCGTGACGCGACGGCGACGCAGAGGCAGAAGGCACAGAAATTGTTTTCCGAGACGGGGACGCGACGGAAAACGAACGTCGGCGATATTTCGTTGGGCGAAATGAGATCCGCATCATGGTGTGACACGGAGATGGAAACGACTCAGATGGTCACCGCTGCGTCGCTGCCTTCTCGCAGCTGCCTCGGTCTCAAGTTCATTACTCTCGTCTCCGTAGACTACGTGTCTTTTGGAAAAATTTCTCCGGAAAGGTATTACAGAAATTCGAGGAAGGAAGGCCATTTACGAAAGACATCACTGACAACCGTAGCGTAAAGGTGGCGTCTTCGCTATCAATGCACTGCAGGGCGGAAGAGAGTGGTTTCGATCCTGGGCCGACCTGGCTGAAGTTTACGGCTGGGTTTCCTTCACCTCCTCCATAACAATTATTCAATCGAGACGTATCGTCAAGTGGAGGTTCTCAGTTCAGCTGAATGAAATAGGGACAACTTTTTCAACTTTTTTAATATTAAAGATTCAATTTTTCTCTTTCTTAGGGTTAATCTACGACATCTTCTCTTGGCTACTCCAAGACACGTGGCTATCTGTGGACGAAACGAAATGAGTCCAGTCAGAATACGAACAATATCGTCCTTTAATTAGACATTTTATGGCTATACAAATATTATTTTTGCAATCTAAATAACATAACGAGAAAATAGAGTCCAAACACTGTATAAATACAACAATTATATTGTGTGTTGCGCTCCTTCCAGTAACTTTACCAAAATTACTAATGAATTTATCGTTATCCATATCATATCTGAACACATTTTATGACCATTGCAAAATAATTTGTGTTTACCACTAAAAAGTCTAATAACAAAATAGCATTGTTCGTATCTAGTGTCCAGTCCTGACACTGATAGACATAAATCTTGTTTCCAGGAGTTGCGCGATACTTGTACAAATAATTAATCTTAAATCTTCGTTGACATCTTTGAGAAATGTATTCATTAATGTTTGTTGGTTTGTTAGTATGGGTGTGTAATGCTGAAAAGTATCCTTAATCCTTGCCTCCTTTGTTTATTGATACCATGATCGATATGTAATATTGGAAATGATATAGTCGAGTACGATCGCCAATTCAAAAGTTTTTACGTACGTTTTATATTAGAAAATTTAGCATCTATCTCTCCCAATCAAAAATTTTCATTATTTTCCTTATTTTATCATTTATAAAATGAAAGAATAGCCGGTAAATTTGGATTCATTATAAAATAAGCATTGTAATGTTCTTAAGCATTATGTAATGAAGTTCACTCGTATTTTTGTGAGCATATACGATGGTAACATAAAGAAAGTATTGAAGTGTCTTCTTTCGGTGCTTATCTTCTAAGAACTGGGCCAACATGAACTAATCAAAGTTTAAGCTCAAGCATATCTAATTATTTTAAATATTTCATTATTTTCATTTCTTCGACGTAGTCAGCTTGTTAATAGCTCGTATCTTCATTCTGCCAAGGAAGTCAACAAAATCAACCAAATGAAACCTGAAAATGTTAAAATGTGTAATAAATTAGAGAAGATATATCTAACCACCGGGTTGCACTCTTGTACTTTAGTTTGTCTCAGTATTGCACACTGGCAGAGCCATACTTCTTTAGATTTCTCAATATCAGACTTTATCCGTAGATTTCAAGTCCTTTCAGTTACATGCTCATAATACACCCCTTATGGAAATAAGTACTTAAGGATGTTTTAGATGAGATGTGAATAAGGAAAAAAAAAACGTTTTCTAGTTGTGGCCGGGAAAGCGACTTTTCTTGACCCAATGGGAGACGTCTTTGATAAAAAAAACTCTGATCGTTTTCACCTTTTCCTATTTCCAACTAATTAATTCTATGTAACTGAATTCATCTAGAATTTAAATTCCATTGCCCTCACACTATATTCAGCGTTCCCTCCATTTATTTTATATTCAATTCTTTACCCTCTGTAACCTTTTCCTCATCACCCCATTCCATCATCAACTCCTCTTTTTCTCTTTCCAGGAACTTGACTCTTTCTACGACGTTGTCTCTCAACAAGTCCTTACTACTTTTTTAAAGTCAACTTTATTAAACAATTTGTGTAATAGTTTCTTTATTTTTTGTTTCTTTCCACAGTCTACCTATTTGTAATCGTGGGCCAATGTAATTACAACTACGTTTTATCAAAATTTCAATACACACTGGTAAAAGATTTTGACATCGTAACTAACGTAAATTCGTCATGCCAGTCTAACTATGAAATAGTTATTTGTAGAAATCGACGGCCCGAAGTTATCGTTGACTATGTTCATTGATCATACTAATTACCAAATTTTTTAAATAATTTTGTCACATTTCTATCATGCAATATAACTCCCATAGTGAATAGCTCTAAGTTCTCATTTGCCAATCTAAGCTATTATTGCCATTCTCGAGATTGTGCCACAACCTATTATCATAAACCAATGTACCCATTGAATATTACCTCTTCTTTTATTACACTTGAGTGTGTGTTCAAACGAAGCTATTTCCAACATAAGTAGTTTTTCATAAAACAGAATAAAAATTTGAAACCGGAATGTTCCAGATATCCGGCATCTTTAGCAATGACCATTGGAATTAAGAATCGCTCTTTTAAATTAATTTTTATGCAGAGTCTTTAACGTTTTCCGTAATTTGCGACCATTACCTCAATTGTTTTTCAAAATTGATTTCTTCATCGAAGTTTTTGTACTGAAATAAATTTATATATATAATAAGATATACGTATATAACACCCCATCGTCCGGAATCAACCTAATCCCTAATCAACTTTCCCTAATAATCCCTGATTTAAGTCTCAAGTCCTGAGCGTTCGGACTAATGAGATTCTACTACATTTTCAATGTTAATTTCATGATGAGGCTTCAAGAAGTGCAAACAGCCCTGCCCCTAACCCGATTGTTTGAAAATTCTCATCGTTGCAGCTTTTGCTACCCCCCAACACCATCGCTGTTGCAGGCCAGGTGCGTCTGCCTGCACACATCGCTCCGTCTGTCCGTCCGTCAGACCTCTTTACGGTGACATTTACGGCACAACGCGGTGGTGGGCGACGGAATCTATTAGCTGACGAGTAAGACACTCACGACTCGGTCGAGTGTGTGTGGGTGCTCCGATGGTCTTGCTCAATAAACATCAAACGATACTCAAAAAATGAACACGGATTCTTCACACTACCTTTTGATCAGTTTAAACACGATAAAGGACATTTCAGACCAAAATGCATGTACTCAATATAACTCAATGTATTATTAGTACAAAATGTTCAATTGAGGTATATATTTAATTGAAACGTTTGTGGCATGTTTCTAAAAAATAAATCAGTTTTGACCACAACATTCAAACTCATCAATGAAAAATGTTGTTCAGTTTAGTTTTTAATTATTTCTCTATTGTGGTTCCGAAAATCTACTTTATTTTTTATATTCTTTAGACCAGTAATCTAAGGTGACCACTGATCACTAAGATATCAACAGACTTTCAATATTCCGCGTGAATGTGAAATTCCTCCAACCATCCACATAGACGACAAGTTATTTTAATTTTTTAAATTAATTTTATTTTTGTTCAAGGTTGCAAGAAGGTCATTTTCACCCTCTTCAAAATTACAAAATTAAATTCGCAATTGTTGTAATCAATTAAGAATCAAATCGTAAAAATCATTGCAATGGGGAGAAAAGAAAATTTCTGTAACAATATTTGTACTGCTTATTTGCTCTCATTTGTTTTCGATATTACTAACAAGTCATTAAGAATAATAATAAATTGATGGTGAAAATACAAGCAACACACTGCGTATGACAACGTGGAAAATATACTAATTTACTCTCCGGAAGCAAGCAAGGGACTATCCCATCAATTCCGATCAATTGCTCTACGGCAGAAGAGGATTTAACATTTCCGCACAGTCCCAAGATGAGAGTAAAAATAGTTAGCTGCGTGTTATAATATCAACTGAAAACCAACAAATTTGTATGCAATAGAATGCACAAAAGTTATTTCACACATACGTACTATTATCAAATCTTTAAATTAATCAACAAATATTGTTTATATATCGCAACTATTAATATAACTGTAAATTCAAAATGAATTATTACAATAGTATGAATGAGACCGCCACCCGTAGGCAAGAGCGTACACAAGTTCCACTTTTTTTACAATGATTATTTCATGACGAGGCTTCGACAAGTCCGTCGTAGGCAAGAACCTGTATACAAAATTTGCCTCAACCCGAAGGAAAACCTGAGAAAACCCGGGACAGGACGTGGTTACAGAATAAATTTACACAACCGTGCCAAGGTCGAGTATTTTTGAGGTAATTTATAGAATAGAAAAAGAAAACAAATCAAATAAAGATAAGTTTACTCTTACGCGTGTACAGGTATAAAACTAGAAATTTCACTCAGGAGTCACAGAACACAAGCGGATTTAAATATGAATTTGTTTTCGTACGGAAAAATAAACGCATATTATAACAGTGGATATTCCAGTTAATGCGGAAATTAATTATTCTGAGAATGAAGATTAAAAATAATACTCTATACAAGTTTTCTACGTACATTATGCAAATTTAGTGGCGCATGTATCCCCGTTAATCTCAATAACTTATTCCCGGAACGGAAAACCGGAAAATTAATTTTAGTCCACATACGCTTCCTCCGTTGTTCGTGATAAAATTTACTGAAAATATGATAATTAATTTGAAATTTATTGATAAATTTTCCTTATCTTCTTACCTAAAAACTGTGATATACATTCATTCCTTGTCATATTTCAATTGCTTCTGAAGGGATAATCTCTTCCCTTTTTTGTCGATGAGTTTTGTATTTTCCTTATTATGATTACTTCAGTAAATTTTAATTTACTTTTAATTAATAATATAAAGTTGTTTAAATAAATACGAAGTAGTCTTTAAAACAATATTAAAATTTATTTATTTTAAGGGCGAAATAATTTGAACTAAATCATTAACTTAGGATATAATAAGTATCCATTCATTTTACTTTTCTTATTCTTTCGAACTATTTTTAAGATTATATGAAACTATTAAAGGACTAGCATAAAAGGGTGACGCAACGTTCAGTTTATTTTCACTTTTGATACTACCTGGGGATGGTATATTCCTACATCCTGTTTAGTTAGTTTCACATAAATGTTAATGCTTTTATAACTCGGAGTGGTATTATATTCCATGTACACGCTTAACACTTCCATTGCCTACTGAGGTAGAGGCAAACCAAGCAAAGTATTTGGCCTGTTTCCATGTACGCGAAGTGAAACCATGAGCCGTCTTCTATTCGTAGAAACGTTAGTCACTTCCTTGCGACGGCTATGCAGTGCAAAACAGAGAGATAGGATCATTGGGTAGGGAAGGCTCTTGGAAAGGAAGATTACATCAAGAAAAACTTCCTTTGGAATATACTGACTGCCAAAGTTTATGTGGTTATAATTGTCTTAATTTTCAATAACCCCTTCAAAAATGATCGCCATAATGTTTAGGTACTTGACACAAACATCACTGAGAATTGATAAGGATAGGGTTCATCCATGTTATTTTTTACCCTTAATAAAAAACGATCCAATAGATTGAACTTCACAGTGGTGTTACAAAGGAAATACGAAATGGAATACCTAAATTGGTGTTACCGTTACAGAATTGATACATGAAGAGGAATTCCATCGATGTTAAATTAGTGGCAATGCCCATGGCACATGTGGCTGAGGGGTTCTTCTGGCTAAGATGCTTATCAACGGAAAGGGGTTGTATTTAAATAGATTCACCGCCTCATTCGGCAAGTCATCTCCTTCTTGGCCTCTTTAACTCAATGTCGGAGTCGGTTGTGACGAAGGATGATTCGTGGAGTTTCTCAGATTTAGAACACACAAACTAAAGTAAATGTATTTTCAGTTGGTTTAAGTGACGACCAACAGACAAAATAGTCAATTATTCCAAGATTTCGAATCGTAATAACCTCATAAGTAGTATTCTCATTTTATTCAGCTCAATAAAACACTTCTTAAATTAAATCATAAGTGGATGATCTCTCAGATTTCAAAGCGGACACTATAACTGTTGTTCATACATTAGTCAGATATTGCAACATAAAACGAGTGGACAATCTGTGAACTCTATGCTCTTTGTGCCAATTGAGTGACATCTCTCGATTGTTGAGCTTCCATGAACAATTTCTTCAGACCTCACAGGTCCATTCAAAATTTACATCTTTGAGTTTAAAAAGTTAATGAAATGGTTGGACATAGTACTACCTAATTAACAAACGAGTCTGTAATTAATTATCCTGGAATTCACGAGGCTGCATTTCGTCACCAGAAAAATCTACAATAACTTGTCATGCGTGTTATCCAGTAGCACTATGTACGATCGATACACGGTCAACCTGTGGCGTCACGACGTCACGCTATCGATCCAGCCAACAGCACGCTGCTACAAGCAAGCTACGGACATGTGGACCGTTGTCACTTGCAACAAGTCACCCGACCTGTCATCATCTTCTCACTTGTCATAGTCACTCGACCAGTCATCACATCATCTCCACACTCCTCATCTAGCAGTCACGACATGTGGACACTCGCTGCAAAACTCGTCCGAGGAGTGAACATAAAATCTGTCATAGTACTCTCATCATTCGACACCCAAGCCGACAGCTTCCCCTTCATCTCCAACCAGGAGACAGCTGGGGTAATTATTTTCAATCGACAAAATCACCTCTTGTGAGCATTCGGCACGCCACCTTCACGAGATAATCTCCGGGTTGAATCGCCACGTGCTAAGTTATCAGCAAGTTTGGTCACAACTTCAACTGCATCAACTCAAAATCACCAAATCGACACCAACCCAACGTCATCCAGGCTGACTCTTTCAAGAAACGGATCGTCTCACCTCATCCCAACATATCACCTGAACATGAGCTTTGCATTCTTTCATTACTTTAAACTTTCATGTTTTGTTATTAAATTGTTTTGTTTACATGTCCCGTGTTCACACCTCATCTACTTCCTCATATTTTTGTCCTCCGAACCCCATCACCTCACCCTAGATGTACAAGCAATTACCCCTCAAATTCTGTACAACTGTAAATGGATTTTTCTGCATGTGTTTGAACTCGATGTTGCATCAATTCATTGTTTNATCATTATTATCATTATTATCATTATTATCATTATCATTATTTCGGTAGAATGGTATTCACTTTCCAGCTCTGAAGCTGTTGTGGCTGGCCTGAAGTTTCTAATTACCCGATCTGGATTAGATGCACTTCCTTAAAACGTGGGTTGTGCCAAAAATTATTTTTATCATCATACAAAATTAAAATTAAGTACTTTGATGAAATTAGTATAGATCTTCTGGCTACAGAATTCTACTTCAGTAATGAGTATTTCGACAAATTTGTGGTAAATACGCATTATTCAAAGAAAAAGAAATATGAAGTAGGAATCGATACAACAAAAGTTGCATGCCTTAAAGTATGAGAATTTTTCTAAGTGCGTCCACACTATACATAGCTGTGTATTGTCCAGTGTGGAGTTCTCGTGCGAAATAGAATAGACTCGTCTGGCATTTCTTTTTTCTGTTACTTCATACACACTAAATCAATCACACACTATTTGTCAATTGTCACAGTTACTCGTCTCGAATATGTACATGTACAGACAGCAAGAGAAGCCGTGGCAGTCTGAAACATTTTGAGCTTCACCCGTGACTTGTCATATCCACATTTCTGGCGAATATGGGAATCTTGTACGCACAAACACTAGTAATGAGTACGCACCTTTATGCTTCTTGTTCCCTTAATAATTTCTGAGAAATAATGAATCACTAAAATCTATCATGGCCTCTGTGTTACTTTAAAGAAACGAACATCATTTCTTTTAGGTATCGTACTATTTATTATAAAGAGAGATATGAGATTTGGACACGAATAAACATAAAACCTTCAGCACTCGGAAACAAACGAGCAATGCAAAAGGTTGGAGGAAAAATTGAAGAAGGTTAAAAATGTATTTTGGCTCCGAAATATTTCGAAGATTATTTAGAGACAAATAATGAGAATAACATTAATTTAGTATTATGTACATGTATATTATCGCCAGATATATTGTCATCTACATTTCTTCATTTTCCTTTCTAATTCTTGAAGCACGCGACGTAATTTATTCTTTGTAATCTTCTTTCTATATTTAAGTTAATTTTTTAATATTTATCTTGCGTAGTTTGATTTATAGAACATGAGAAACGTTATAAAAGTGATATCAAGAACTTTTACACAAAAAATTAAAAACCTGACGCGACAAAATTCATAACTTATCTAGTATAATATATAAAATGCTAACATTTTGATACTATCGATATGAATTTTGACATCATGAACACTAAAATATATATTTACAATATTCCAAATTTTAATTTGTAATTATTGTATTGATCATAGTAACCTCAGAAAATTTCTGATTTATCGCTATGGTAGAAAACTCAATCAAAAGTAAGATAGAGGCAAAGACTGTCGATGGGTAGAAGGGTCACTATAAAAGCACACTAAATTCCTTTTCTGAAAGAACTCTTGTAGATCTGCGGTGACTTCTCGTACACAAACGCAGTCTCGTACTCTGTTACTGCAAGAACAAACCGCAGCTGCCAAACCAAATTGGGATTATCATTGGCAAGGAACCGGTTCGCCAATACATTGGGAAATGTTAAAAATATTAACTCGATTAAATTGCTCATAATTTGATTCGTTTTTGCTGATCTTTGGTAAATTCTCAATTTTTAGTGCTGTATTTCATAAAACTAGAACTTCTCCTGCAAGGAAATACGATGTTTTACCCCATTTTTTATTCGGATGATCTACAGTCTGTTGTCAATTTGGTATGTTAAGACAATATAATATAACTATTTTAACGAAAGTTGATACGTGCGTTATTGTAATGAAACAATTAGAATGCTATATTATTTAAAAATCTGATCAATTCTGATAAATATACGCGCAGGGATGCACTGCCAAATTTGGCAGTGATGAAACTCTTATGTAGGAGAAGTGACAGAATAGTCAATAAATACAATAGAGCTTTATATAGATAGTCAACTCTCGCTATCAGTTGCATCGACCGAGGAGTCTTCCTGCAATTTTTCTTGAAAATTAGCGAGTAATTTATCTCCTAGTGATTAATTAGCTCTAATTTAGTTAGATTGGATCATTTTAATGAAAAGTAATGTATAGTTTATAAGAGTATGTTTGTTTTTCGTTATCTATAAACTCGTACAAACTGCACAATGATGACAGAACCTACACTGAATTCATTGATAAGGTATACTGCTCGGATAGGAGAACCGCTGTCACAATCAAAGGAGAGCTGGAGTCCCATTCTCACAAGTTCTCGCTTCACTATATCGAGTACGCGGTATTATACGGAATATAGCTATAAAAAACGATATCCACTCCAATCCATCACTGTGTTCACTACTGAAGGAATCAAAATAATAAACTTTATTTATTTTGAAGTCAAAACCATAATTAAAATATGAAAGTACTGAAGATCATTTCAGTTCAGCCTTCAAAACATTGCTCCATCTCAGATGAAGAAATATTAATGTACTCTAGTGAAAATTTGTTGGGAATAATTAGTCTAATAAATAGTTATGAACATTTCTCGAAGTCTTCTGTTTTGGGAACTACTGTTCTTGAAAGAGTCACAAAGAGTTACAATCGAATCTTTAAGATACCGTTGTTATTTACACCAGACCACGGAAATATTAATGCCAACCAACCACCAAAATCACCTCCATGAACTAAACTCACCTCCACACCAACCTCCTCCTCCAACAAGTGCAGTGATCAGTCCGGTTGTGTTGCGCATCGTCGTCACCGGAGCGCTCTGGCGGCGTTGCATTCGCATGGCGCGCTCAAATAAACATGAATCGCGGCGTACATAATGCATCCACCGTATTAATATTGGATCGCAGAGCGGGCGCGCTAGCGGCAGAGTCGAACACGGGTCCCCAGGGAGCGACGGCGCAAAATTGCCACTCGCAAAGAGAGGGGAAGGGGCGATAACGAGCGTAAACGCGCTCTGGAGTGCGTCGGGTGACATGTTGGAAATCTCCGGCGCGAGGTATTTGCAGATTATGAATTTTAGAGAAATTCAAAGCGGTGATTAGGGAATGTCTCGTGGAACGGTTGCAACCGACTGGGCATTTGCGGTTTCGTCTAGTTTGTGTTTGGATGTAAAATGGCCCTTCGCTTTTTACATTTGTCTTTTTGATAAAACATACATGGTTGACGTACATTATGGAGTTAGGATCAGAGAAACTCCTAAAGGACCGTCAACAATATTGTTGTCCAGGGGCTGGATTATTCGTCAACACGAAACCTTTGCACTTAATACTGACATGACGCGTAAAACCACTGAATATTAGCAAATTAGGAACATTTTCAAAATTCAAACGAATAATTAATATGACATTAAGTATGCACATGTATTTGGTTCCATTAAAAGAATTTTGTGGTTATCTTTCGGTTTTGAGGATAACAAACACGCACAGATCTCCGCAGATATAGCCAGATATTCTTTTGTCTGATTCAATTTAAATTCAAAACATATGTGCGGAAGAGAGGAAAGTTAAGTGTTCCGAATTATGCGATTCTCTCTATTTGGAGCATGAACCGTACCCCAAACACACTGGTAGCTATGGGAGTGGAAGATATCTTGATATTAGTAATTAAAAGATTTTTGTAATGGAGGACCACGTGGATTACCATGATTTTATATCAAAATAAACAATAAATCAATGGACATACAAATATTAATTGTTTTACAAAGAAATGACACAAAAACATGTACCCTAATAATCCCACCAAAAATCTAAAATAAACACACAAGAAATCAATGGACATACACGTAAAATATCTAATACTAAAACTTACAATTAAACACATGACATTCATTTAAAGATAAAAGATTCATGACCATGTACAACAAGGTTCAGTTAAATGTTATTGAATTCGTCAATGAAGGCAGGTTGAAATGATCATGAGAGATCATATTGTTTGTTAGATTTTCACTGCCCAGTGAAAGGTATGTGAGCTAATAGTTACGTTCTTGTAGCTTTTGCCGACGCTCATTTGGCATACAGCGTCCCGTTGGAGGATGTCGGAGGCAGCGACGGTGCGTGAATCCATTGATAGTATTTAAAGTTTACATGATCACACTGTGATCCAATTCATGATCACAATAAAACCATATTCACGACAGTTCCAGATGGTCGCATCACATGTTTTTTTACCTCACGCACAACACGCTACACAAAATGTTCATGGTGGATGCAGTTATGCCCCGATATTGACTCGACGAAATCTGAAGAGAGAGTGATCTTGAGCTACGGGGTCTTCCCAATTATCTCGAGGGAAAACACTCCCGCGCAAATACATTATTATTGAATTCTTCGTGTGCAAGTTAAACAATTTGATACAAATTAAAGAATTGATTCAATGTTACATTAAAATTAGAAAATTGACATTCAGAATTTATGTGGCGATTTTCCATGTGATGAATAGGTAATTATGTATATTTTATGATCATAAAATGCCTGGGTGAGAATAAAGCTCTCTAGTGGCAGATTGACATAGTTAAACCTTTTAGATCTATTTATAGTATTAGATAATATTATAAGCTTCTGGTTGAACTGCACCACTATTATACATACGTTTCATAAACCTCGAAAATAATCTGTTCCATTAGTTGTAATATATGACATGTAGTTCGAAAGAACGCATATACTTAAGTTCACTGATAGCAGCATTGAAAGTAAATTGTGAATAAAAGAATATTTTGTGACAGTCAAAAAGTCAAACTGTTCCACTATAAGCTCGAAAGTGCGTTCATTGGATTCACTATAGTAAGTATGTGTAGAGCTTCACTTCATCTTGGCCTCGGCACATTGAGGAGGAGATTTAGCCAGCATCTCGCTCCGGCCGGTTTCACCCCGGGACTCTGTAACATCACACCTTAAGCCCTGATGCGATGTTAGTATTTCTTTGGTAGAAGCGGGATCCACATAAATACTACAATCCCTATGGTAGTTTTCTTCACTGCCATCAGCCCAGTTTCCCAGGCAATCAAACACACGTGTAATAACAATAAATAATGATTTATTACAAATTAACTAGAAATCTGAATTTACAACAGAGACAAACTCCCAAAATCATTAATACATCAAATAATCTGTTATTACACAAGTAATGCTGTCGGAAAGCATTAATTACACTTGGTTAAATTTAGTTGAAGACAACTAAATAGTAAAAACCCTCAGGTTATCTGAACCTTCCAAATTATAAGTTGTTTTCCCCAACAACTAACTGATACAAGTTACGTTCCTTGCAACTAGTAATGACTTCATTAAGACTACCGCAGCAGCCTAACGAACATCTGGTCTCCAAGACCTAGTCTAGCCCCGTCACATCTCAGTGCAGGCGAACTCTCCTCCCACGTAAGAGTCTCTGAGGAGCTTCACTACTCCCAATATATACAGTACAAGAAGTCACGTGATCAGCAAATAACCTTCGCCACCACCGTACAAACACTCCTTTTGGGTCACCCCTTTGGCTTCTAGGAACGCAGAGACTGCGCCGTAGAGGACGAACCGCCATGAGCGTAACCTAGGCGCTTCGCAAACACCTTTTTCGTTGTTCTATATTTGGTACATACTTCATTCATTACCTCGTAGAATTCTTTTTTTCTTTAGGTACACCTAAATTCCAGTGGACCGCGCATGGGCCAACGCCGCAGGCCGCATTCTCCGAATACACTTTCCTTAAAAGTGAAAGGTGTTCGTTCAAACAATACCTCAATAACTGAAGAGGCTTAGGGTGGGTCCCAAGTTCGTCGCACTTCCGTTTTAGCGCCGACAGGTCACTTATTGAAAGTATCTTAACAGCATCAGGTTTGTAAAATGCAAAGAAATATTAGTATTTCACAAATTGATGGAATGTCCTGGCGCCGACGTTACAACTCATTTTACAGCAGGCTGAGTAGACCTGGAAGTCTGGATGTTGTATTTTTTTACTAATAGAAAACTGAAGAAGAAAAAGCGCAACTGGGGTGTCTATTCTATATTCTAAACGAACCAGCGTGGTAGGATGTCAAAGTGCGATTAGAAAAACCGAAAAGTTTGAGTAGAAATGATCTCTTTTTTCAAAATTAGGAAAAAGAAACAAAAAAGACATAGAAAATACTCGTTCAGTAAACTTAAGTATATGTGTTCTCAATAGATTGATCAGGGACTGCAACATTTTACCTGAAAATGTCGTGGGAGCGCTATCAGGCTCAGCAACCTCATTTAATTCAAAAACTTTCTGGGAAAACAAGTTAAAACTTAAAAATGGATTCCAGAGTTGTTTTTATTTACCATGTATTCACCAAATGAATGTCTATCATACTTAGGCATTTTTATGTATCTATATGAATTTCTTGATCAGTTTATTTTATATGTAACGTCCTTTTTATGTTCTGCGTGTATTTTCTTTGTAATTTTGTATTTCTGTTATGTGATTGTACCTATCTGTTATATTATTTCTACATGTATCTTTATGTATGCTGACACTGAGTGAAAACTGAACTGTAGTAATAAATTCTGTTCTATTAACTAAGAATCACTTTTTGATATCATTGGTACTTGTGTTGCAGGAAAAAGTTTCTCGTTGACCATTACGGTCAATACGTCTCCTCCGCAAGTTGCGACGTATACGAAAGCCATCAAAGTGACTGTGGATGGTCCTAGAGAGCCCCGGTCCAAGACACGTAAGTACTCCAGCATTTTACCTCTCACGTCTCAATATCTATAATCCGTTTAGTGAGCGAAACGTCCTGAGTACCTATCCAACAAGCCCTTATTAACCTCAAGGAACCGTCGCGACCTAGATTTATACTCTATTCAACATCTCTAAAATTTAAAAATTATTATTTTTATTATTTATAAAGATATTGCAAATATTATTGGTATGTTCGAAATCTAAGTAAAAATAATGAAAAATGGTACGAACCGCGAAGAGAATAAACAAGAACAAGTAAATACCACTAATTTTAAGGTTACTTTTATTTTGGACACTTTGATGCAATTAGCATCAATCATCGTCGTGTTAGGTATAATTTTTCGTTACTTTTTATTTAGATTTCAAAGATATCAGAAGATTTGCGATGTCTTTGAATAAATAAAATTATTTTTCATCAAAAGTCACCACTAAGCGGGTACATGGGTACATCGCGTAGACAGAGCAAGGTTCAGAGAGGGATTACTCGGGTTACATCCGCAGGTAGCCAGACTCACAATAGCACATACAACGTTTTATATATCATGGCCAAAATAATTCCATTTATAGTCATTGGAGTGGATAGAATATTGAACTCATTAATGAAAAATGTTTATACGACATATATACAGCATACACAGTTGTTATTTAGGAAGAAATGATGCAAAGAATAAGAAGAATTGTAATCAGTCAGAAAATCACTTTCAATCGTTTTTGTTTAATACTGAACTAGCTGTTTCACTCCCAAGGTATCGACACAACTAGCATTATATACTTCAACGGGATATTGACATAGTAAAATACTTCAGAATGACCCATGGAGGATAAGGGTATAGTATCTTTCATTTTTCCTTCGTCAATAACTATAGATGTATCTCAGTAATAAGAGAAGTCCAATTACACTTTAAATTTCTGTGTATTTACATCGCTGTAGGGAATTACTTCTACGCTAGATTTTGTTCGGAAAAATGTGTGGCATGCGATTATTATTATTATTATTATTAATTATATTATTCTCAAGTTCTAAATATCTTGTACACCTCGTGTGATAGAGAAAGCGAATGTGCAATTTTGCTGTAAAGAAATATGAGTAGGAATGGAACTAAGTAAATTTCGAGAAGAATATCGTAATGACATTTAATCATCTAGAAATATTCTTTTATAATACGTATTAAAAACCTAATATTACACAGATTGGCCTCTAGATAACAGTAGCACAAAAGATAAAATTTGGAGTGTGCCCCACTCAAATTTCCGATTACAATTCACAACAAGAACTCATGTCACTAAACACCCAACATACGCCAAAATATTAAGAAAAAGGAAAAATCATTTCAAAAAAATTATATATTTTAAATATTAAACAAGATGACATGTTTCTAAGATCAATCTGTTGCAAAATATGCATCATCACATTACATGTTAAACTCCTAAAAATCATAATGATATAATCAAGAACAAATTCCATGAAATATCTTCCACGTTGAACTCTTTGCGGATAATAATAATAAACTTTATTGTCAAAAAAGCATTTTCAAACTGCATATGACCACGTGGAAGACAATAAACTAATTTACACTCTGGAAGCAAGCAAGGGTCATCCCATCTATTCCTATCAAGGACCCTAAGGCAGAGGCGGATTTAATATTTCAACATACTCCTAACGATAAAAAAATAGTTCAACAAGTGTTACAGTATTAACAAATACCAAGAAATATTGTATCTAACAAAACATAGAAAAGTCATTTCACAAGTACGTATTGTTATCAAGCTATAAATCATTCGGAAAGTATTGTTGATAATTCGTAACTATCAAATAACACTAAATTCGCTAACAATTATTTCAATTGATGCCGTCTCTAGGCAAGACGTCTAGCGAGTCTTTATAAAAAAATTGCCTCTACCCGAAGGAAAACCGGAGAACAACCATGGTCAGGGTGAGGCTACAGAATTAATGTACACAACCGTGCCAGGGTTGAGTACATATACAACTAAATTAATATGAATAATAAGACATAATACTAGCATGTATGAAAATAGTTTTGAAACTGTTGTCAGATATTTTGAAAGTGTTACAACAATGACGTGATCAAGTACAAGATGGATTTAATTTTTATTAAAATCAATAAATTATTTTACAGTGTAGAAGCACTGGTGCAGAAGGTAGGATTTAACTGCGGATTTGAAGAGATCCAATTTAATAATATCTTTTATATTCTTTGGCAGGGAATTATATAGAACAATTCCCGAATGATACGGCCATTTTTGGCATAGCGCGGTTGACACACTCGGACGATGAATATTATTCCTATTGCGAGTATTGTGTTCATGAACAAATATTGTTTTGTATGAAGCAAGGGTGGTGCTTCAGTAATTCGGTTTTAACAAACACGACTGTTTCATAAATATAAATGCAGGGAAGTGTTAAGATATTTAATTTTTTGAACAAAGGTTTACAGAAGATTGGAGGGTGAGATTTACAAATTATCCGAACAATCCTGTTTTGAATTCTGAAAGTTTGGACGCTCTGCCCGGAATTGTCCCAGAAGATGACGCCGTATCGTAAATGGCATTAAACTTTGCAAAATATGCGCAACGGGAAATATGTGAACTAACAATATTAACTGAGATTCGTTAAGTTTACTTAATTTGGAATTAAGATTGTCAACGTAACAATTTCATTTGAGATTGTCTTTAATATGAAGACCTAAAAACTTTGTATTAGTAACAGTTTTTATTGTGTTCCGTTTAACGAAAGAGAAATCTGGGGTAAAGATTTTGTGGTACTATTGTGAAATGACATCGACACTGTTTTGTCAGTGTTTACAATGAGACGATTTGCATGGAGCCAATCCGAAAGGTTAGAAAAAAATGTTTTAAGCGTTGGCTTGTTTACATAGTAGATGCATCGGCAAAAAGAACCATTTTGCAATCTGATGTGGAAGACGACATGTCGTTCACGTACAACAAAGAGAGTATAGGACCGAGAATTGAACCTTGGGGAACTACGTAAGTTAGTGACTTTATTTCTGAAAGGTAATGCTGAAGTACTTTATTTTTACTATATGATATTTCAATCTTCTAAANTTTGAAAGGAGAATTTCATGATCAATGACATAGAATGTTTTAGATTAATTAAGAAAAACACCCTGAGGATTTTCTCCATGGTCAAGAGAAGTAGTAACATCATGTAAGGAAGAATATATGAAACTGGCGGTGGAAAAGGATTTCCGAAATCCGTGTTGATCGTCGGAGAGAAAGTTATTTTTTGATAGAAAATCTAGTAGACGATTATAGAACAATTTTTCAAGGATTTTGAGAAAGTGGGTAGTAGAGAAATTGGCTGATAATTACCAACTTTGTTTTTGTTTCCTTTCTTGTATAAAGGTTTCACTTTATCTCTCTTAAATATTTTAGGAAACACCCCTTCCCATAAAGAACTATTAAATACGTGTATAAGTGGATTTAATATAACGTGGGACGAAAAGTTAACAATAAATTCGTGTGTATCATCTATGCCTGTTGAAAATTTGTTTTTTAATGAACTGATGATTTTCTTCATTTCACTACCATTAGTTTCGGAAGTGAACATAGAATGGGGCACGCGGGTGGATATATTCGGAGGACATTGGTTTTGAGATATTGAATTAGATATTTTACCTACTTCTGAGAAATGAGAATTAAACAAATTTGCGATGTCAAGTGGATTTGATACAATTTTGCCATCGTTTAGTAGCGAAATGTTTTCTTCGCGATTTTCAGGTGACGTGTAATTTTTATCAATATACCGCATGATTTTGGTCCGGTTGTTCGATTGCAATAGCATTATAGGAAGATTTAGAAAAAGCGCATCCAAGATTGCCCGTCTTTACAATAGCCTCCTTCACTGACCAATAAAAATACTTCTATGCATATTTTCAAAATTTTGAATATTAAGAAACCGGAAGTGAAGCGCGGTGCGTAAATGAAGTTGGAATGAACTGTCCAGATATAGGTTTCTATTCCCAACGCTTTCGAAGTCAAATCTCAAGTTTGGTTTCGATACTGCAATTTGTTCGAGAGTTATCAGGGGAACAAAATTCTTAACATACACACATACGAGATTGGACATCATCGCCAAAATTTGCAAATAGACTGGCCAATTCGCAAAGATCCAAAGAGATCTAAAAATTATTTTTTCAATCCATTACAATACTTTCCTTACACACACCGTGTAAATGGGAAGTAAAAAAGGTGGGAAATTTTTGAAATACCAACAAATGAGTAAAAATAGTGTATTTTTATAATTTTTTCTTTTACATTTTAAGTCCAGAATGTTCTTCAATCGCCATAATTTTTCGAATACAATAAAACAAAATACATTTATTTAAAATGTATCAAAAAGCCAATATTTTTAGTTCCTGGCAATATTACATTTTACTGTTCTTTTTCCATTTTATTTTATTTCATCGACATATTACGCTTCTTATATTTCCATTCTCTTCAGTAATCACATTGATGGGATTGTCCTCCAGACATTTGGGGAAGTCTGGATGTAGTCGTGGGTACCACCTCTCAGGCGTTGACAACACTGAGTCGATATTCGCAACTAATTCTTTCTCATGGGACAAACTCGGAGTGATATTCTATTCTATTTTTCACGCAGTGTAGTACACTTGATATACTCGTAAAATATATATAGTAGTTCTTACATTTGAGTCAAGAGATGCATGGTGAGATAGTTTTCATTATAGTTTGAGTGTTTTAAACACGGTAAAAGTACACCGCAAAATAAAGTCTTTTATTCTAATGATGTTATACATTAAGGAAGGTAAATATATTAAAAACAGATAATGCGGATTGCTATGGATGAAAACTCGGGAATAAACCTGTCTCCAATATCTGAATTGACTGTGACTTCTAATTTGATATATCTCTCTGTTGCGAAAATTATTGCAGTCTGCACAATTATCGGAACAAAGGTTCTGTATTGAACTGATATAACTCGATTCCATGTACAGCTATGCGGGTTCATTTCCGACTCAGCAATACTGAAGGTGATGATTATAGTCAAATTTATTGTCTCACCTAAGTAGGTTCTCAATTCAAGGGATGTAATTATATTACCGAACATGGCACGATAATATCCTATATGAAATGTGTATCGATATCATATCTGGAGTGATGCTTTCACACATAAACCGATAATTTAGCCCATTGCTAATGGAAGCGTGATACATTTCTCATTCCTAATCGAGTTTACTCATCGAGCAGTTGCAGCGAGGGTCGCCATCATCGAATTGTCGATTGTGGAGATGTCGGTTTGGAACAAGCACGAAACGTGTAATCACACAGAGAAATTCAGGGTAAAAAATATCTCCATTTCTCGTTCAGAGCAAGCGTAACACACACTACGCATGCAATTTCTCGATTCTGTTCGTCGAAAAAGTCGTTTGAGTGAGGCGTTTAACGAAACCGACGAACCTTGGCATATGGGCTTACTTCAAGTGCAGGGTCTGTTGTTTTACCATTTGGAAAGTTTTATGAAATAAATACGAGTAATTATTCTAAGTAAATCAATTCAGTTTTCACAGTTATTATGCTTATCCTAGAAATGGAATTCAATTATCGTGAAGTTACTTCAAGAATAACGACCAATCCTAGGATAAAGGCCTTTCCTACCAAAACTTGAAAATTTACTCGCTTAGTACGTTGTAGTAGAAAGAAACTCTCGAAAACTAATTCTCTTTTCTTTGAATGCTTCTTAAAAATATAGATTCTTGAATATTCAAAACGAATATAAAATTGATCGTTCGAATTTGTTTGAAACTTTTTACGTTGCTTTATTATTCTTCAAATTAAAAAAAATTATATTCGATATATTCATGGAACTCTTTCAGTCTTATTCGTCATCCGTATACGTTACAAGACAGAAAGCTTCTAAAATTCCGAAACATTGAACAATAATGGCATTACATATCCAAATCAAATTATTTAAGCACTAAAAGTTATTTACTTTCCGTTACATATTTTTTTGCGATGAGTGAACTATATTCTTTATAACAGGAGTAGTAAAATCAAGAGAGTGATGAAAACCCGAATGAAGATAAAAAAAAAAAAAGGACTAAGACCGTAAAAAAAGAAAACAAAGGAGCATCAGTCGAGGGTCGTCCACGTAGCGCCTGTGTGTCTGCAAAAGAAAGGCCTTGTCGTGACGTGCACATTGAGGAAAGGTCGGCTGACGGCGGCGGTGAGCCCGCCTGCGGGAACAGTTAACAAGCCTTAATCGTTGGCCACGTTTCCGGGCTCTTACCCGCACTTACACACATGCGCACCCACGCGCTCACTCTCTTCCTCGCTCGCGAAACGCCCGTCACTTAGCAACGCAGCGACGCCAAAGATTGACTCGACTAATCGAAAGTCGAATCGACGCGTAGTTATTAAATACGAAAGCCAAAATCCTGGCAGAAATGTTGTGAGTGAAACAGTCATTTTGTTGTTTTTCATTAATATTTACACAAAAAATTTTGTGTAAGAACTGTCCTATTTAATATTGAGATACAATATAAATATAACCCCAAATCATAAAAATCGAAAGATAATTCCAGTTGATGATTAAATAAGATGTATATCTCTTGTACTAAGTTATTGCCAGAAATTATGTAATTCTTGAGTCCTCTTTGTCGTCAGTATGTAAAATGAGTTCTCTAACTGTTTTATTTTGGCAATCCTTATTTTTTCTTATTCTTTCAATAATTCAATTACGTTCTGTAGGATAGAAAGAGGGGATATACGTTATTTTCATCATTATGTCGTTCTTTTAGAACCAATTTATAATGAAATTAGTAATCCATATTTAACAATCAACAACCAATGGAATTCGTTATTATTCGAAAAATGTAATTAATGGGTATTATTAGAAAAAAATATCAATGGTAGTCAAGTACTATTCTAATTTCAATCAGTCACCAACGATGATGAGTGTTTAAACCACTACACTACAGGAAATAACACAATATCGAATGACATCAATACCATACTCCGAAGTTTCTTTAATTCAACTCATCACACTCAAGACAAGTGAGCTCCCGAGAAATCTGGGAGCAAAGGTGAAGACGCGATATTCGATAACTCCGAGTAGGCGTGGCGGATGGGAAGTTTACAGCTTCCTGCGATGTTCCAACGGCGGCGGCGAGGTTGACTTCAGCTATGCATGAGGAAGGAAACATACACTGTATATCTATGGCGCGATTCGAACCGATGAAACGCGTTGAATGAAATTCATTTAAATGCATTAGGACGTGCACACCAAGTTTCTTGCAACTCTCAAAAATTGTTTCATTGAATCGCGTTAAAGCAGCGATTGTACCGGAGTTTAGAGAGAAATGGCGAGTTCAAATAAAACTAAAAGTGTTTTAACAGTTATTACAGTGTGAAACAAAAAACTACAGTTATATAACTTAAATCCTTGTTTATGTTAGAAAAATGTAGACTCATATTGAATATATTTATTTTCATGTCTGAAATAATCAATCAGATATTGCCAACCTGTGGTTCACGAAAAATCTAGGCGTTAATTTGAACATTTATTTATAATTAAAAAGAAATGTATGTAGAAATTTAAAAAGAAATAGTGTTTCACGAAACGGGTTTTTCATTAGTGTGCACGTTCGTATGGAACGTGTTTCATAGGTGTGCACGAGTGTGAGAGAGAGATGTGGTAGAACGAGAGGAAGTGGAGACAGAGTGGTGAGAACGATGAAGGCAGACGCTACGGAAAACGCGTACGGCACAGGAAGACGTCTGCTACGGATGATTGCCTCTACACTCATCCACCTTCACCCGAAAACAGGAAGAACTCCTCCAAGGCTCCACGCTCTAAAGGGTTTCCCAAAGAAAATAATTAAGCTAAAATGAGACTTTCAATGTAGCTTATACTCTAAGCCTCATTGCCTGAGGTCGTACATTCTTGTTTCCGTACCAAGTATCATGTAACCGTTGGAACATCAGCACATCATTTTTTTACAAGTAGACTTTGATATTACTATTGTGACGATCAAATTTTAAGGAATACTTATTTATATATAATTTATAAATTAATGTAAATTAGGAATAAAATGTCTTTATATTTATTTCTCTATCGTATATATGAGCTTATAATACATTTTTTTTAAATAGAGAAATATTATGCTTTTCTAAAGAAAATTTAATTATTTGTCGGAAGTGATGTCATAACCAATTTTTGTATTTAGAGCTTAAGACTTGCCAGAGTAAACTGGAAAAAAGTGTATGAAATTAAATCCCTTCTATGTCCATTAATCATCACACAAGTAAAAGGTAGAGTTCAGTTTATATTGTAAAGTACGATGACACACTGCGACCGAACCTTTAAAGCTGTTGTGTACAAATTCCAACGCAGTCTGTTGTTCATAATTAATGACAAGATTTGCAATCGATATAATATACAGAACATGCGGATATTTTCGTACTTTATGTATTGGTAGCGTAAATGCACCTTGGAATAACAATGCCGTCATTGATATTAGTTCAAGCAAATGAAATCCTTCATTTCGTTACATCATTTCAGTTAAAACTGTCTTCATGAAGTAATAATTTCTTGCAAGAACACTTGGTGAAAAAAGGGGTTTCATGCCGGAATAAATCTTCGAATATAATAATATTTGAACGTTATTCTTCACGAGTTCTGACGTATTAAAATATTCAAGATTATATTTCATTCTAAGGATGCTTACAGAATATTCCAAGAAAATTCATTTATTAATCCCACCCTTTCAAGAAAAAATTCTCATTTTCCCCCTCTTATAGAAAACCCAGATGATAAGGTAATTTAGAATTATTCTGTTGAAACATTTTTTTATGTGCTTCCACCTCACTTTTTAAAATGATGACTCCAATGGGATTTCTCTTTCGTATTACTTATGACTAGCGTCGTTAAATACTTCAATGTACCTTGAGAATACCCACGTCGCTCTGACAATACTTGAATTTGACTACAATATGACACCTTCCACGGAAAAATACAAAGCACTTTGTGGGTTATTATTAGTAATCATAATGTACATTTGTATGTTATATTTTATTCAAGATTTGTAAATCATGAGAGATAAAGTGAAGCCCTGATTTGAGGAACACAAATAGTATCAATTTTTGATTTCGCATACTTATACAGAAGTTTTAAATTTATTGTGCTCGCAGATAATTTCAATTTTTCAGCCCTCAACATACACGAATGGTTTACACGGAAACACATATTAGGTAACGCTTAACTCGAAAGCAATTTCGGGTGCGGAACAGGGCTCGTACGATGTCCCAGAACATCCAAGCCCCCTTCTCTCTCCCACCCTCCCACACACATCGAACGCAAGGGACGGTGGGAAAAGCAGCGTGATCCTCCAGCGGGCGGGCGGACGCACGATCTACACAGGAAGCTAAAGAAGTGACGATCTGCGACGAAGGGAAAGGGAAGGAACTTCGTGAATCATTAACAACGAGAAGGAGGCAATTTCAAAATTGTCTCTTCTCTTTCATTACATGCTCTGCGTTGACAGTAGTGGATCCTTACTTAAAATGACACCAAGGAGAAAATCCAGTTACTTCAAATATTTTATTTATTTATGTATTTATTAAATCAGAAATTTTACAAAGTAAAATCCTAGAGGTAAATTTATTACCTGTTCGCAGGTCTGGTACTAAAATCTTACATACTAGAACTTACTGAACACAGTAACTAATCCTACATTGTTACTCATGTAATCTATAAATATTGTATCGCTGAAGACTTGAAACTTGTTTGAAAAGACAAAAGCGGTGTTTTAACAATTATACAAATTTAAACTAGCTACAAAAACACAAAAATAGTATATACAAATATCTAAACATTGGTCCTAATCCATTCCTTTGCGTTCTTCTTTATAAGTTAAAATTCTTTTATGTTAAATTTTTAGATTTGGCAATGAATATTCTTTTAGCAATTATATAACTGTTTTCAATACTTGTAGTTTTAGCAAACTGGGGAATTATTATACTTTTATTTCTTGTTTTATTTGTCTTATTAAGAGACTCTTCTTTTAGATTTTTATAATGATAACGCAGTCACCCAAAAGTGAACATTCGATCTAAATTTAGGCGATAATTATCTTTATCAAAAATGCTTTTATATAGATAATATTGTTTGAAACATTAATATTCAATAACCCACAGTACTCTTAGCAAAATGGAATACTCAAACCTATTTTTCTGAATGTAATGCTAATCTGATCACGTTAATGATATATCTCGAAAATCTCGCTTCCTTCCTCTAAAATTCCAGTCTCTGATAAAAAGAAAAATTAATTTTAATTTACAATGAAATCTATGCTGCATAATGCTAATTCGCGTTTTTTGCAAAACAATCCGCCATTTTCACGATATGGTTCAAAAATTGAATATGCAAGCTTTACCCTAGAACTGACCAATACTATCAATATACTTGAAAAAACAAAACTTCTAGGGTTGTATTAATATGGTGAATATGGTAATTTAAAACCTAAATTCTTAAATGTAACTGTGACCTATAATTCCCAATAAAATTTCTCGAAATTCCGTGTATTTCCAAGTATGATGAATTCAGGGCGTGTTATTTTCATTGGTTGTAACGATTGATTCTTTAAATCCATTTATTCTGTAGATGTCATAGAATTCACAAAATCATGATTCGTGTTATGTTAAATTACCGCTCTCTTTTTGTCATAAAATCAATAGGTATTACACAAGTACAATCAATACAAAGAAGTTATTAATTAAAAATAACGTTTTTAACTCTTTAAGGCAAAATAAATGTACGTAATTATATGAATATCTATTACTAAAATTTACATTAAATAGATAAAAATAACGTCGTATGTAAAATAAGAACTAACCATACTTTTAATTTCAAAGGATTGAATATTGACTAGACTCATGTTAATTTTCAGAACTCACAGTGTAGTGGTTAGAGCGCGTATTATAATGACGTTAGTTCAAACCTCATATGATCCAAGTGGCTTATTGCAGTGGTGCCCTAAGTTTGTCGGCGGCAGGTTTTCTAGGGGTACTTCCAATTCCTCTTCCTTACATTCCACAAAATATCACACATTATCATTCGCTTGGGGGAGGTACGTTAGAAAGAGCATATGGCAACCTAACAATTCCTCAACTAAAATCACACTGGCATCATATCATATTCTATCAAAACCCGCTTGAGGAAAAGGGAGATAAAGGCAAATATCCAAATCAGTATTCAGTGAATGTTATGCGGATGAATGAAAAGGAATCTGCAAAATATCAGAATATAATCGTCTCAAAATGTTTATCACTATTCGTCTTCGATGTTGCTGTTAAAAAAGTATGTTTTCCAATTAGTAAGTTTTTAACTTCCACGAAAGCTTCAACTTCTGGCAGTTGGGATTCAAACTGCTTTATAGTTTGATCCGTTTCCAACTTGACAATTCAATCACCTACTGATAAACCTACTTTTCTCGTTAGAACTTCCATCAGGAGTAACCCTACCTCCACCTTTCGAATTTCGTATTGAAAATGAAAAACATCTGACAGCATCGCTTGTCCTTTTTATCATCTTCTTATTAGCTGTAGTTATCTTCCTTGACTACTAACTTTCTGATCTTTTACCAATTTTCCTTTAATCATTTGGAGGGTTTACCAGTGGAGTTTTACATATTGACATTCTATTAGTTTTATAACCCGCAGCTAACTTTTTATCTTATCNGGAACTTTTGCTGAAATTTTTGAATCCGCCTCTGCCTTAGGGCCCTTGATCGGAATTGATGGGATGGTCCCTTGCTTGCTTCCGGAGAGTAAATTAGTTTATTGTCCTCCACGTGGTCATACGCAGTTTGTACTGTTTTTGACAATAAATTTATTATTGTTTATTATTATTACCGTATACATTTAATATTGTAATATCACTTTTTTTGTATTTGAAAATAGAATGGGACTAGTGAAACTATCTGGCAAGAAAAACCCCGTTTTTTCACCCCAGCTCATAAAACCTCACCAAATCATCGCATACCAAACAAAATATCTTTAATTTTTTTTAAATAATAATTTTTAAAATCCTAAATAATGAAAATATGGAAGAAGACCACTGTTCCTCATTTCCCGGAGATACTTTGGAATGTAACATGTACAGAGCGAAGTTTCCTATCCCCCATGCGTCGCCGGGCAGTGTGTCATGCAGCACTGTGTGCACCCGCCTCCCTCCGATCAGGCCCGAAACGCGCCGGATGCTGGTCACCCGCTCGCCGCGCTGCCGCGCCGTCCACGGAGCCAATCGGCCGAGTAATGGCCGTGTCCGAACACTTCCTCCCGACGGACGGACGGAGGCACCACCGCCGCTCCGCCGCCGCCGCCGTGGGACCCGCGGTCTGCACCGTCCCCCGCTGCACGTCCTCAGTCGAAGCGCTCCGTTTGTTGCGTTTCTACATCAAGGGATGGCTGACTGCTTCCCCGGATTCAGTGTCGATCCCTAATTGTCACTGCGGCGGTCGCTCATGATTCCAAGCCTTAGGCTCACTCTCAATTGGAGAGATTTAGGTTCGTTGCGCAAATGAGAAGATGTAATTGTTCAAGGAATTTTTACTTATAGAATTTCTCGATGTAGAGAAATAATTTCTAAAGTTTCCGTTAAACCTTATTACAATAACTACGCTTAATAGTACGATCATCGGTCATTAACATTATAATATTTCTCTTCGTTCCAAATGATATATATTACTTGAAATTAGTGAAGTAAATAAATTCAAATGAATAATATTTTACTCTTTGGCTTATATTCGAGAATTCTGAAATTAAGGAAACTGCCAAGCTTCATGAGAAGAGGCAATTCGGTTAATTGCTCCGTATCATTTTGTTTTACAATAATAACAAACTAACTAGTAGAAACAAACTAGTGGAGCACAACAAGTACACATACTTTCTCGTTACTTTTAAAAGCCTTCTCTAACTAACTAACTTTATAGAGAAAATTAACATATCGTTCACTCTGATCTAAAACTATTTTTTCTTTTCAGGGCAACTTGTATTTGTAGTTTTAATTGTTAAAAATGTACATTATTTCAAAGCGTTTGGCAATATTTTAGTATAATAAATAACGTTTTATTAATAAAAAAAATTACTGCCGAAAAAGCCGTTACAAACTGTGTATGACCGTGTGAATGACAATAAACTAATTTACTTAGGAAGCAAATAAGGGACTATCCCATCACTTTCGATCAAGGATCCTAAGGCAGAGGTGAATTTGACATTTCAGCGCATTCCAAAGATAAAAATGAGAATAGTTAGCTACGCTTTACAATATCAACATTATACGAACAAATTTGTATTTAATAGATTACAAAAAGTTGAATCATAAATACGTATTATCAAATTTTAAATTATTCAGAAAATATTATTTATAAATCGTAATTATTAAAATAATTTTAAATTTGAGATCGAACCTTACAAAATATTACAGAATTACGGTTAATGAGACCACTGTCCGTAGGCAAGAGTTTAGATACACTGTAAACCCACCTGTACCCAAAAGAAAACCGGAGAAAAACCCGGGCCAGGTTGCGGTCAGAACTACAAAACGTATCCCATCACAACCGTGCCAAATTGAGCACAAATAAAACAAAACTTAAATAAATAATATGAAAGCAGGATAGTTTAGAAATTTAATCAATTTTCAAATTACTATTGCAATGGCGAGATAAAACATAAGAATTGACGTATTTAATATTTAAAAGAATTATGTTAAAAATATTTGATAGGTAATAGAAATTAATTTTTATTTTTATTGAAATCAATGAATTCTTTTACATTGTAAAAGCAATGGAGCAGTAGCAGTGTTATGTAAATGTAATTTCATTATATTACACAATCATCCTATTTTTCACCTGGTGTGGTTTTACAGTTCTTCTATCAATTTTATTTCATTTATGTTTTCTAAAGCTGTATTTTACTCCTGCTCGGAAAATCTACACAGATAAATAGTTTTCAAGTCTCTTGAGAAGAGAAAAGTTAGGAATTGCGACTGAGATATATTCTTTTTCTACGTGTATACCAAACTTTCAACCGAAATATCTATTATGTAGGTTATTAATTATTTATCATAATTGCAATTATGATGCAAAATACACTACACGTACAGAAATTTTTTTAAAAAATTGAGGAAATTTTCGATAATGTACTTTGAACTCCAAATGAAGTACCCTTTATATTTAAGATTTAAAATATCAGAGCACATGTACAGACAGACACTACGCTAAACTCTTAACATGAATGTAATGGAGGCGCACGGACGCTGTTTGAATCGGCGCGCACGGGCAGACAGACGAACGGTAGGCGTCATTTTCAGTATCAGCGACAACCGAATTGGATTTCATATGTTTTTCACGATTACAATACTTTATCTACACTACGTACATGAGAAAGGAATGATATGAAAAGGTAATTAATCTAAAACGTACTGTGATTGTATTATACCTATAGTACAATGTTCAGTACTATTTTTTCAATTAGATTTTTATGAGTGTAGTTTTATTATTTTATCTCCTTGTTTTCCAGAATTTTGATCATTAAGGCACTCTATAATATATTCCACTTAATTCCTTTTTGATTATGTATTGCGCTCAGTAAATTTTAATTCTTATTGAGAAAATATTTTACTTTAATAGCAAATTTTAACAGAACTGCACAATCTATTTTAACGCAATGACGTAATCACCTAATATTTGTAGTGTTTTAAGTTCATCGAACTACAATGTGGCTCTTTGAAAACTAATACTTTCACCGTAGTGGCAGCAATGCTAAGAACAGAGTCAACATCACGCCATATGACATTCACTTTCCTATTCGCTGGTTGGATGAAGAAAGTTCTAAACCTGATTTCAATGCGATGTATACGATTGTAGCTGACATTATCAAGTAGCCCAACGGTCAGTAACAGTTCACACAATAACACAAATATTCATTACACAATATTTCTTCTTAATGTTTCTGTATTCTTCTTCTTCTTCTTTCCCTTATGCCTTTCAGCGTCGGGTTAGCCATTGGACATACTCCTCCTTATTTTGTGCCTTGCGCTGTACTTTTCAGATTGTAGTTCCACTCTTATGGCATACATCTTAATATAATCTTCCCAGGTTCCACTGCGCCGTCCAAGAGTTCTCTTCTCTTCTGGTCTTGCATCCAGGATTTTTTTCGGCTTTCTATCTTCTTTCATTCTATACACATGTTCAAACCATTTTAGCGCATTATTTTCTATAGTTTTTATGAGTGGTGCAGTTTTGAGATCATTCTTGATGGTGAAATTTCTTATTGTATATTTCTTGTTTTGCCCACTATTTTACGCAGAAACTTCA
>NNCF01130185.1:364792-396756 GCA_002313205.1 Laupala kohalensis | reverse complement strand
ACATGTGTGTGTATGATCCTGTGTTTGTCTAAAACGTCTAAAGACCCCTTGTTCCTCTTCTAAATCCTCTTCTACTACCCTCCTCAATTTGCCTTCCACTATTCTTGAATAGACCTTACTTATGCGTGATGAAAGACATATAGTCCTATAATTCACACATTTCACAGCACTTCCTTTTTTATATGTAGGTACTATTATGTTGTCTTCCCAATCTCGAGGTATTCTTCCCTCTTTCCACACTTGTTGACATAAATGTGTTATCAATTCCTTTCCTGTCTTTCCAATATACTTGATCATTTCTGGGGTTATTCCATCTAGGTCCGAGGTTTTCCCAATTTGGATTCTTTTTAGGGCTTCTTCCACTTCTCTCTGTTACTGAGATCTCTTCTTCTGCTCTTCCTTCCTGGTGTCTCTCACTCACCAGGTTTGAATTGCCTTGTTCCACATTCTCATTTCCCAGTGGTGAACAAATATCGTGACTCTCACTCACATCTTCCTGTCCACCCGCGGTTTCCATTCTAAAGATATTCTCATAATATTTCCTCCACGCTTCCAAAATCTCAGTCGACCCTGTTCTTAATTTGTTATCCTTGTCCCTAATGCTTCTCACCGTTTTCCTATGTTTCCCTCTTAATCCATTAACTACTTGCCAGAAAACTTTCTTATTTTTGTGGTATTTTCCTTCCACTTCCGCTCCAAACTCTTCCCCTGCCTCTTCCTTAGCTCTTTTAACTTCTGTACGTGCTCGATTCCTGGCCTCCACATACTTTTCTCAACCTTCTTGTGGTTTTGTTTTCACATAATTCAAATAGGCTTTCTTTTTCTTTTTAACCGACTCCTTCACATTATCATTCCACCATATGGTTCTTTTAAATCTTGAATTAATATTTTTCTTCCCGCATACTTCTGTTGCAGCCTCCAATATTAAGTCTTTTAGGTGTCTCCATTTTCCTTCTAAGTCGTCCTCTTTGTCTCCCCCTCTTACTTCCAGTTTGGTAGAGATGACTTGTTCATATCTTTTCCTTATATCTTCCTGTCTAAGCTCCCCACTCTTATTTTTTTCGTATTCCTTGAAACTTTCCTGTGGTGGAGTTTTAACTCGAATTTTCATCACCACTAGCTTGTGTTCAGTGCTGAGTTCTGCACTTCTGAAGACTCGGATATCTCTTACAGCATATCTAAAGGATTTTGTACGTCAAGTAGTCTATCATACTTCTTATGATCTTCTGGTTTCTTCTTGTTTCAAAGGTAAACCGGTGTATTCTCTTATGAGGGAACCAAGTATTCCCTATCAGCAGCTGGTTGTCAATACAACATTCCAACGTTCTATCTGCATTTTCATTTCTAATACTTCCTGCTCCGTGCTTCCCCATACTACCTTTCCCTTTCCTTATATCTAGTCCTATTCGAGCATTCCAATCTCCCATTATAAGTACTTGATCATTTGTTTCCTGTGCTTGTTCTATTATTCTCTGTAGTTCTGAGTAGAAACATTCCTTTTCTAATATAGTCCTGTCTTCTGGTTGTGCATACATTTCCACCAGTGGCACTCTTTCTTCCAATTGAGCATCTACTTGTATAATTCTTGAGTTTATGGGTTTCCAGTTTACTATTCTCTTATTAATTTCGTGGTTGACTATAATTCCAACTCCAGCTGCCCCTATTTCCTTACTTTCTATTCCACTGTATCTCAATATGTATCCTTTAGTCTATTCCATCTTTCCCTGACCCTTCTTCTTGACTTCACTAATCCTCAGTATCTTCAGTTTATACTTCTCCATCTCATCTATTATTCTACTTCCTGTCCGGTAAATGATGTAATATTCCATATGCCAATATTCATATCCTGTCCATTGCGCGGTCGTCTAAGTTGTTCCATCTTCCCGAGGGTATCTAAATTACTCTGAATCAATTTGAAAACCATGAGTGGGTGATTAACCCTACGGCACGGTGAAGGATTGGACAGGTCCCTACCACTTCCGACCAGCGGGATTTGGGTGGGTTTACTCCCCTAATAAGTAGAGTTAGGAAGAACATAGAAAGACTCCCTTCAGCCTCGAATACTCTAATACTGTTGGAGTTGGTGATGAGAGGCCGTATAGGAAAAAATACAGAAGAAAGTCTGCCTCTAGTAAGTGGAAGCAAAGGACAGACTTAGCTGGAGAACACAGGAGTTGCCACCATTCTTGCTGCCTAGAAAACAGACTTTTGGGGGTTTTCTGTCGGGTTTTTCCTTCGCTTAGCCTGGGGTTCACGTTATAAAACGCCGGAAATTCGCCTTCTGTCCCCGTTAGCTAAACCCTTTGTTGACGAGGAGCATCCCGCATACATCTAAAAAAATCTCAGAGGAGATCCTGCAGAGAAAAAACCAGGCACCCGACTCCAACCACCATAATCTCTAGAACTATTAAACTTCCTTTGAGCTATAGAATGCATTGCCCAGGGGTCCCCACGAGGAGGTGGGAATCGGACTTGACTGACAGTGTCCTATTTAACTGGAAAGTTTGCAGGTACTTAATGGAGTACACTTACAGGCATCATGCACCCCCACCTGCATCATGTCAGCCCATTGGCCCCGTTTCTGTATTCACAGGGATTGTTAGTGAAAGTATTGAAGGCTTAACCTTGTGTGTAAAGAGGTTTGTGGGAATGTCTTATATGAAAATTAATTGATTTGGATCAGTGTAGTTAAAGTGGAGTAATTATGCGAAACGCTCTAGTTTTTTTTTAATTTTACACGCTGCTAACGGAATATTTTTCTCTTTTGTGAAACAATACGATTTTCCAATGTCACAACAGGAAAGAAGAAACAGATGCGGTAACTTATGATAGCAAGAAATACATACACTGGAATGTCAACTGTAAGTGAATTATTTGGAATAAACGAGTAATGGGAATCGGAAAAAGTAACCGATAAAATTATTTTAAATTTCAAGGGACTCTTCTTAAGGGTTATTGGAATTAAAACATAAAGGATGGTATTGATGAATTACAGGAGCAGAAAAACATTTCAAATGGTTGCTAATCAGTATATGTGAATCTTCACTGTATTCATATGACCGCAAGATATATCCATATAATAACTGTTGAGTATGAAGCTTACTAATGTGTTCGCCAGAGTTCAATTGCGTTACGTGAGACGGACAATCCACTGAAGGTATATCCATATGATCGCAAGAGATATATTATGAAACGGTTATGAAGAACATTGTTTTCAAGTATAAGTTAAAGTGGAGTGAAAACCAATTATTTCAAAGGTACTAAGTGCTTTGTTTATGAAACATTCTGTGTTAAGTGTTTTTTTCTTCTTCCTGGATTTCAAAATAATTCGTAATTACGTTCATCTTGGCATACAATAGTGAAAACTGTGAGTATTTTTGTAGGTTATCTTCGTGGTATTTAATTTAATAACACGAAAGTATATAAATATGGAAACTGACAATTGAATTTAGAATGTTATGTAATAACCCCGGGCAATACCGGGCAAAATGAGCATTAAAAGTCCAGACCCGTTGACAGGAGTTAGTAGGGTCAACTATATAAATTCACAGTACCAATTTTTCTTTAAATGTTGATGTACGTTTTCGTACGAAATATGTTTAACAATGGGAACAACATTTTTTTGTTTTACGAGTATTTGTGAATTATCATAAAATGTTGAATGTTCAGTAAAGATTGTTTTAAGCTTCTTTTCAAATCGTGGACAACACCGAAGAGGTCTGCAAATATTTTTTTTTTAAATAGTCATTGATTAGGTTACATAATGCGCCGAACAGGAATTTCACATCAATCAAAACTTAGACTTAATGCGAAGTAAACATGAAAGCACTTATTTTGCCAGTTGTACTCATTTCTATGAAGTTATTGGTGGTCAATTGAATAGAAAAGATAGTTGTCTGAATGTGAAACATTAAGCTGTATAATTTGATTCTTCATTAGATTTAAGAGTGCTGGAAGCTTATAATGATCCTGGGTTCTCTTAACCTCGCAGTATCTGCCCGTCGCGGTCCGCTGAGCGCGAGTCCCGTTGCAAGAACAGCAGGTGTCAAAGCACGTGCGAGAAGCAGAAAGGATCTTATACATGGCGTCAGTGACAATACATGAGAAACGACACAGAACAATTATCCACAGAAATAAACAACCCACCTTAATCTACTGACTATTTTCGTCAACAACAAAAAACATGTTGGGAATAAGGGAACGAATTTTCATATGTCCCTTACCGTCGTTATATTAGATGGAGATAAAAATTGAACGATGAGGAAATTATCAACTAATTCTCAGTATCACAGCGCAATTTCAAATAAAATGTATACTGTTGTAAAAATGTTACATTATGAAAAAGTGTATCTAGTTTTCGATATTTTTTATGATTTGAGCCTCAGAATTATCTCATTTAATACCTGAGACGCATGTGTCGCATGGTATATAAAAGATATTCCAGAGCCATCACCATGTACATCAAGAAAATTTAATTTTTCTAAAAAACATTCTCTAAATTTTGGGAATGGGATAATTTTTGAATTATATTAAAAAGAAAAATTGTAGAGGGCACATTCAATATATTATATGTAGAGGGCACATTCAATATATTGAATTTTTTATCATTACTTGAGTGTAATTACTATGACAAGGGTTTTTCTATTTAATCCAAATACAACTTGATGAAATCTCACATATGCTTTCACGACCTTCAGGTTTAAAACGAAATTGCAAATATTATTTATTATAGTGTTAAGTATTACTCATACTTTCAAACAATTCATAGGTCTTACGAAAAAAACAAATGGAAACAATAACAAATAAGATATTCAAGAAATAAATCGCGAGATTTACTCCCATATTACTCGATATTTCCAATACTAACAACCCTCGAGACTCGAGTGCCACGTTTTTACCACTAACTTTATATTTTAAATCTAGAAGTTAACTTAATTTTACGAAATCAATAATACAAAATTAAAAGTAAAACATTTATTATAGCGTGAAAAATAAACAGATGATTCACTGAAATATGTAAATGCATGCTTAAATAACGCTATAAGTGTTATTTTATGAAAAAAAACTTCATCTTAGTTAATAACACTATCTCCAGCACTAAATATTCGACTGTAATTATTTTACACGTCCCAATAAGTTCGCAGGAGGGCTTCATCCCTAGACGCTCGTTGGGACTTCCGCCTTGCAAAGCTCCAAACGTGGTTATCTCACAAGCATTGACAGAAATGAGTTGATGTTGTCAACAATCTATTGTTTGTCTTATGGGGAAAATTGGAAATGGTTTTAAATTTTTATCATGTTAAAAATAAAGACGAGCCGGGAATAATTATATAAAGTTGTGTATTTGCGCCCCATTAAGGCAACAACTATACGTTGAAACAATTTTTATTTCAGTTAGAGTGAACTAATGCCTCTAAAATTGCACCACACAATGAGAAGCTTGCCTTTTCATCAAATTGATGATGATTATACCAACTAAAGCATTACCATTTTTACTTACATAAATGTGAACCATTCCTTCTGATAAAAGAGAAGAAAAAACCGTCATCTGAATTCACATAAACCCACAGATATCCCTTGAAAATTCCATCAGGATATTCATTCCTTTCCATTGCCTACTCATAATGGTCCTTTTTTATGATTCAGTACATAGACACTGAGAAAATTACATTTGAAAGAACGTAAACTCAAGAATTAATTCAATTAAATATGGTGTTCATTCAATTATTCTCAGCTCACTCCACTCTTTGAATGTTATTCCTAGCTATATTATGCCGTTGGTACTTCATAACTGCGAAATCTTCACCAAAAAATATTGAATAATTTCAATGTTCGCCGAGGTCTTCCAGTTTGACGCGAAATCTTTTTTCGGTGAGAACTCTGTAAATTACAAAATCCACATCTCTCAAAATTCAACAATTTTCATCTCTATATATACCGATGTGTATAGGCCACATTCAAGAGAACGTGATTGAGCAACTCTTCCAACGCACATGTACTGTGTACCAGGAAAATCCCAGTTATTGTTTATAGTAGTTCTATTGATGTCTGTCAATATCACATTATTAAATTATTACCTGAAATGTTGCGTGTGAAATACTGTTATTTGTCTGAAATACTGATGTTTGTTTAAATAGCACTATTTTAATGTTCGTTACAAATAGTGAAATTTCACACTAAAATCGACCTTGTTTGCAATACCACATATACGAAATTATCATTTTAATAACTCGGTTTTTACACTTCTTGGTCTACTGCAAAGAATATGAGATTTCTTTTTCTTTTTCTATGATGTACCAAATTGACTACCGGAGTGAGCTTCGCAGGACAAAGCATGTTTCTCAATTTGCGTACGGGTTCAGATTTAATTCTTGCAATTACAGTAAAACCTCTTTCATCCGACATTCCATAATCCGGTATGTTCTAAAACCTTGTATCTTCGGCAAAGACTGTTAATTTAAAAAATGTCTGTTTTCAACACGCCTTTGACGTTTGAAGAAATTACTTCCATTGCTTAAAAAATAATGTGTAATATATATTTATAATGATAAATATCTCGTTTAATAATTGTGAAATTCCGTTCTCAAAAGAAACCTCTGTAGTCCCGAAAACTCCCTAATTCACTCTCACGTCTCGAACTCGTCGGATTAAAGAGGTTCCACATTATTAATTTCGAGGTGAAGGTTTCAGTCGCAGGAGAAGAAGCTTGTGGCGCCGCCAACGCACGCGGCGTTTCTGACGGCAGGGCGTTAGTCGTGCGCCGCCGCCGTCCCGGGAGGTGTGGGGTTCGTTTGCCGGCGGGCAGCGGGTGCGGCGCCCGGTCGGCAGTTGTGGTCGCTCCTTCGCAAAGAGCCGCTAACGGCGTCAGGAAGTGCATCGTGGTTGGCTAGCTACATTCCTTGGCGGTTCTTATTGCACTGTGGAATCCTACTTGACGACGGGACATCCAATTACGCGCTTTAAATGTCCTTGACGGTCAGAGCAATTTGCCATGTTCAGAGATTTGGATGCGTAACTGGTGGTCAATTTGGTTGTATACGTCCCATTTAAAAAGCAAAACTTTTGCTACACGATACTAGGTTCCTTATAACCGTGAAATGCTTAGTCACAAAAATATTTATGACTAAATTTGATATTTTCTCTACAATCCGATTAATACTGATAGCTTAAAATTTTTAATTTGATAGAAGATAAAGCTGATAGAGGATCGAGGCAGAAACAAGTCTTTTCTTATTTATTTCGAAGTAAATAACAGCCACAAAATACATTTGAAAGTTGATTTACGTAAAAAGAAAATATTAAACTTTTGAATGAAATAGAGCATGCGGTCTTCTGAGTAAGATAGAGTCAAAACTAGAGCTCAATTTACTGAAATTGTTTTTATCATTTACCTCACCGAAGGCCACCAAAATAATTGAGAGCTTCATATACATTTTAAAAAAATTTATACTACTAGATTGAAATTTTGTATTACGTTATAACATCATGAAGTTTTCTTCACTGAAAAAAAAAAACCAACATTAAATACATGAGAATATCTCATCTTAACAACGCTTCTCTTTCTTTCAAAACATCTCTTTATTAATTAAATGTTATTTAGGTACATTAATAACACAATCTTAACAAATATTATTTTCTTAATATAATTTTCTAATCTTTGAATGTTAATGAACATTCATTAATGCTAAACATAAACTGAATAATAACATAAGCCGGTGTTCTTGAATAATTATGTAATTTCATAAATTTTTGAAAATATGCTCATAACGCTTAAAGATTTGGCTCACTTTTATTTTTCACTTCCTAGAGAAATGGATATGTCATGGAACATCTTGACTGCATTTTCTATAAATTTCTTTGGAGTTAATCACAATACTCGAGCATTTTAGGCCTAGCGATCTTTTGACGACTTATCGTTTTCCGCGCGATTAACAAGCATGCATTTAATTCAAAATAATATTTGTATAACTCTCATATTGTTTGGAATTCATTCTTATTTGTTTATTACTTACTTTTCCCTTTTTACAAAATTAAAATGTATGAATTGTGAAAATGTTCATCACATTTGATAGATATGAGTATTTTGTGGTTCTCTGTATAAAGTTATTTTGAAAGTCCATCTGCCCGTTTCCCTTGTAGACTTTGCGCTAAATTAATAATTTTTGTTTTGTTTCAATTATTCTTGATTTTCATACTTTGCAATTTATATTTTTTTAATGAAAACTTGTTTTATTCTAATCAGATTTTATTTAAGATGAAGAATCCAAACTTCAGAGAAATTCGATTATATAAGAAATTATTAATTTACCTATACGGCATCATCATGGGCATACCTCAATACATACTCGTAAATATAACGTCGTCTCTCCACTAAAAATACACAATATTTTGAAAGAAGTCAATTTTCGTATTGTTTATACGAAAAAATCAGTATTCAAGTGCTACCACTTGAAAAGTCATACCATGGATCTCCCCATCTTGATTTTGCTTCTCGTAGGTTAATTATGAATTATATCAAAGCACAGGAATAACTTCCGAAAATAAAACAATACCTTAATTCTTATGAACATGGAACTTAATCGGTAGGAAGAGGAAGTACACAAAAAAGAAAAAAAGCTTCAGTCAAGAATACGGAGAAATTCGTAGTTATCTTTTCCAAGGTTTAAAAAAAATAATAGATAGAACGTGATATTGTTACTTCATCTACATTCATGGGCCATTTTGTGAGAAAATAATCGAATAAACAATTTTGTTTATGACGGGAAAAAATAATTAATGGTTGGTACGAAGACTAGTAATAAACATTATGGACATCTCATGCACATCACCGTCAACTGCGATAAGATATCTTTGTCTTATGATTGACACGAAACTTACACGGAAGTTATATATTAACCATCGTCGTAAGATAGTAGATACCACGTTTCTGAAGTTATCTATGCAATTATCAACATAATATCTCCCCTTCATATATATTCAACACTGCTCTAGTATAAAATAGTTCATTACCCCACACTCTTATACGCCTGTTCGGTTTGGGTGGATCATCTAAGTCTAATTTAAAATCATTACAAATTTTCCAAAATAAAATTCTAAGAAGAGCTAGCAATTCACAATGGAATCTGTCAAATAATCAATTACACGGAGAGCTTCACATCCAAATTCACCAGCGCATTGAAATCCTCTCTGATAATGTTTCCACAAGCTCCGACAGACATGCTCCTGTTATTTTAATCTTTGCAAAATTTCAGATCATCTCACAGGAGAATACATTCTAAGGTCCAGAAAGATATATTACGTCCCCCTAACTACTGATATTATAAGCAAACTAAAAATTCCAGGTAAAAGCAAAAATTTGATAAAATAAAAGAAACTCTAATTCGCCCCAGTGGAGTAATTACGCACGAACCCAGGGAAGATTTTCTCCTACTTTAAATTTCTACTGTATATTTTTATTAAATTTTTGTTTGTAAATTGTATATTTTATATGTAATTATGTCATATTTATTTTTTATTATTTGTATAATGTAACATGTACTTTTATTACTTATATAAAGTGTCGAAGTCACTGAGGAGGAAATAGACTTACTTTTAAAAAAGGAAGAATATTGCGCTCCAACCACGAGTATCATAAAATACTTAAAATATAAATATGGTAAAGATCCAATTTAGTTGCAAACTTTAATGGAAATAATATGTTTAAAAAAACATTTTTTATAGTTACTATAACAAATTATATTAGCCAGTATAAAACATACTCTTTGTCCACTTCATGCATATCGAAATTATGACAGATGTTTTTATGTATTCAAAATACGTTTGTAAAACCGTCATTTAAGTTATTCCAAACTAAATGAAATGGGTATAACGAAATGTTTATCAGTCACTCCCCGATATTTCGTAAACCCTGAGAAAGTACTACTGATTTAAGTACTCTGAGAATTCGAATGTGAGATCCAAATTCGGAGGAAGGAAAGGATTTTTTCAAGCCTTTGGATATGACATCCCAACTTTATAGTGCGGATACTATGAGGTTACGATGTCGCATCCAAAGGAAATAACAGTGGAGTAATCTTTTCCTTCCCATGAATTTGAATCACATCCAAACCCGTTTTCTCACAGATTTTTACGTTCATAATTTACATATTGCCGATGAAAAACTGCTCTTCGTTAATTATCCGAGATCCAATTATTAGTGACTAATTTTGCTAATAGTTTTTTTTTGTGAAGCCAGTTCGTAAAGAAATGAAGTGATGAAATTCTCCTTCTCTATCATTATGTAATTCCCTTGAACTCGGATATGGTATGGCGAGAGAGAGAGAGGAAGAGAGAGAGAGAGAGACCGAGGGAGGGTGAGCGAGTGAGAGAGTGCCAAACCGTTGTTGGTCGTCTTGGAAGCGGCGTGTGCCACTCTCCCACGCGATAGCGCGGCGGCCGGCGCCCGGTGCGCACGCCCCCTCCTCCCTCGCAACCGATAGCTCCAGCGAGAAGCGGAAGCTGTTAATCGCCCTTCGCTCCCACTCCCCCAACCCTCAGTAACACTCTGCGAAGGTGACAACGAAGGTTTCCAATAACTTCGGTATGTAATTCGTGGTACAGAGAATATGTTCTTAATGATTATTGAAAAATATTTTATCTCTTCATCATCAGTGGTTGCAGAGCGAGCACTTAATATTTGGCCCGTGGTAAAGATAATCTTATATCCGTAACTTCTAAGAAAAACAGTAATTTTTAAACCAAAATGACAGAGACATACCGTATTGAGGAAAAATAAAAAAAGAACCCAAAATCTAGAGTTAAAAAGTAATTTAATGATATAAATGGTCTATAGTGCTTACAGTTAGCTCATTACAGTAATAAAAATAACAATACTTTAGTGTACAATAATTAAAAGTATGACCTTTTCTTGATCCGAATCGATCCGAATAATTGGCGATTCGAATGATCGGAGTTCCGATAATTGGAGAATAATTGCGTGCATGGTAAAACAATATTCATCATATTTGTTGCAATATTCATCATTGCTAATCGGGCAATAAGAATAGAAATAAGTATGAATATATTCAATTCATTTTCTAACTACGCAATATAAATTTTGTTCAATGTTTGTAACTTATTGTAGTTTACGAGAAAAACAATTTGTTGGCCCCCTTAGTTTCAACAATAAATATTATCAGAGGGAGCAATATCTCCCCTATTTGGGGTTGAGCTGGTGATATATTTAGTGCTATCGGTATGATTTTGAGTGTATGGGAAACATTTCTGATCCTTCAAAAGAGGAAAAAAATATTTTCCAGACGGGTTCAAAATACTCGTAGTACTGAACAAAGGAGATTCATGGTCACTTAATTCAAATGTATGTTATTCAGCAGTTATACAAAAACTGCTTGTTTGTTATTCAGCAGTTATACAAAAACTGCTTGAGGTTGGAAAACATTTAATTTTTTTAATGACTGCGAAATTTTTAAGTGACTGCGAAAAGAACAAAACAGAACCCTTTTTTCTTTCAGTTGTAATTTAAAGGAATAAGGCTTTATAAATAAAGAAGGTGCAAACTTTTGGTATAATAATTTCACATCAAAACATTTACATTCGGTCTATCATTAATTTAGATTTTCTTTGATAACCTCGGCTGTATCTCAACTCAAATATTTTTCGGAAATACGTGCACCGATACAGGCAGCAAGTCCAAAGATGTGGATGCAAGTTTATTACCGTAGTCCACTTTCGAAATTACCTATTAAGTCTCGAAATCATATTACTCCTTTCAAAATAATGTGGGTGCACCTATATCATTATAAAAGGGGTACATACGCTTCTACTAATAAATAGATAACATTTTTTGTGTTTGGTTATACATTTGTAAAGTACTTCATTTAGTTCTTCAGGACTAGTTATTTTGATCAGGTTTTTCCCATAAGCTCCTCATATATTAAATGAATGTCTGAACTAAAAAAAACAAGTGGCTGCTACATAATCTTAGCAGGTTAAATTATCCAAGATCTTAGAATTATCGAATACTGAACATGAGTAATCCATCTTGGACATTTGAAAACAAGACGTGGTAAAATTAAGGTACTCAGTGATATCAGACGAATTACCGTTTGATTAGCGTAACAGGATGCCTTCCGAGCGACTACCCGTATCGCGTCGTTGATATCTGTAGCGAGAGGGTCACTGGGCCAACCTGTGTGCGTAGTGGTATTCCTCAGGAAGAGGAGGGGAACTTGCTACTGCTACGGCTGTGATGGTGGTGGCGACACGGCGAACCCAGCGCTATCTAATCACCGGAAGCATTCCCTCCACCACCACCCTTTTCCACCCCCTCCCCTTCACCATGCCACTCCGTCTCGCATTTCCACCTCCAACATCCGAAAGCGATCAGCAATCAGTCCACGACCACCATTCTCCCTCCATGTACATGGAGAGAAATGAAGTGGGGACCTCGACAAAGAATTATTTAGTTTGTATTTTCATACCAATACCCAGGGATTTCCACTTTCCTGCTATGTGCAAGGAAAATACAAAATAAAATAACAAAATATTGAAACAAAATACAAGTATAAGGAAATACAATTACAAAGAAATACAAAAGTACATAATTTTTTTAAGAACAAAATAATGAACACACTCTATAAACTAAATAATTATAGTCAGTACAGTGTGAAGTCACCCCCACTGGGGTCCTCTAAAAGAATAGTGTGCCATTCTGTGTCATTAAAACGTGTGAGTGTAAATTTTCTCGTCTTTTTTTTTCCTATTACTTCATTAATGAATGATTATAATTTAGTAATTACCTACAAATCTTGAATGTAGTTGGGACGAAACGAATACCCATATTTCTTAGGATAGCATTAGATTGACAAGATATAAATATTAGATATTTTTGGATCAAGTCTGAGAAGCAAATAGTAAAATTTGTAGTGGACTCCACTCAACTTTCCAATTACACTGCTTACCAAAATACATAGAAAGAAACATCCTACATTGCAATGTGAAATAATAGCCTCGAAAAACATTTATAGAAAAGAAAGATTAATGTATTAAACTTGTAATCTTCCGTGACTTATTTAACAGTAAAATTTCTTTAAAAAATCTTTATTCTCAAAACTTGACAAAGTTTGCTCTTTATCTACATATCTTCAAACTCAAGTATAGTTTTCCTGAATTAATATCTTTCATCCTTAACTATTTTCAATTACTTCATAGGCTGATCTCTAAGAGGCACCTCCAAGATAACTCAGTTTTGCGTTATAATTTTTCACACAAACTGTGCGACGGGCAGAAATGTTGTTCATCAATCTTTACGGAGAATTTTATGTACATAAGAGCATGTAAAAATATTACCCTTCGTACATTCTCGTAAGAGCATCTAAAAATATTAGCCTTCTATGAAAAACGCAAATTGTATTCCATTGTATTGTAATAAAAATGCAAATGGAAATGAGAACATATTTGACTACAAAAATTTGAAAGCACATGAAAGACACTCTAGATAATTCTAGATTTTTATCAATTTTTTAGTTTAAAAAATACATACTAGAAAAAAAACTTTCATTTGTAAATCAGTTAACAAGTAACGTGGTTCTTGATAGTCTAATTTTCTGTTTATCTCCAAAGCGATGTGAAGTATCGGAAATGTAAAATCAAGAACACACTGAGTTCTCAATGTGGATACAACTTTGTTGACTCTTCGTTTTTGAAAATATTTGTCGATCTATCTTCGAAAACGTTCATTTCCTCCGCAGAAATTGACATATATATTGTAACTGAAAATTAATAAGCCTCGAACATATAATAGAAATATGATGAAACCGCATTCAAATATTTTTAAGTTCCTCGTTTTTTTTTCAGTAATGCATCATTCATCAATGAACCTTGTAAATAAATTAACGTATCTTGTAATGTTTCTAGTGTTAATATTTGTAACATATATTTTCCATCGTGTTCGTATTGTAATGACGTCTTTTTGAAGATTTGAAGATTTTCTGAAACGAATGATGACCCCATGAACTGTCCAGAATTCATTCCTGATTTCCAGCGCTATCAAACACTAATATAATTTTAACTTCATTTAATTAATAGATTATTTCACAGGATCAAAATCGTTCAAAAACCTACATAATATAATATAGTACTGCCGTGAACTTTATTCGCAAAGACTTGATGCCAACTTATAATTGCAAAACTTCATTATCGTGATTAATTGTAAAGTAAAAATTAATAATTTATACTTCTAATTTCGTAATAAGGTTTAACTTCACTCTACTCTTAACAGAATCTATGCATATGAAACTCATTTCTTTCTTTCATTTTTCATTTTTAATACTTGCTTCAAACGAAGTCAGTTAAGGGTATAATAACAATTTTCTTCTGCTACTACTTCAGTGCATAAGAGACGCGAGATATCAAGAATTACATACTTATGAATGATGAAAATTCATGTACATAGGTCAGTTAGCACCAGCTTCCTTTTACTATTTGTTATGCCGAAACAGTAAATATCCATGATGTATGATCACCATTTTAGCGTTTCATTAAAATCATTATCTGCTAATTGTCTTTTGATTTCGAAATAATATACTCGTTATAGAGTAATGGAAAACAATTTCATAACACGTAAATGTTTTAAAATATTTATAAACATTAATTATATACTTGCACATTGCAATTCCTTTAATGCGTCGATCATTGAAAATACACATTAACACTTGTTAATTCCAATTAATTACCCAATTAAGTGAACATTCATTTCATTTATTTCGTTGACAGAAGTGGTAAATTCTAATCGAAAACCACAAATCATATAAATATGTTTCTAAAAGCAATTGCACTCACATCGTGAAGAGAGCGATATTTTTAAGTTCCCCTGTAGTTACTTCGTCATATTATTGTTTAAGGCTACTTAACACTTTATTCTCAAATAAACTTATATATTTGATGATAAGATTTAATTCTAGCTTTATATCCATATTTGTTTATTATAGAAGATAATACTTGCTTTTAATCTTCAAAATATTAATTTCCTCAATCAATCAATTTTTTAAATTGAATTTTGGCCTAATACTTCATCAAATTGAATGAAACTTGGTGAAATGCTGCTAATCTCTTTTTGCCTCCCTAGAGGGAAGGAACCATATTTCAAAGCACGCAAACTTACATTGTATATAAAAAAAACTATTAATTACATTCCCATATTGACTAGAGGACGAAACAAGTGAACTTAAAATTTCAGCTCTAAATACCATTTAAAGTACAAACTTCTGGTGTTTCAATACTTTCAGTTACAATTATAAAATTGATTTTTTTGTTTTCTTATCTTACAAATATAATCTCTGAACAAAGCAATAGAATGATATAAACTGAAGGATGTATAATAAAATCAGATTACCAAAACACTCATCCGGGGAAATAGGGACATAATTGCGAAATAGGATAAAGATGGTAAAGCTTCAGGAGGGTTACTGATGCTTAATACTTTCATAAATTTGTTTTCATAACCGTATTTCGTAAACAAATTTGTTTCCTAATTTTCATATATAATGTTGCAAATGTTTTCCCTTCAGTACATTGTTTATTTGTCATGAAATGCTTTAAATAAGAATGAGGGATAAATCATGAGAATTAAATAAGTTTGAGAAAAGAATAAATGAGATTTAAGTGGTGAGTTTGCATCCATTACTTAAATGAGAAACAAAATTATAGTTATCCATTATTTAGCAAGAATTTTTTTCTGAATAGTATCTTCAGAATATGTGACAGAACAACATTATGGGCATTATAAAATTCCCTCATATAGTACAAGTTTCACAAATTTGTTTCAATAAAAACACTCAACTTTGTACTAAATGTTTGAACCTACGAGAGGATTAACTAGTGAATTATTCGAAATCAAAATGAAATTTCCAATTTATATTCATGAGTTTATACATTAAAGCATGAAATCCATACTTTTGATGGAATAGTCAGGTTTATAAATATTTTTATTGTAAGTAAAAATTATTTACCTATTTAATAAGTTTTTAAATAAATATATTTTAGTAGAGTGCTTCTCTTTTTAATTTTGTTTTTGGTTACATTAATTCGTGGTTTGCTATATAACCATAAACACCAGTTACCGTTTTCACATTGAGCCCCAACAAGTGAGTTGTATGGAATGCCGACATCAATTTATAGAACGTTCCCTTTTCGGAGCACTCTTGTAAATTGCAATCAATGAGCAAACGATTCGAGCGTTGATCACGTGTAGGGCTTCCAGGACACACGACGAGAATCGATAGGGGGACTCTCAGTTCGACCCTCACTCAAGGCCAAAATTACCCTCTCTTTGTTTATCATCACTCTTCATATGTTCACTCGGAAAAGGACAATTCAAAATGCGACTCAAAATACCATGCTGGCATCCATAGATAACATGCTTGTCGTTTAGTATCGAGTGATCATTCTGGATCCATAGTACATAACATGGTTTAGGAACAATACCGAATTTGGCCCACAAGAAACAATATTGAAGAAAAAACTGAAGGAGCCAATGATAAAACCTTAATGGTCAGTTAAAATTGTATCATAGTATTTTTAAAAGTTCATTTTCGACCAACAAGTCAAGATAAAAAGTAACGTGTTGAACAAATAAATATTAAGAAGTCATTTAAAATTTCGAAATGAAAATGTATTCCAACAACTGACTTCTTAATAATCATATGATGAATTCTCCATTCTAGATTAAGTAGAATGAGTTGTCATTTCATTGGCAATATCAGAGAGAATCTTTATATTGGTCCTTCATTAATTGGCTCATAAGAATCCCTCGCTAGTTAGTGCCAAAAGAACACGTTTTACAGCAAGTACGTAAAGAAATAGTCGATAGTTAATAAAGATATGAAAGGGGTGTGTGAGGTTGAGAGGAAGAGGTTGTTTGATCATACATTGAGGGGAAAACTCGATGGACTCGGCAAAACTGTTGTCGACGGAAGTGACTCGTATTCTGTGGAAATACTAATATTCTAACTGTACGTGCTGTTGTTTTCAGTAGCGTTATATTGACGAAGGGAACATAAAGAGACAATGGGACCCGATGGAACGTGAGGGATAGGGAATAGACGTTTATGAGGCGTGCGACACCGCAGGATGGGGGGTATTGTGGCGATAGCGTTTCTTTTTTTAACACAAGACGACGCTTTCGGCGATTTGGTTCGGTTTTGGGGTTTAGTGGCGACCTAGTGAGTAGGGTGACGACTACAACCGCAAATCAATGTTTGAGGTAAAACAGCTGGATGGAGTGGAGAGGAAGGAGGGGTATAGGTCTTGTTAACCCAAGTAGATATTCCATTAAACGACTATTAGGTAAGGATTAATCAAGAACAGTTTGTTCTATGTATTTAGAGAAAAAGGGAAATATGTATCAAGTTGACACCAGATAGAACTTCAGTGCGCGATAAGTTAAAAATATCACTAGGAAGGAAGAGGTTGGCGACCCATGAGCAACCCTGTTAGTGTGCTGCTTGCCTACCAACTCTGGGGCTAATAATTTCAGTCCTGGTTGATTCCAGAGGAATTGTGGTGAACTAAATTCACATACGTCAAGCTATTTATGTATTCACCACTAAAAGGGAACACCATAGTTCCTATTAAAGAAATGGATTGAATTCGTGTTGGAAGAGAAAAAAAACATAACTTTCCAATTTCTAAACAATTATTCCTAATTTAAAAAATATCGGTGAGCACATTCTAGTAAAACGTGTTTCATGAAACGCGTCTAATCGTTGTGCACTGCGCCTTACGGTATTCCCGTGTCCCTCGTCAATTATTCCACAACCTTCATCCACCCTTCGCATCATTAATGTATCCTTCGCCTCGGGGAAGTGCAACATGAAGCGCATTCGTATAGATATTTCCCAAAAAAGAATTACCGGCATAGTCTCTTCCTCGACTGATATTATGCAGCACGTCAAGTTACAGGTAGTTATAATTACTATTAATATTATAACGAAAANAATTTCTGTATTGTCTTATTGATCAAAAAATTACAAGCCTGTGAAAAGTAATGAAACTGTTTTCTGATGCGACTACACGTTGCTTGCGCTCGCTTTAGGTGAGTACGATGAAGAAAGAAACCGCTTCAAAACGCACCTAGCATCACTCACCTGCGACATTCAATGCGGTTCGTATCGTCATTGTATTGGTCCCCTGTCAATAGGCTAGGTTGAAGCTCAAAAGTGCTACGTTTTGACTAACAACGTTACGCCGTTAAATTTTGTGTGATGTGAAAATCGACTATTGAGACATTGGTCATGATCTGACAAGTGTTCGGGCGTGAACACCAATCAACGATAGTGGGGATTTTGAATACGACTCTGAGTCAAAACGCCAAAGTATCGGAAGGCACACAGCAACATTTCTTCTTTCATTAGAGGTTCGAATAAGCGATGATCATTGACGAAGTAGAAGTGATGAAAAGATCGAAGTGAAGGCTCTACCTAGTGTGCTAGGCATTGCTACCAATTGGAAGTTGCATCATGGCAATGCCCCAAGCCACTCTTGATTAACGATTCCTGGCCTAGAGAGGAATCGCTTCCCCAGCACCCCTTCAGTGCCGATATGGCCCCGCTGGACTTTTTCCCGTTCCCCCGAGTGAAGGAAGTCTCAGAAAAACACCGCCATGGGACCGTAGCAGAAATCAAAGTGGCTTTGACGCGCTGCTTGAATGGCATTCCAGAAAAGGACTTCGAGCCCACCTTTCGAGCGTGGAAAAATCATTTGCAGATGTGAGTCAACGCCTAAGGCCGTTATTTTGAATGGTTTGAAACGATATATTAAATCAGTTACTTTCTCGAATTTGTCTCATTACTTTCTATACAAACCTTGTATATAGTGTTCGATAGTATCCTGGAGATAGACATCATTCAGTCGTAATAAAATCAGACCTGTAGTTCTAATCACAAAAGTTTCAGGCGACATGCGAGACCTAATGAGAAATGATATCCTTGGCAACGCACATAGAAAACGAAGGGGAATCTGCGCTTAATTCGGAACGGCACGCGCCCTCGGTTGCAGCAAATTGGGCAGGAATGAGCGACGCATATGTAAAGCCAAGCGCCCGCTTCCTCTGTCGCGAGGAATGGAATGGCTCGGCGCATACTAAGTCGCAACGCTTCGATTACTTGTTGAAAGGGGAAGCTGTTCTAGGAACGACGTCACTCAGTGGACCGATATTTAATCTTGTATTGGCGAACAGTTCTATTGCCGAAATTAAACAGTTATACCAGTTTCAATTGTTTTATTAAATATATTACTAATTCATCGTAAAAGTGTGTGTAATGTGTAATCATCAATTTTTTAAATTATTTGTTTACTTTATCACACCATTGTCAGTTGTGACAATGAACAGAACATTTGTGTGGAGATGGTGAGGGGAAACCCCCGCTGAAAACGTCACTTAGTTCGACCGAGAAGGGTTTGAACCCACTCTCTACCGCTCAGCATGTCATGGATGCGAACACGCAAAAAATGTATCGTTAATTTATGTTAATATTTTTTAATAACTATCCATTATCGTAGTATGTTAAGAAAAATGCAAAGATTATTTAAATGTTAAATAACCATGAATAATTTAGTATATGAGAAGAGTAATTGTAATGTATCTTCATTGAAATAATCACACATTAACATGAGAAACCATACCGTTTAAAAATTATGGTATATTGTTGTCTATAACCGAACACATTATTAATTAATTGATTAATTACTATTAGTGTCGTGTAGATTCGTTTACGATTAAAATATCAAACTGATATTTATATATATAATAACCACCCAAATTCCAAATTCGCTTTATTGATTTTATTTATACAGGACCATGGTCTTTGGTGACATAAATATAAATAAAAAATACTATATTTAAGTCATAGCTACGAATTCAAATTGCAAAAATGTCTATTTTTTTAAATGTAATTAAATACGTTTTCATGAACTGATTATTCAAAAATGCGAATAAAATATCCTATTTTCGTTGTTCTACGTTCCACCGTGCTATAAACGTTTCTCCTTCTACATTTCAACGTATACTACACACATGACCTATCATACAACTTTGTGTGAACATATTTTAATATTAACTTTTTGATTTAATTGTAAATAAATCTATTCAACTAATAATTCCTAATAAAAATTTAATATCATTATTCGGTGAAACCATCATTGAAGGACAATTGTCGACTATCTCTCACATGGCCGAAGTCGAATTGAAAGAAGCTTTTTTCTAATACCACGCGTGTCTTCCGAGAACCTTTAAACTACTCTTGTTAAATTACTCACTTTAGGAATTTGATGGAATATACAGTTAAAACTTCGATTTTTTTTCTATAAATCAAACAGCTAATACTCATAATCAATATCTGTTTGCCAAGTGATGCCATTCGCAGGCCCTTTAAAACAAAATAAGTACATTTAGCTAGTGTGCATTTCGCTCTACGTTTTCGCAGCTCCTTACCAACCGCCACGAGAAGGAATGTGCAACCCTCTTTGTTCGCATACGAGGAGCGACACACATTCCAAATTGAGTTTAGGGACTTCCTTATACAAGGAACTACACATTCAATATTAAGGTTGAGATTCTCGAAGAATCAACCATGAAGTCTAACACGCTAATAAACTGTATTTAAAATATCTCCGTGTATGAGTATTACCACTATCGGTACAAATAAGTAATATTAAAACAATTATAAAAATATATTACAGGATAAAATGATATTTTTTTATTCTCTTCCAATAGAATTCCTGATTATTGCAACAAAATTTTCGAAACGCTTGGTATCTGTGTATCGCTTATTCTTGACTTTCCTTCACAGAAATGTATATGCCCCGAGTACTGTAATGTCAACTGTAATAACACGCTGTAAATAATTGTTGCACGCATTGAAATTCAAATACATATTTCAATGGTATTCAAAAACTCAGCTATAAATTTAAATTTGTATGTAATTGTAAAATATAATATCTCGTTTAACGGCAAAACTCCTAAAGTCTTTGACAAAATCTTGAAATGCGATAATGTTGAAAACTATTTTTTTCTTCGAACTCAATCAAGTTAATATAAAATTCATAATCAAGTTAATAAAAAATCATAAATGAAATTGAAATAATAGAATAAAAGAAGCAATGGATTTATATTCAGGAGTACGAGAAGTATGGTGTGCAATATTATTCTAATGTTCCTATAAAAAAGAAGAACAAATTACGTAATTATTTCTATTAAAAATCATTTGAAAGAGAATAATGAAGTCTAGATATGAAATTTCTATATTTCTATACGTGCTTAGATAACCCTTTGTCTCTAAATACGTAGGTAAGTCGATAAGTCGCAAAACTGGATAGAGGCAATAATAATCAAAGTAACGTCCTGACATTTATTTCATTTTCCGACGTTATTACCCTGTACATATAGACACTCATATCATCGCTTTACAAGTCCTGAAAGTCGGTGGCAAAGAAGTATTTTGGTTGCTGTCGCAGCCAACGAGTACGCTCCCATCTATGATGCTTTGCCTTCCCTTGTTGTTCTGGATTCAATTGAACATAGCTTTCCGTGGAAAACAATGCATTCCATACACGGAATGCATTTCACGAACGCACTTCTTCTGTGGACAGTCCTTTGACCCAAAAAAAAAACCGCACAACTGCACGTTGTTCTTCTCGTCTACACTCATGCAACGCAATAGCCATCAAGCACTGCCTGCCTCTGACTGGCTACGTGCCTACAAGTTTTCACGCAACCTACACGACAGGCATACACTCGCTGCCATCTTCTGACAAAAAATACACTCATAATTTAAAACTGTATACTGGGAACAGACGTTTGTGACTTGTATTTTACAACTGTTTCGATATACTACATGGATGTGAATATTTCTATTCTAGATACTCTAAAAATGTATTACACCAATGTTACTAGATAATCCAATGGAAACGAGCGACCCTTCAGAGAGACACGAGTAGCGAAGATTCAATAAGAGAGGTTCAAGGGGTGCGGGAGCAATGTAGCGTCCGCGGGCCGTCGCTTCGAACCCCGCGGGTGGCAATTCCCTTCGGGTGAAGGGTCGTACAAAGTGGCACGTGGAAGAGAAATCAAGTGGAAACTCCTAACGCGCTCTCTCAGGTCTCCTCCAGCTCGTGTTCTTAGTTAGTTTTCGTATCATTAAAAATTACTGTGTTTTACTACAAGTAAATTGAAACTATTCGTAACTCAATAACCGGAACATTCAGTTATCTGAACTGTCGCCATTGAAAAAGAAAAGTAAGGAAATCAATCGTGACGATGTCGATGTCGCCATTCCCAGAACGTACAGAGACCAGTCTACAATAGAGAACTAATCTTGTCTGATTCGACGAATTTAAAGTAAGCATTTTCTCTTTAATTTTTTCCGTGAACTTCCATGAAGGAAGTCAACACCTAATAAAGTGAATTTTAATTATCCGAAATATCCCTGAGAATATTAGTTCGTATAATCGACGCTGAACTGTAATTAAACATTGCATCTGTCGCGGCGACCAAAAGCGTAAAGTAACATGTTTTGTATCAGATTTATGAAAATTAAAACACATTGTTTTAAATTGAGCTCGTAAATACGTTACAGCGCCTCAAATAAGAAAAAAATCACAACTAAAAGAAGAGAAAAATTTCTCATCGCGGTTGTCTGACTTTGATTTTGTGATTTTCATACAATTTTATGCTCAGAACGAAGTTGTACGAGTCACGAAACGATTACCTTACAGTTTTCGCATAAAAAAATAACGCAAAAATACGCACGCGCAAAAAAGACAAAAATGGCTGCCACACGTAAACGGTTTGAGATCAATTTTTTTAAAATCAGTTTTGAACTCTCGAATGATGAGGAAAGGGACAGGGAAAATATGAATTTTTTTAATGGTCGAGCGACCACCTCTGGACCGTTTCGTATGAATTGACCCACCAAGGACAGAAAAATATTGTTTTATTTTTCTCTAGAAGCATCAGAAAGATAGTGGATGTAAAAAAGTAGAAGATGTAATAAATTTCAGTAAATATATTTCAAAGTTGTATATAATGTAACTCGAAGGTCATGCGTCCAATCCCAGGAGGAAGGACAGCACCAACAGAGACAAAACAGCAAATCAACGTGGCAAGCAGAAGCGGAGGCGGCATCAGTGATCGGTGCAAACGATGGACACATTCCTCCCCTCCTGCCTTTCCCCTCATCGGGGCGAAATGAGCCGCGACAATTCCGGGCGTATGCAATGTGGTTCGTTTCGTACGAGGGAGAGGATCAGATGACGAGAATCGAACACTGGACTTCCAAAACAAAGAGTTGTGTGGACGCTCCACTGTTAGATTTTCTGTTTATGTTTAACTTAAAAAATATTTTAAAACGTATGTTTTGTATTTTGAAAGTACCAAGTAAATATGAACGTTTAAATATTCATAACCATAGTTAATAATATTTAAAATACATGAGGGATAGTACAAAATGTTATTTTATTACTTCGACGCTTGATGTTATTTATAATTTCTCACAGTTTTTGTGGTATTATAATGTCGTAATTTTGTGTTATTAACCAATGGTCTATCTAGACCGTAATCAAGGGAGGGGCTAGCCGGGGAGAAGTTTTGTTTACAATTTAAGGTTTTACAACACAAATTTATAAATATTATCTTTAAATAAAATGCATCAAATAAATATTTAACAATTACCATTATGGTATTGTTAATAACAATAACAATTATGTATTAAAGTTATTAATTTGGTATTATTAATTTTATTTATCTGGTGTTATTAATTTCATTAATCTGATACTATTAATTTTCTTAATCTAGTAATATTAATTTATATTATTAATAACAACAAGAATTATAACTAATAATTATTAATTTGGTAACACTCTTAAAGGTTACCAAATTTATCAACTTCAATTTTATCAGTTAAGGTTTAATGGGGGAGGGTCTACAGTCCCCTTAGCTCCCCCCCCTATAGATCCACCCCTGTTCATAACGTATGTGGGTAATCAAAATTAATACCTGTCGACCTTTTCTGGTAGATATAAAAAGCTTTTTATTTTAAAAAAACAATACGTTTCATGAACAGTTTTGTGACCATTAGGTGTGTCTCAAAAATGCCAATACATTTTCATGGATACATTTACATCGAAATGTTTTCCATAACAAAAATAATTTACAAGTCCTTTTTATTAGATTTACTTTTTCATATAAACTCTATCTTGACTCATGCATGTTGTACCTTGTGGTGAGAGGAGATGGGACATCTAATTGGGTAAACAGTCATTAGCGTTTGTAATGAACAAAGGAGATGAGGGTTACATGTAACTTCCGATGGAAAGGAAGGGGATTCGAACGCTGTCCCTTGAGGCTGCGCGGCTTCAAAGTGAAAGCCCCTTTCCTAAGGGACGGCAAATTCACCAATTTCTGGATATTCTGTTCATTCTAACTGACCGTTCACATTTCTTATGCAGGTTCGTATTTTTATTTTGTGATGTGTATTATTAGTTATAACAAGTGTAAAATATTGATTTTTATCTTTTTGGCCAATACTTCCAGATCTATCTACTGATATGAGATTTGTACATTCTACGTATATTATTTTCCATACCTCCGTGTGCCGCTAACTTAATGCGCAAAGAGTTGTCGAGTTTCGACTAGGAGGAGACTACAAGGGAGAGATATTATACCCATGAAATTAAATTAGGGAGACAAAATGAATATTTATCTATTCCTGTGTACTTCATCTGCATCTGTACCAAGTCTTAGCAAAGCTGACTGAAGATTCTTAAACAGTAATATTATTCATAAAATTATCAACCAAATAAATTCGTGATTTTAAAAACTAATATTCGACCAGTATTCCCTCGTAATAATTAGCAAAGCAGAATAAACGTAAATTAATTGTAAATTCAAATCTTCAAGGCTTTGAAGTCTTATTTCATTCATTTTAACATGAAGTTAGTACATTATGTTTGTTTGAGGAATGAAATCGTTCCACCCACGAAGCGTCACCCCATTTAAGTAACGAGGTTATTGGCGGAAGTGCGAATTCATGACGAGAAAGAGAGCAGCGGTGACGTGATGCATTGAACTGACTTCAAACCTTAACGCGAGGCACAGGAGAAAGCAGTGCTCTCTTTAACCAAAACCAACACTACAAAGGGGACTGTGTTCACTCTATTAATAGCGCCGTGCAATATTCTATCAACAAATTCTATTAGTTCATATAGTTCATAGACTACGAAAAGCGAACCCTTCTCCCTCTATCCACCTCCTCCTCCTATCGAACTTTAACTATTACTAACTACTCTTACTAACCCCTCCACGTGGTGAAGTGGTAAACGCTTGGTGAACCCAGCCAAGCGGCCCACCTACTAATAATTGCCTACCACCCAAATCCTAAGTCCTATCGCTCCATGTAGATAAGCTTCAATAGCACGTTACATTTCCCATTTACAAATACTACAATAGTCAGAAGTTACTACAATACTACAATAGTCTACAATCTACAAATACTACAATAGTCTTTCTCCTCGATTATTCGAAATTTTTAGGAACCCCGTGAGTTTCGAATTGCCGAGGTTTCACGTATTAATTCATATTATTCCCTTCATCACTCTATCACGATATATGCATGTTTTCCTTCCCTAATTTTTGATATCAAATTTCATTCTTTTCCTTTTCTTTGAAATACATTTCCGTAAAATCCAAGTTCCCTTGAAAAAAAAAATTATTTTACATAATTCGCAAAGTAGATGATAAAAACTACAGACATTTTAGAAAGACAATTCAATAAATTGGATTGTAATGTGGTGTACTTTGAAGAGTTAGTAAGACAGAAGGAAAAATATAACATGCTATTTCTAAAAACACATAAATAGTTTAAGGACCTAATGACACAAGTTTCATCACGGAATTTACTTCTAAACAAGTGATTTCATTAACTTTTATCTAAGAAACTTGGACATCGCTGATAAACTTGAATAGTTTCAAAATGTCTTTTTCAAAATTCTAACGCAGACGTCCAAATCAATGATGAACCTTTTAATACAACTAAACAAACTTTATGTACGTTGACTTTTTAAATACTTATTTTCTACATTTATATTTTCTCAAAAATAGTTTCGGTTTTCGTAAGAATCTATTTACAAAAAGTCAATTCATTTCAGTCACATCTATTTACAAAGTCTATTTTTTGTCCATCTCATAGACAAATTCAAAAGTAGAGAAAAGATGTCCAGACATAAATTTGATTTTCTCTCATTTTTTAAATCTTATTTATGATATGCGTGATTATTAATGCGCCATAAAACTAATTTTGCAAATCACTCGTCATTAATAGTCTGGTTCTTTGTAGTCTTCGTTAGTTTTGAAACGCAATTCCTAATCATAATATTCTGTGCAAACATCTCCCTCTTGCAATGTAATACACTATAGTGATTATATTGCGCCACTTCATAGAAGCATGTCGCTTCCCTTCCCTCCGACTGCATGTTCATATTCAAACCACCCTCTCCTCTCTCTCTCTCTCTCTCTCTCTCCTTCTCGCTCTCGCTCTCTGACACAACGCCGGGCGACTGGAGGGGCGATCGTCGGATGTCAGTGATTACGCGGCATGCTGCGACATCTGTTAATGACTCGCACTAATTAATCGGAACGCGGCTCCCGCTGGTTATTGAACGTCCCGCCGGGGGGGCGACGGAGGCGGCGCGGTGTCACCGTTGGGAGAGGGGAGAGGGGTGAGGGAAGAAGAGAGGATGATCCACGTAATAAAAACGTCTGCGTAAAGTTTAAGAGATAGGTGGAAGGGTGATATCATGGACGATATTCCATATTGGTGCTGTCGCGTGCATGGCATTCGGAAATCTGTTCTCGTTACTTTTGGGAGGTACGTGGGCTCTGAAATGGTTTATAGTGCTGTCCGCGCTGTAGGGTGTCTGAAATTTGTTCCTTTATCCGCCGATCAAACATCCCGATGTGATGTTTATACTGTTCGGCTGCGTAACAAACATTTTTATCTCGCATTTTTGTCAAACTAATTGTTTTTTGTGATGGGAATTTCATTGACACGCGTGAGTTAAACAAAATTCAAATAAAATTTACTACCATATTCTGTATTTGACATTCGAAAATATGAGTTAATATTCATTTGGTAAACGAGGTATTCATGTGCGGAGAGATACTTCTCAATTCCGTTTCTCTTCGTTACCCTTATTGAATGAGATAACATTTGATTGTGTCACTAATACTATTGTAAATAATATTTCTTTGCATAACAAACACCAAATAATTCTTGAGTAAATATGTTATAATCTATTTCCCTCTTCAGCAGAACTAACGTAAAGAAGTCTATTCGATTTTCAATTTAACGCATTTATTCTGCTATTTCAAAAAACACCGCATTATGCATCATCTTTATACATAATTCAATAAACGGAGTAGGTACGTAAAAGGAAAGGTAATCACAGTGCTAGCAAACTTAGCTACATATATAACCAAAGCTATCAAAATTTACAATAAATTATTTCATGTAAAGTCAAATAATGCAGCGCATAAGCTTTTAGTTAGAGTGAAATTTCTAAAATACATTTTGAATGTAAAGAGTAGAAGTAAACTTAGAAAAAAAAGATAAATGGAGAAGAATATTTATTTAATTTATTTTTATAAAATGCTTTCCTGATGGTCAAGTTGAATAATTCTATTGCTGGTTAAATTAACTGATTCGTTTCCTCATCAGAAAAGAGAATCGTGAACATAGATTCTAAAGTCTCCACCTACAGGCATAATATACTTACATTTATGGCAACGTATTAACATTTATGGCTAATGTATATTTGAGATTACTCAATATGTATGTAAATTGATAGTCCATATCTTCCGCGTATGATACACGTGTACAATAATTTTATTAATGTATAGGTTGTGTTACAGTGTGTATTTTATGTAATACATGGCTTAGGAATGAATAAATTTTATATTTTTGATATGTCATATTTTTTTAAAATCTGACTGAAAAATAAACATTTCTTTCATTGAAGGAGATAGAGAATCTATCCAATAATTTCCAAATCAATTTCAGTGAATGACATTTCTGTTACTAAAATACAGGTATACATAGAATGCATAAAATATAATTAGTACATCCGTTTATCTTTACTTTACGCAAGAGAGCGTGCTGGAACGTACGTACGTGAATCCACATCTTCCTCTCCTGTCGCTCCCCGCTTCCCACCCTCTACACCACTCACATCGCCCGCGCGTCATCCGACCCGACGACCGACAATCGCCATGCCGCCGCCCGCTACATCCGCCCTATGAAAATCGGAAATGTTCGAATAATGCAGTATTAATGCGGACGGGCGCGGTGGGCTCAGGGAGGAGGGTGAGGGAAGCTGACAGAGGGGTGGTGCAATGGGAGAGAGGAGAGGACGAATTAACATCACTGTTCGAGCGATAATGAGTGAACAAGGTGAAAGTTACGAGGTTTGTTTTCTCCGGAGTGGTAAGAGGTTTGATTTTTGGTATCTGAGGAACAATATAAGACGATAATTGTGCATACAAACTCATATTCGTCCAACGTATACCATGCAAAGGAAATCTACCTGCACGATTTCAAGATATGTTACATTAACTACAATGCAATATTATTTCACGAATACAAATATTCTTATAAAATAACGAGAGGCTAGAGAAGAATTAGATAGATGCAAGTGAGAACAATAAATCGTGACAATAAACCCGTACGAAACCACGAAACAAATCTTTCATTTAAATATGTATAATTGAAAGAACGTATTTGGAATAATTTGAGGTTCATGGAATAAAACCGCTGTATCCCATTCAACAATCCTGTGTGTAAATTATTCAATGAGTATTGTCATACTTTTCAGTAACTCTTTCAAGAGTTTGTTTAACGAAGTCTGATATATCGCAGAGGAAAATGTATGTGGAAAAATTCATAAACACGATTGCAGTTAATTAAGCGTATGAAACTTCAGAGCTCATGTCCATGTTCGCTCGTGATCGGGTCCTGTAATGAGCAGTGAGACACGAGTCCGAGATGAAGAGATGAAGTATGACAACGCGTGGCAACAGACGTCGGCGAATGAGTGCAATCCTGCAACCCCTGGGGACATCCAGTGAGGTGGGCGAGGGCGGAAGAGCTGAGAGTGATGGGCTGAAGTGAAGGGGAGGTGGGCTGATTGCGCGGTATTGATGACTTCCGCAGCGCGCGCTTCCTGGTGACACGGCAATAACAGTGCACCCGCCAACCTCCACTCCTTCCCCTCGGTCCCATCACCCCTCACATCGTCCATCGCCACACTCTCCAGAGACCGCTCCGGTTCGAACCTTGCCGCCGGGCAACCGTGTGTCCCCCACTCCACGCCGATGCTGCATGGTCTGTGCCACGCGGCGCGCGCAGTTCCGATCACTGGGTCCGGTAATGGGCCGCCCCCGCCGCCACTCGATGCGAGTTTCATCTTCCACCCGCGCGACACCATCACCATCAATCACTGCTTTTCTTCGTAACTTCTTTCCTCTCCCTTCACGTCGTTTCTTTACAAGAGTAAATATTTGTTGGTCTATTTCGCTTTGACTTCTTCTCTTCTTCTTGTAGTATTTGTAAATTGGAAATGTAGCGTGCTATAGAAGATCATCTACACGGGGCGATAGGAGGTAAAAGGTGGGTTATTGTTAGTAGGTGGGTCGGTTAGCTGAGTTTACCAACAACTTGCCCCACGTGAAAGTGTTAGTAGGAATAGTTCCTAATAGTTCGAGTTAAAAGATACTATGAGAAGTAGGACGTGGATATAAGGAGGGTTCGTTTTTCAGTATATACTTTTACTGTGACATTTGAAGGAGTAAGCTACAATTTTTTTCTGACCCCGCAGGGAATTGAACCTAGAGTGGTGAGCAAGCATGCTAACCACTGAGCCACCGTAGGGAAAAGACACTTTGATTGAACTGTAAATAAAATTTATATCATTCAATCAGGGTTTGAATCAAAGGAAGGGAATCCATCGAATTTCCTCCCTTCTTACATTTTTTTCTTAACTCCTACATCTTATTCCCAACCTGGGAAAAATAGGACCGCTACTATCGTAATTGTCAATAATAATTGTCAAAATCAAGCATTATTATCAGCTAATGTGCCAACTATGTTTCATGGAATGTATGTATATCATTATCTTTAAATTTAATGTAAGAAAAATATATTAGACAAGTTTTTAATACGTCAATATATGTCGAGTATACATTATGTCAGAATTAACTCAAAATTGACAACTTACGAAGTCCTTTTAAATGCTTCCCCGTCCTGAACACAATGACATTTTCTTGACAATTTTATGAAGTACGGTACTGATATATAAAAAGATAAGTTTCAAACGTTTTTCCTCCTCCGTGCATTTTCTTTAAATCGAACTGAATACAATATCAAATACGACACTTCATGCTTGTTTGTTTGTTTGTTTGCTTGCTTCTCATATCATGTAACATGTGTATATGATTCAACAGTAATATTCATTTCTGTACCTTTTAAAGTTATGTTATAGTGTGGCAAAAACGTGAACTATCTTTCCCGTTACTGATGAATACGAAGCGACTTCTTAGTAAACTAAGGGTACAACTCGAAAGAGAGAATCTTTCTGAATCATGGTACGTGTCCCATAGCGCCTGAAGTCACTGCTCTCAGCTCTCTTTCTATCGATGAGTTGTTTCTCTATCACTAAACATAGTGATGAGCATATTTCACAGCTTTTTAAAGTTTTCTCATTGTATCTATCACATTCTCCAATTGTTGACTATGATGCCTTTCGAGAACGCCAATTATCAATACTTCCCAATATCCAACATATCCAATATCCAATTATACATCAAATTTCCATCGACATGCCCAACTCTATTGAAAAAAAGAAATATGGTATTGTCCACCGCTAGTGCAAAAGTCCAATATAATGGTCCAGGAATGATTATGAATTGAAAACATTTACGGATTGACTCATTGTCATTCATTGGAAAATAGAAATATTCATTTCTCTTTCTGTGCCCAATTATTCTATTGTCGATTGTTAAGTTAGGATATTGTTTGCTTAGTACTTTCAACTGCTGAATGGTTTTGACAACGCCGATTTGGAACTGAGAAACAGGCAGTTACTTTCTTCCTAAAGCGGTCCTAGAAGGATTTGTAATGTTAATGATCTAAATGGAGTTCGTGTCCTCAGTGAATATAAGTTAAGGATGTCCCGTGCTAATGACCATTGTACCGATCGATGCAAGAGTTCGTGTCATGCAACGGATGCTTTCCTGTTTGCGGAGGGGGATCGAAAAAATAGGGCGCATGGGAAATTTAATTAATGCATGTTAATTAACTGTTTTAATAATACAGGATGTGGTAATCATAATTTTGGTCTTTATGCCGTTTAAGCGAAATTAAATATCCAACATGCAAATGGAAAACTCGGCATATTTGTGTGGCCGCAGCGCTGCTTTAACGACGGGAAGTTTACGAGCGTCGATGGACGCAAGTAGTTCACGCAGATGTTGCCTTCAACATTGTTATTTTCTTCACAAAAAAGGAGTTCCGTTTATTTACATTACTAGATTAAAATTATTTCCATACTTCAAAATCCGATTTTTACTCTTAGGCCAACTTTAATAATCTTTAGGATAAACTGTGAAAAATTATTTAAAGGATTATACATCAAGGAAACTATCAAACTATGTTTCCGTGTAATTTCATATTGTTTTTCATTTTTATGTTTATTAACTAATTTATTGTCAAAAAAGCAGTTACAAACTGCTTATGACCATGTGGAGGACAGTAAACTAATTTACTCTCCAGAAGCAAGCAAGGGGCCATCCCGTCAATTCTGATCAAGGGCCCTAAGACAGAGGCGGATTTATCATTTCAGCATACACTTAAGAATGAAAT
>NNCF01130185.1:339773-364785 GCA_002313205.1 Laupala kohalensis | reverse complement strand
TATAAGAGACAGGAATGAAATAGTTCGGTGCGTGTTATAATATTGACATAATACCAACAAATTTTTATTTACTAAAACACAAAAAAGTTATTTCAGAAGCACATATAATTATCAAACTATAGATTATTCGGAAGATAAAGTTTATAAGACGTAGTACATATTAAAATAACGCAAAATTTGAGATTTATTATTTCAACAGACGCCGCCTATAGGCAAGAGCCTAGCGAGTCTGTATAAAAAATCCGCCTCTATCCGAAGGAAAACCGGAGAAAAACTCGAACCAGGGTGTGATTTAGTGCCTTTATGTGATGAGATTCATACAATGAGGTTATTCACCCGAACTGGATGATTTAAATGAGTGAATTGATTACAAGAGATATCGGGTTGCTTCGGAGTGTAGGCACCGATCCGATATTGGTTCGAAATCGAACCCGTGCTCTTCTGTTCAACAGAATGTTGGAAGCGAATATGCTGACCGTATACTACTAGAATCATTCAAGTTATTTCATCTACATGTTTCTAGAATCCTAGATATTGTGTAAGGCTTATGATGGGAATGAGGGAACGAATTAAAAATATTAGGCAGAGTACGTAGTAAAATGAAGTTCTTCTTTCCATGCCAGTATCATTGTAACGAAAGTAACATTTGAAGTGTTTGATTCAAGAAGAAATTCTTTACTTATAAATTGTTGCTTAGTGAAAGAATGCGTTAAAGCGTCAAAGTAAGAGAAATTCTACTTTTCAGTAGAATTTAAATATCTTCATCATATCATAAAAATCTCTGCAATTCCGAAACATCTGTAACTCCATTCCTTACATTCAGAAAAATATTCTGTTATGTAAAAACCACCCTTATTTCATAATTACCATTCATTTCACGTATAATGCCATTAATATTTGTCACTGCTTTTACCACAAATTTTATTAAAAGTATATTTCAGTGTCGGTCCGAAATGTTTCGAGAACCTTACGAATTTTATTGAAGTGAAAATCAACGCTGCCTTTGCTGCGCTGCGATGACACTTTGCTGTATGCAGATGAAGTATACAGATACGTTCTTAGATAGATCAATTCACGTACATTTCACATGTCTACTAATCAGTACGTGAGAAGTATAAGAGAGTAAGTCCAAGATGTCTCTCTATTGTGAATTCCGATTGAGAGAATAGATATCGTAGCATCATTAGTATTTTTAAACTGCTCATTAACAACTTAGTAATAAAATGTAACAATTCGACTTACTCCCTTATGTTTTTCAGGTACTGAAATATCACGAGTCGAAAGTGATGTGTCATGTGAATTAACTCCTAGTGAATTACTTTATCGTAATAGAATAACCTTGCACTAAATATCTTCCTGAAAAATAAATATATCGATATAAGTGTAGCTGATTTTGGAGCACATGTGTGACACGGATCTTGAACTAACACCTCTAGTACTAATACAATTTTTATGTCAAATTTCATCAGTATTATCTATCCATACAGATAAAATGACGCAATAAACGATGTCAATTATTCAAGTCATGGTTTAAAAAAATTGCAGTTTAGTATTCAATAAATTGATCATGAATTCAGAAAAAACTTAAATGTAAAAACGTAATCACATAAAATTATGTGATCCCTTTCCTTTTCTTTAATGAGGTCAAGAACTGACAATCATGCAATTATATTAGATAACTAGTGGCGGATAGAAAATTGCTTAGATCATAAAGTATTGTTTATGTAGGAGCCTATTATTGCAGGTAATATGTTGCTTTCCTATATAAATAATGTTATTTGACTACCTCGACAACTGTCGACTATCAATTGCTAACCATAGTTGACTATATGTTTCTCAAAAACTAGGATCCTGAAGTTGGGTTGAGTTGTCATCGACGTTATATGACGCTACAAGAACTTGATAACTCGTCCTCGTCACATCTACCTCAATCCCAAAATAGGGTACAAAAAGACACCCTTATCTCGCTTTTTGTAACAATGAATTCAATTTGAGACAAGTGACGCTTGTTTCTGGTGCGCAGGCGCGGCGCATGAGACGCTGGGTTCGGGGGCGCCGCCGCCGCTCGCAGACTCCAGCTCGGCTGAAGGCACCGATGAGAGCTCGGGAACGTGTAAGCTTCGCATGCACTCGCTCATTTGTCTTTACCTGCTCCTCCGCTATATCCTCCGGACGCCGTCGACATTCCCAGCTCCTGCTAAACATTCTGAAATATACGTGAAACATAGTGTCCACGATTTGGTTTTAATTTTTAACTTTAATTTATAGAGAAAGTAGTCCAAATTACATCGAATTTTTTTGAAATTCGTCTCAACTTAAAAAATTTGTGAGATATTAATATTTGTACATATATATAAAATACATTTTAAAACAAAAAGAGAAAATATTTTGTTAAGAAATCAATTTTTTTAGACAAACGGAGCTCTCTGATGACAGGAGACCGAACTGAACAAAAATGTTTTATTAGATGTTTCAAATTTTTATTCATATTTCATTTCGTATGACGATCCAAGAATGTTTTCTAAGCCATAGTGCGCTCTCAAAACTTCAACGCCTTCAGAAATGTGCGTACATATTCTTTTAAAGAAATATTTTTCGTATTCTCTGATAATTTCTTTTTTAGATTGTTTAATTTAGGAAAAGGATATATTCTAACATCGTAAACTTCATTAGTGGAAATGATAGCATAAACTGATACGGTTCAAGGAAGTATTGTAATGTCACAAAAACGCGTATAGACTACAAAAAAAATAAAAAATTCATGTTTTTCATTTTTTTATAAAGTGTCAGAATTGTAAAATACATCATTTAGGGCTCTTTATGGGTTTCGATGAAAGTGTTTGTTTTTTGTTTTTTCTGTATACAAAATGGTTCACAAAAGCTGAATATTTAAAAGAACGCCGTGTTAAGTATTTCTGTCAATATACAAAAACAGACAAGAGGAATGTAATTCTATAAAATACACAAAAATAAAATTAATTTCATTAATAATCAAGTTTTCTAATAATATATTCATTAGTAAATTGAAAGAGTAAGAATTGTTACGACTGATAATTTTGAAAAAATCGACATGAATTTCAATATTTTTTCATTAATGTAGTAAAATAATATGAATTTTTGCGTGTACTATATTAATTAAAAACCTATTTTCAATTGCTACCTACTATCTCTCGGATCTACATGTAAAACAACTCTTCAAGTCACAGGAAAGGATAAAATGAACAACACTCAACATAGTATGAATCATTATATACTTCTATTGTTCTTGTTTCATAAATACGTATTTGGATTTTTTCTACTTTAACTGTAATAGAATTATTAAATAATAATAATAATAATAAAATAACAATACTTATATAATTCAATTAGATTTTACCCTTGTAAATATAGGCCTAAATAGGAAACTACTGAAAATAAACCATTAATAAAAACTACCCAAAGAAATCGCATTAGCGCACAGAAAAAGCATTCTGGTTGTTCTTAACTTTTCTGTCTGGGTGGCGCTGCTCCGCTCATGAGATGACACTCCACGACAGCTATGCCAAGACAGACGTGATCATAAGGGGAACCCAATACAGACCGAAATAACATCTCCTTCTGTATAATTCTGAATGGCGCCACCCAAACAGTCATAACTTCGAACCGAGTCACGAGGAGTCGACGTAAACGTTGGTGCGTGGTGTTGCAGCTGGCGGACACGCGCAGTTCCGTGCCCTGTCCATCGGTCAGAGGCCTTTCTTGGAGTCTCCGTTCAGCAGCCACTTGAGGGAGCTGGAGTCGTTGCATACGCAGACGCAACGACGCAAGAGCGATCCTCACACCCACGCACACACTGCCGGCGCCGCTGCCACACACGGCCATGTCACCACCCACGCCGCCGTCGGTTACAAGAGCGAACCAGCCACCCCTGGCGCCGGTGAGTCTATTCTTCAGTTTCCTCACATCCGACTGCAGCAGGGTGCATCTCTCTCTAATTGGTGCAACTACAATGACCCTTTAAAAGTTTTAACTCCGACATTTAGTTCTCAGCAAAAGTCGAAAAGCTTTTTTTCTTCAATTTATTTAAATCTTACTTTATTTAATANCGACATTTAGTTCTCAGCAAAAGTCGAAAAGCTTTTTTTCTTCAATTTATTTAAATCTTACTTTATTTAATACACTGAAAAAAAATCCTCTCACTATCCTCTATAATTTCCTTTCATCCCATCATCTCACAATTTTCTCTCAGAGTAAGATTAATTTTCTTACAATAAGAGGAAATTTCATCTCGAAATAAGACCATCTTAGAGAACGCGGAAATATACATAAACTCGATGAAATCGTGTAATTAAATTCACTATAACTTGTCAAATTAAAAAAAATATCATATGATTATAGCGAGTGAGTCGTTTGCGGGTAGATCGTTCTCTCGATTCCAGTTAATAGTCGTGACGGCAGACGGACATTCCAAAGAAGAAGGCAAAACACCGTTGAAATGTGAGCCTAATAACATTTACAAACAACAAAGAAATCTCGCGTTTAGGCCAATGTTTCAAGATTGCAAGATATTTACTTGTTGCCCTTATTTCATCCCTTATTGCCCTTATTTCCTTTATTCATCCATTGATTAATGGATGAAAACATTGTGACCACAAAGATTAGTGCACTCGAATGACTACATAATTAATTCCTGTTAAGTGCTAATCACAGTCTGGACGACTCTGTATCTCAAGCGTTCTAGATACAGTTCATAGCAAACGTCATGAAATGTGCAGCACATTTTTATTCTGCGCACTAAAAGTTTAATTTCAACCACAAATTTTAGCCACAAGGTAATTATGTGAGAGGATTCCTCTTTAACTAAGAACTTTTTTTTTCAGGGGAGTGGGATGTAATTTATTTAACGCCGTCTTCAACAATATCATTCCGGGATACACATTGTTATGCATTTCTTGTCGTATTTTCTCTACCATTCTTCTCTTACTAGGGTCACACCCTACTACCAGTCACCCACTCGTCATAAATTTGCCACGTAACACTCCAATGCCCTGCACATACTGTTCTAATAACTCATAAACCTGTTTATGTTTCAATAATTTGGATTTCTTTCTTAAATTGATTATTTGGATCTTCCGCAGCTCACCCAAATACCTCCCTCTGTTCAGTCCATACAGTGCACAATCCCACAATATATGGCCTTCTGTCTCATCTCCTTGTCCACAAATACACAGTCCATTCTCTTCTTTTCCGATTCGATATAAATACGTGTTGAAATTGCCGTGTACAGTAATTCCATATAATAAAAAGCTGGGTTATGTCTTCAGGACGATCATAAAATAACAGTTCCATAATTCTGCATTTATTTCTTTATGTGTGGTTGTGGCAGACGAAGGAGCGGGGTAGTGGTTAACACCCCTGTGATCATAGCAGGAATCCCTGGTTTGATTCCTGGCTCGTCGCCATTTGTACCTGGGCGAAAGTTATCAGTACCGTAATACATCTGTGATTCTTACCATGGCCAACAAACATGTTCTCTACCCTCAAAGTTACAATAACCACGCTCAGCACAGAACACTAGTTTATGAGTTTCAAACACATCCATCAATTTAACATAATAATGACAAGGCCAGAGTTAAACATCCCATAAAAATGTTTGAAGCAGGTTCAACAATAAGTGGAAACAAATTCTAACTAAAAAAGAGTCCTTGAAAATATATATGCAAATACCTACATATCCTCTCGAGTCTTACCCAATTCCAGTCGTCGAGTGATTCCCCGGACAGACTCATACCCCAATCACAATTTCTCGTAAGATCTTGTAAGAAAGAGATCAAAATTGCGTAATTTAAATCGGTAGGTTCAACTTTTCAGGTGAAAAAGAACTATTGCGAGCTTATTTAGTGGTGTGAAGAGCATGTTTGTGCGGTTCCTGTCATTTCAATAATTTCCATTAGAAGGTCACAGCTATTTACTTAAACCATTGTCTTCATTGTTTTCTGTCTTACGCCGGAAGACGATTCCTTTATACACGCGTCTCGACAACAAAAGAGAAATGAGTGTCATGCGCTTGCCTGATGCGCATCCACAACTATACACCAGAAGCAGGCTTACTGATGGCTGATATTATTGCACAGCAGTCGGATCCAAGGGAGAGATGAAGGGGCTGATCGACCATCCAACTCAGACTGAAACTATGCAATATTAATCACTATTTTTTCACATTTAATAGGCTTGGTTAATACTCCATCTTGAAGTATTTCCTTCTAAAAGCATATTTACGGTAAACAGTAGTTCAACTGCGCGAGAGAATTTCGTTACGGCAACACGAGAGTTTACTTGCTCATCTGAGAGAGCATATTCGCACATTTTAAATTTGAAACATTAAAACTTAATAATAGAAATTATCCGAGGAATTGTATTAAGTTCCAAACATAAGTTAATACACCACTAACATTTTAATGAGCATAAAAAATTATACCCTCATCCACTTCTCGAATCATCATCTCACCAATAATTGGCATGACATTTCCCTAATTTTGTGTTTCCTTGTGTGGTCACTTTTTAAAAAATTCAAAATTATTTATTGTTTTGTTAGTAAACTATGTATACGTATAGTTGAGAAATTAAAGATTATCATTTTCAAATATCCCAAGTTGGTAGACCTGCTAAAAGTCGTGCGTGCCCGTCGCCATCTGCGCATGCCCAAGGATCTGAAGAGGACACATGGCGGGCGCGGGTGCCCACAAAAGACAGAAAATTGTTTGTCAAATTGACGATGCTTCTCTCGGCATTGAAAAGACCGACGCATAAAGCAGACACCCTGAGGCGTACGGAGTCGCACCCCTCTCCTCTCACTCTGATGCCTGTGCCGTGTGCGCTTCCCCGTCTTGAGGGCCTCGGCGCGCTGTTCGCGTGTCTTCTGCTTCCACAATACACCTAGGCGTGTGTTTGCGCGAGCCGCCACTGGCAGCGCCACATGGCCTCCGACAAAAGATGAGCACCGCCTCCTCCACCGCGGATGAACGGTCCCAGGAAGACACGCGTTGCTTCAGGTCCTTCCCCTTCTAGAATAAAGAAAAGGGATCGAGACTCCTGTTTTGACCGAGATCAAAGGAATCCGAATTCAAATTATTTTTAATATATTTTCGTAATTTATTTCATATTTATCTAGTTTTAATGATCTTTTTACGTTTTGACCCTTTTTATGTGTAATTGTTAGAGGGAAAATGAGCGTGGACAATATTGTTCTATTAACTGTGCATTTCTGGCATGACCAATTGAGAATAAGAAATCAAAACTTTGTTATATTGTCTTCATTTACATTAATAAGTCATTTGATGAAAGCATAATGGTTAAATAAAAACATGTAAGGTATAATCTTACAGTAATAATAATCTTGTTTACGTATAAACTTTTTTGACGACGAAGTTGGTCTTCATCAGATTTTATTTTACCACATATTGCCATAAATCCTTTTATTTTCGAACCAGAGCATTTTTTATCGAATTACCATTAATAATTAGGCTGTGATTACAACTTAGAAGTGGTACAAAGAATTATTCTTATTCTTTATTTCTTCATACTCTTATTAATTAATATTTAGGATCTAGTTATGGTGTATTCGGTCGAAAAAGCTCTCGAACAATACAAAAAAAATGGAGACGATACGACTGGAAGTTTGACTTGCTCCAATGATACAATATAAACTCCGACAGAGTTATTCGGGCCCCATTGAAATTTAACATTTCTAATCTCCTAATGTTTCCCAGTAATTTGGAGATCTTGCAATGCCGTGATAGAATGACTTTATTTAGCTTACGTCTCAGAAATCAACTAACTAAAATTCAAATATTATAATAGACTTTTTTTTTCGATTTCTCATTAACCAATTTCACTCATTTTTGCATAGTTATGAAAATCCGTTGACATTACAGTATTATGGAAATAAAACTATGTATAATTATGTGTTTAAAAATTTACGTCCTACAATTTTATATTTAAAAAATTCCCTGCAACCAGTTTCTCATTAAAAAAAACCTCTCCGTCTGAACATACATAGGAAATGATTAAAAATTGTTTATAACTTTGGGGTTGGCTGAATAACCTCAATAAAATAATAAAACATCCTAGAATCAACAAAAGTCAAGAGTTTAGATTAAAACATTTTGTGATAACTTTCTCATAAACAAAAAAAAGTAAAAATGTTAAAAATGTTTGCAAGCGATATGATTTGAGTCAAAATTTTACCATGTACGGTATAAAATATTTTTATACACTACATACTAAATTATATTCTGTGTTAGGTATCAATATTATCATTCTACAGGGTTTAAGGAATTGGAGACTGGCTACATCACATAATGAAACTGGATGTGATGTATTACTCGTAATATGTATTATGACTGTAAGGACAATATAATACAATTGTACGGACAAAAATTGTTCCATATGAACATTGTATTGGATGTATACATGTGGAAAGGGTGTTGCAAGGTTTTTGATCAAGAAGGAGGTAATGTCTTCATATATTAAGGGGGGAAATAGATGCATCTTGTTGTTTCTGCAATATTAGCTCGTAAACTTGACACAAATCCCTAACAAAGTCGCCCGATACTTCTCAACCTGCGTAAACTGCAGACAGTAATTTGACAAAATACTTGAGTAGCGGTGATATCGCTACATATACATTTTGAAATATGTAGACACCACGAGTTATTGAAATGAGGGTTGGATTCGCTAGGTGAATGAATTGAGCACGTGCATGAGTAACACCGGGTTCATTTGAATGCTTTTTATACCTAATAACGTACAATAATATTAATATAAGAAATTAAATAATAATGATATTATATTCTGTCTGCAAACCCTGACATGCGCAAATAGTTTATAGTAGAAACACAGACCTAAGGAAGTTCGAGAGGGGACAATATACAAATTATATTAAATATTAGTTAATTTTCTTTACAAATTGATACAGCGTAGCTGCTGACCTACACTGTTTTATTTTCCTGGCAAGGTACGAGGAAAAATTAATTACATCGGACACCGGACATTTTTTTTTATATTGAAAGAACGCCATCATATAAATTTCACAAGGTTCAGTTAAACATATTTTTGACATAAGAAAAGATATAACACTTAATACGTATTGATATTAAATGGTGAGAACAAGAAATAAATGGGAGCAACACGTGCTTGAAATACAGGAAATCCTTTCAATTTAAATTCAACGATAAAAAAACAATAATTTTCTCTTCTTTGGAATACAGCGTCTCATTTCATTTCTGAGCTATACAATTCATAATGGCTTCTGTAAGAGGGCTCACCAGCTGTCCAGTGAGCCGTATTCACAATATCTGGCAATTAAGCCTTCACTTGGAAGGAGAAAATGGAGCACATCAATCGAGCAGGGGTAAATTACGGTTTGTTGAAATCTTTAGTGATCTCCCGATCCTTGTAATCTAGTATTCCAGATTCGCGTGTGACGAGTGCGTGCAATTAAACGTCACGTTCGAAGATTTCTACAATAGAAGAAGCTTTATTTATTTGATAATCAGATTTTTTATATTTTAATTTTGTACTCGTTTCGGTGAGTTGAAAGAGAATTCGTCTTCATAATTGATGCTTATCTTCAGTATTAGTTGACCCTTTGTATAGTCAAACATACTTGTCAACCTCCTGAAAGACCCGATTTCTTTTTATTTCAGACTGCGGAGGTAATAATAAATCTAATAAAATAATAAATCCCCTTGAGTGTCAATCAATGAGGGAAATATTACTCAACATGTCCTAGATAGAATTTGTCATGTTAATGACAGACTGAATTTCAGCAAATATTTTAAATGTTGGTCCAAGGATACAAATATAATATTTTCTAACGGGGTGTGCGGAGTGGTTTGTAACTCAGTTTGTGACTAAATTTTTTTCTCTCCATTATTTCGATGGAGTTTAAAAAGAGTATTAAATATTTTCTATTTAAAGCACCTCGTACTCCTGCCAACAGTGAGAACGGTCCAGCGTCGTTCAATCGAAATCTTCCCACCAGGAACTGGCAGGCGTACGCAAATCTTATGCTTGATATCATTGTTATCAAGATCGCTGTTTTTTTTAAAAAAATACGGATTTCGGAAATAATCGATATTGATGAAATATTCCATGCTCGCTCTAGGGGATACTTGGAGACACAATATCCTCCATGTAGTTGCAGGGGGTTTTTCTCTCACGTTTTTAAAAAGAATTATTTTTTATGTGTTTTCGGAAATAATTAGAAGTAGCTATTTATATCGTACAACAACCAATTTAAGTCAGTTCAAAGATGAAGAAACAATACACAGAAATGCCAGCCTTTTTACATTATTTGGATTCTTGAAGACCATGCTATAACACTGTACAAATAATATGTTAATATGATGTTTATTTTGTAATTTAAACTTGATATTGATATAAACCTGCCAATGAATCGGATTAAATATAATCAACAGTCATTTTTCCATGATACAATATTTAACCTCAGGTTACAAAAAAAGATATTAAAAACAAAATTACAGTTCGTTTTACAGGCCACCATTACCTCAAACCCTTCAGTTCACAGATATAATATCCCTTTCCTAAATAAACCATAATGCGCAAGTACAAAAACGATCAACCAGAAATACCTCTGCTTTTGCTCAATGTAAAAAAACGCCACGAATTACATCAACAACGTATCTTGGCCGTGACAACAAAATTCGATTCTTCCCCATCAATAACGAGTTCCGAACCCCTTCACTACCCCCCACTTACCCATTCGCATCCGGCCGCTCTTCAAACCGACCACAATCGAACTGAAAAGCCTCCCGGTTCCCCACCGCCGTCGTTCATTTGCCTCCATTACGCTCTGAATAGACGGCCACTTCCATGCTCACGCGCGCACGTTTTAATTCCTAGTACTAGACGCGAATCGAACGAGTGATTGGCGTGGAACGGGGAGGAGATCACTCACAGGAAGTTACCTTTCTGTTGACGCAAAACAAACAAAGTTTTATTTATGGCAATTATAAGGCTTCACCATTCTTGCTGATTATTATTTTACAATCAATTTTCAGAGAGTACATACTCAATACAGTGAGTTAAACTGTCGTTAAGATGCATTTACACAGGGCTCGTGGCACCGCTTTTCAACGCCGCTTCGTGACGCCACACAGTGGAGTATGTAGAGGCAAAACAAGGTCAAAAGTAGTTTACCCCGTGAATTTGGTCGATTAAGATAAAAAATTATTTATATAAATATAAATTTGAACTACATAATATAAACGAAAATAAAAGGCATAAAATATGTATATGTATTAATATTTCTACCTATATATGAACTTACATATTTCCGAGATAGTAGATTGGAAACGTATATACACGTACTATGTTTCAAGAGTGTAGTTTTACAATCGACAAAAATTTTACACCCGTTGGTGTTAGTCATTGGTCATAAGATGGTTTTGATTTTTATTATATACAAGTAGTGACGTGGTACTGAAGTTTGGTGTGTATTTTAAAAGAAAGGTGCTTTCTTTCCAGAAGGCAAATGTTACTGGTTGAAAGACGGAATTGGTTGGAGTTTTCAACGAATGTAAACTTCCGCACTGGACGTTTATGTCCTGATAAAAATTTAGGATTGTAAATAAACCAGATAAACTCGGAATAAAAATTGTATGAATTATTTGAATTTTGGAATATTTTGTTCTTCACTTACAAATCTCAGTGTCCCGAGTTCCTTCATTGCAAATTCTTAGTCCAGGATTGAGATCACATATTTCTTTAATTTCTAACTTCCATTTTATGTATACATCGTCTCTCATTTCAATAAAATAGGAAGTAATTAGCCACTTTCATAAGATACGGAGATCTAAAAATGATTGTATGATTATATTGATACATTACCGTGTATTGATTCTGCGTCCAAAAACATTATTTCTGATCCTGATATTTTAAATTCTTCCACTTTCTTATTAGAATTGATTACTTATTTTTTACAGGAGTTTTTCCCACTTTATTTTTGAACACTTATTTGCACTCTCTTCGCAAAGTATTATGCATTGTAATGTAGAGATAAGCAAAGAAGTCAACGCAAAAACGAATGTATTTTACATCTCACGGTCAATGTTCCACTCGCTGACAATACGGACATAAACTTCGACCAAATCTGAAAATTTTAAAGAATTTGTTTTAATTAAACAAAAGTTGTTTAAGTGTGCATCGTAATACGAACACAAAACTAATGTTCTGTTGATTGCATATTGGTTCATAATCTCATTCGTATTGGTTGAGTGACAGTTCTCACTTCATTTGAGTTCAGTTGAGTTACACTTCATTCATAATCTTGGATAACTTCATATCCAAGCATTTCTTTTCTTCAATTTCTTTAAATTATCTGATTGATTTGAACAAATTCTATGAGAGTAATTTAATTGTATCAGGTCAGTAAATAGTGAAACCTATTCATGGATATAAGATAGTTTTATCTTGATTTTTGACGAGAAACATTATTTTAAATGGTGAAAAATTATTTATGATTTTTTGATCACATCTGTTCCTCTCCGATTTTGTTAAAATAGTATGCATCTGTATTCAACAAGACAGTCTCTTAATTCCGTAAACTTCGAAACAAACTAGAAGTTGCAAGAGATTCGATAACTGGACTACCTGGCTATCACCGAGTGGGTCACTTCGTTGATGGAAGGAAATACATTACAAATTGTAATATAAATTGTTTAATTTTGTTATAAAACTTAACGCTGTCTGGGTATTTCATATTTACTCAGTAATTAACACGTGTAAAACATGTAAATTCAGAAAAGTCAAGTCAACATATTTACAATACCGCTTGGAACATCTAGTTGCCTGGCCACCCGTAGTTCCATTCGAAGAATCGTTTTTGTGCACTTTCCGAGCGTCGTATTCAAAGAGTTCTGTGACCCCCACTCGATAGACGAGGTCATGCACACGCGAAGTGTTCAGTCTACGGTAGCCGGCTGACGGTGCCGCAGGCGACGAACCAACGACCCTGAGACGATTGAAAAGGATGTCATGATGTCTATTACTTGAGTCGTTTTAGTTATTTATTATACATTTGCTTTGGAGAGGTTAATTGATGGTCCCAACAGAACCCAACTGATCTTAATAAGTGTTTTAAAAATTTGATATAAGAGATCGTTAATGTACTAAAACCACGAGTAAAAGTAATTCGGCAAAGTAATGTACCTTTCGTTACATATCTACTTCAGTAATGTGTCATAGCATGTTATGTGGATTCGTTGGATGAAATTACGAGGAAAAAAACATCCATTTTCCACTCACGACTAAAAGAGTGTCCCTGTCTAATCTTGACCCGCTCCCTCATCATTTCCGTCATGCCTAAAGAACACTTCTTCTCTTTGAATCTCCTTTAAAACAGTTTTATATGTATCTATGATTTGTAAGGAGCATTTTGTTTTGACTATACCATTCTATTACCACTAAACGACGAAATGTTACACGTGTATTTTCCAGTTTTATTCATGAATATAGAAATAACAATACTGCGATTGGACAAACCTCCGATAATTTCATGTTTTCAAAATTGCTTCAATAAAGGCGGGAATTGATGCCATAAAACCTGAAGTTCTTGTGGAAAATCCTGCTGTAAGAATTGAAGAAAAATTTTGTTGAACTATTTATATTTTATGATTTCATGAGTTATTTTCTATAGTGTTTAATTTTGTTAGTACAATATGTGTATTTTTATGTTTTTCAGTGAAAGTCTACGTGATTTTTTGTTTCAAAGGAAGTGTTTTGAGTTGTGTTTGATGGAACGGTCGACCACGTTTACTACTCATTATGCTTTATAATGTATGTTTTTAGTGCAATCGTTCGATACAGGTAATGTCCTCGAGACTAGAATTTATTGATGATATAAATAATATGAATCATACGAGGTGTATGAATTTGAGTGTGGATTAATAAATATTTAGTTTATTCATTTCATATTTATAAAAGTATAAAGTTAACATTATGGTTTAATAATTGAACATAAATCAATGAAAACGTTTAATTTGACCAGACTGTAAAATATAAATCTGGACATGGAACCTGAAATTGAAAAAATAACGATGGAGATATATCAATACAACAGATATAATAAAATGACTTATTTTGAAAATCATAATTATCTAGTTTTGGTCTTCAAAGAATGAAACTGAAACAGAAATTTTGAGCGCAAAATAAATTTTGAATCTCCTTGTCGTGTAGGTGCGTTCATCTAAGCGCATTGTGTCGCATACGCCTTTCCACAGTCTCTTGTCGATTCACGAGCCATTGAGGGTGGAGGTGGCGAGGGAGGAGGCGCCCTAGAATCCTGGAGCGCGAGAGAAAACCGCAACGTAACCGCGGACTGCCGCGCGTTCTGCATTATTGCCGAGCAGCACCTCCGCCCTCCCACCCTCGCTTCGGAAACCACCGTCAACGCTTCCTTTATTTCCTCCGATATCACCACTTATACACTTTTCCACGTCAATTCGGTCTTACGTCTGCATGATGGAAGTGAAAGATCCCTTAAACCCACGGTTCTAAGATAGAATTTATATTTATAACCTATACTGTATTCCAAATCTGCTGCCGAAGACATAACTGTCTGGCAAGATAAGTAATAAAAAAAAGTTACAATTTCGTTTTCTTATGTCAAACTATTAGATTCATTCTTGTATCCCACTTTTCTTGAAAGGAGAATTCTACTGAAATTGTAGGGTGTATTAATTATATACCTTAATCGTCCATTACATTTTAATGAACTGATGATACAATTAGTAATAATTGTATTATTAGTATAAAAATTTTACAATTAGTATAAAAATTACAATATTAAATATGTATTATATAAATATTAATAATCATTTATTTTTAATCATGCTTCAAGTGCATTATCTTTTATAGTGTTGCAATAACAACTCGAGCAAATATTTAATAATATAGAACAGTTTTAGCATTAAACAATTTGTTTATTGAAATTAACATAAACTTAAAACCGAGTTAGACCTCTTTCCAAACGATCGCAGAAATATTATAGAGTGTCTGCTGCGTGCCACAGAGCGCAGTGCTCGCGTCATTCTGGAACCGATAGAAGACGAACAGACGAATAAAAAAAGACAACAAACATCAGAAAAAAAAGTCGCGTGCTTACATTTACGTCGCAATTACACGTATTTATTCACTTTGAGCCACGGGAACGCCACCAGCAGTGCTCGCATTAAAAACCCATAACATCATTTCGTGTTGCAATTAAGAAACCAAAGACAGAAACGAAACATTAGTCGTCAGAACCCGCGCTCTGGAAAGGAGGGGGGAGGGGTTAATGTGGAGGGAGGATTTTCTCTTCGAGAGAAAGTATGGAAAACACGCATGGTTGTTTCTGTGATTGTTTCCTATTTGGATTTGTTTTGATGTCTGTGCTCTGGGAAATCCTTTTTCCTCATTCGATCGATTCATCGGGAATAAGGAGTTTCTCTCGTTAAAGTAATCTTTTGCTTCATTGGAAGACAGGAAGAAGTTATCAACATACTACTAAATTCTCCAGTAGGAAATTCTCCCTTTGATGAATTCTGAATAATTCAAGAAAAAATTCACACATCTTTAAGAATCTTTATAGTAATATTCAGTAGAATACATAATAGAATCCTGTTTCTGAGTAACTTATGATGTATTACTTTTATTTCCTCAAATACGTAGTATATGTAATCGTGAAAAAATTCGAAAGCCAGATATCGACGGAAATATTCGCTTTGGCGATCCCTGATTCTGATATGTGGTTTTTGGCATAACGTCCGTCCGTCTGTCCGTCCGCCCGTCCGTCTGTGCGCAGTGATTGTGAGTGAATGGATGATTCAATTTAATTCGCATTTCGTACTTCCGGTAGAATTTACTTGTCGTCAATACACGCGTTCTATTTTTTTAAAACTTTAAAACAAAAGGTACTTCACGTGAAGGTCAAAGCACTGTTTTGAATGTTTCTCAATAACGGCTCCAATGATTTTGCTTAAATTTTCTGTACGTAAAGTACAATTAGTATTCATTACATCCGCATTCGCTGGAAAGTTTGGTATTGACGCAGTAGAATAATTTCTGTTTGCTACACTTACACATTAGTTTACTGATTCAAGACGCTTGAATAATATTTGGCAGTGTAAATGGATCAAGCAGACGTAGAATACACTTTTTGTAAACTGAAATGAAAGATATGATAATGATAAAATACATAGGTAGACAGCAAACGCACTGCAGATACGAAAATACATCAATTTTTGTCTACAACGAAATTACGTTTACATAACACTTTTACGATATTTATAAGGCTGATATGTCGCTATATGTTTTGAAATAATATTCTGAATATTTATTATACTTTTAAGGTTCAAATAAAAGACAGTAATAAGTTCATCTAGCGCCTTTGAGCATGAATTGAGCAAAATATAGAGTACCACGCCAGAAATGACCCTTTCCTTATAAATATTTTTCTTAATCTATTCTGCAGACGGTACATGAGAAAGAATGTGCAATGGTTTTGCACCTCTATTCAATTTTTTTCAATTTCAATAGGGCGCTTTATTTACAAAAATTATTAATTATATACAAATATGTGGCGGGATTTTTTGCCATTCAAATACCCCTTAAGTAGAGCCGTGGGCTGTGCATACAATGCCCTGGTATTTACTCTCATTGAATGGATAGTTGCAGTTTTAATTTTGCCAATCTATGTTTTTGAACTTAAAATAATTGTAATTTTATATACTTGTGATTTGTATTGTAATAGTAGTTTTAGCATCATTTACTCCTTCTTTATTATTATTTAATTTAGTTGTAAAGTACCTTTTAAGTATACTGCAACTATCGATTCATTGGGCATCGTTGGGAACCACGGGACACCAAAGTACAGGACACGAATATATACAATTAATATAAACATATTTACAAAAGATACTTAAAGAAGAGAAAGAAATCATAAAGTAATATATACAAGTTTTGTCATAGAAGTAAAGATTAAAATAAAATACAATTATTCACAATACAAAAAAAACAAAAAAGCAACATAATTGACATAATGCTTGGAAAACCTTCTCAACATGTCTCCGCCTGAAACAAAAGAAAAAGACGAAGCTGCTGAATCACGGTTCATTTGAATCAGTAGTTTCAGCGCATATTACTCTTTCTCTCATCTCCCTCACGTAGCTTAGGAACTGATCCAGGGACTGCACTACAGATACTCTATTGTTTCTCATTATCACAATGGCTAAATCTACGTTAATGTGATAATTTTGAAATGCACCAACTTGGATAAAAGTTCGTTTTTGATCTGTTTTCGGGCATGTTAGTAAAATGTGAATCCAATCTTCATTTTGTTCACCGCAAAGTGGGCAAATAGAGTCTCGATCCCCCTTTAGTTTTCTTAATTTCCATCTCCTAAGCGAAACCATCCGTAACCCGATCATTCTTTTGATTTGAGACAGTCAATGTATGGTTTTCTGCCCCATTGCCCAGCTACTAAGGTTTGCACGATAAGTGATCTCTTTTCCAGTCCGTTGGTCTCTATTTCACGACGGTATAAGTCTTGGAGTTTTGTCTTAATATCTTTTAGATCGTTTAACGACGGACTATTCTGACATACACAATTGATTCCTGCTTTATGAATTACATTTTTAATTTGCCTGTTCCATTTTCCTTCCGTGTTACAATGGTAAGACTGAGTTACTAGTGGGTTCCTGGTGCTTGCCCTTATCGAATGCCAATATTTAATTGCTCTTAATTGGAGAGTTAGTTCAATGGGAAGCAACCCAAATTCCCATAAAATGCCACTGTTGCATTGAGCAACACCCGTTACCATTTTAAGATATTTTGTTTGAAGAGAGTTTAAAATTTCGTTAACCCCCGCGCCCCATATTTCCGCTCCGTACACTATTCCCGGGATGAGTAGAGATTGAAACATTTTATCATAAGTCTTTGTGCAATTTCCGGAATTGTAATTTTTGATTTTGATATTGTACTTTAAATGTATTTGCCTTCTCGTAGGGCTTTCTCCGTATGTCTCGTCCAATTTACGTTCATGCAGGTAGTTACTCCTAAATATATGTATTCTTTAACATTTTCTAGCCATTCTCGTTTATACGACCAAATTTCATTCTTACTGTAGACCCATCCATTTTTAAATGACATGGTTTCTGTTTTATTAACTTTAACTTTTAGTTTTGTTTCTCTTCGCAGAAAATTTCTAATTCATCTATACTTCTTTGTAAACCTGCTTGTATTTTTGAGAAAATACTCAAGTCGTCGGCAGAAAGGAATGCTGGTATTGAGATATTTATATCTCCGATCCTGGGTGCGTCTGCATTTACCGTGGCTAGTCTATCTACGAGCCCATCTGCGAATAATATGAAGAGAAGTGGGGATAGTACGCAACCTTGCTTTACACCTCTTTACACAGAGAATGTATCTGTTACACATTCTAATTCTAATCTCACTCATGCCGTGTCTGATCCCTTGAAGCATTTTTAGGAATTTTGTGGAGATTCCTTTACTTTCTAGAATATACCAAAGTATTTCCCTATTAATGGTATCGAATGTTTTTTTCAAAATCCACAAAAGCACAAAATAGCTCACCTCTTTTCACGGAAGTTGCGTTTTCCGCCATTGTAGTAGTTATAAAAAGTTTGTCTACTGTACTATAGTTATTTCTGAATTCTGCTTGCAATGCAATGGTGACGCTTGGCTCTGCTAGCACCTCTATGTCCAATGGTATCTCAATAAGTTACTTTCGCTAAAACATTAATTACAACGTGTTTGAATGAATATTATCAAATAAGATAGTCTTAAAAATGTATTTATTGAATAAAAGTGTAACGCCTTTGTAAAAATTATTATTTTGGAGATCTAAACGCTACGTGACCCTATTAAGAATAATTCAGTATATGAAGAGCTAACACAGTCTTTCGAAATGACTGTTCAAATCTACCAATCGCAAAATGTGTACCCAATTTTAAAAGTAAAGAGGATATGGAATATTTTTAAGAACTGCTATAGATTATGCTATAGTAAATTTTTATAGGTATGAGTGCATAATTCATTAAAATGTTTGAGGAAATTTAAGGACCTTATCGCTTTCGAAAACACTCAAAAAATTATCTTCAAAGTAATTTATACGAGCTCAACGTACGATGATTCCGTTGAACACGTGTTGAAACTACGCTCGTTCTCAGCATTTCTAAAGAGGTTCACTGGACCATGTAATCTTAACACATCACTCCCATTCAAGTTTCCTTCCGATGTCTATTACTCGAATCTTCAAAGCTAAACAAGGTCCTCCCATACAATTCTCAGATCGTAACGGAGGGAGTTGACGTCCAAATGCAAAGCCGTCGTTTTCCCACGTGTCTTCGCTTCGATTCATCGTCTGAGGTCACGCCACTCGGGAGCCTCGGACGGAAACGGTCCCAGTAAGGCTTCCACACTGGCACTTACAGAACGGTTGTCAATGGAACGAAGGTGAGCACAGCTGGAGGAGAATGCGAAAAAGGCGGGCCGCTTTACACATTACTCCCTCCGCGCTCATCACTCCCACCTTCGCTTACAGCGTTTTGTTCCTTGTTTCGGGCTCTTGATTTTTCTCGCCTTGTTTTTTTCCCCCAACGACTGGGTTATTATTCCGACTGAGTCGACTTCGTTCTAGAATGGATTGTTATATGTAGGAAAAATCTATAATCGATTTTCAAGTGGAATAGTTCTCAATCTGCTTTTTAAAGGGCAGCGTGGAAGTACGATTCATTCCTTTAAATGGAAACTAAAAAACTAACGACTTTTATATAGTATTCACTTTTCGTCGGAAAAAAATTAATTCATATGGAAATCTTGCATTGTAAAGCTTTAAGATGAACACTACACTCCTAATATAATTCTTCAGATCAGCCGTTTCAAGAGTCATGGTAAAGAGATTGAAAATAATGATTATACTTCTTTCGTGAGTAAGAATCTTCCATCAAGCTGTACATACAATAAAAGAATAGGGAAGATTTACTTTGAATTTTCGCAAAAATAATTAGTGCCATTGCAAACTATACATGTTTTTAACGCTAGATTTTCTGTCTCAAATTAAATAATCTTTTCAATATTAATTTTGAACAGGATAAAATGACACCTGAATTGTTTATAAAAAATTAATTCAGTTTCTATGAATGGAAAAAATGTTCTATGCTCTCATCTTTTTGTGACTATTTCGGAGACATGTGTGTCTGCAGATAGTTTGGAGGTTAAATATAAAAGATTATTAACTCTTAGGTGTGAAATATACAGTCCACAAAATTATAAAATTTTCTGACTCGTCAGAGAATTACCACAATGAATTGTAATCGAGGAGCACAGAGAACATTTCATTGAAATATGAAGTAAATCAAAAACCAAAAAGTAGCTGGACTAAAAACATTTTATACCACCACAACTGTTTATTCGGATTCGTACAATGGAGTGATGTATTCGGATCTGTTTAAGTAGTTGTGTTTGGCGCCAAAGAAGGGCGCCACTAGTCGGGCTGCCAAGCTCATGGAACGTGCAAGTCAGTGTAAATTATTTGATGAAACGGTGTGCCCTTTATCCAACGCTGGAGACCCCTTTTTTTCGCGAAATGGTGCGCGGCACTAGCCACGTTGCTGTGGCGTCATTATAACAGTCTGCCGTCCGTCACCGAACAGTGTGCGTGCAAGGTGGCGCGCTTAAGAACATGGTGTTGTGCTCAATAGCATATATTTGGGTATGCATATACATTTTGAATGGCATCCAGTTGATGCAGCTGTGTTCATTAGTCCTAGCAGGACGATATATCGCGATTAATCGCGACATGTGCCTTGGCAGGGCATTCGAAACGCCGACGTGACCACAGGTGCCATGCTACCGGAGTGTTTCATCTTGGCGGCAAATCTAACTATTAGCCACATACAGGACCGCCGCTTCAAGGTTTTCTTATCATATATTAACATCATTCAAGAGGAATTGATTTGGAGCGGAAAAGACTGGTCAATTTGGGACATTATTGCGAGCATGGCGGACCACGTGCTCGCTACCAATAGCAGTCATTCATTGCTATAAATGAATCTCTGCATCATGGCTTAGCATCAATTACGTAATTTACTGTCATTTTCATTTGGATTCATGTGTTTTCTTGTTATATTTAAGTTTCTAGTATTAAGCATGGTGGATCAATGTTAATTTGTATTTCAGTGTTATTTCGAGATGTCATTGTTATATTTAGCATTTCCTCTATCAGGATCAAATATACATCAGTATTACGAAGAATATACATTCTTCTTTTCTCTTATTAATGTCATTTATGTCCTTTTCCTGGTAGTCATCATAAGGAGTCGGATTTACAACCCGGCATTTACATGGGCATCGTCCCTGTAAATAACTGTTCATCGCGTTAGGATTTGGACAAACACCAGAGGTATGATTCTGTAAAGTTTGCCACCCTAACAGGAAAAATTTTACTTCATTAGATAAGCATTACTCCGTGTTATCATCAGGATCCGAAAATAAATTTATCTCCCAGAGAAAATAATTGGATTAGGAAGAAAGAGGAGAGAATAACTTTCATCTGAGTGTATCTAGATTCTGGATAGAGTGCACATGCGTTCATAAGGTGTTTCAAGTATTATTTTCTGTAAACACTGCTGTCAGATATCTCTTTCTCATAAAATAAGAAAAAGTAAAAGCTAGAGGGTTGTAAAATAAATACCAACAAATACTTTTTGTAAATGAATGAAATTTTTATTTTAAATTTTCGTTAACATGAGTAAATGGAGAAAGGAACTTAATTCATTCATATATTGACTCGATTGTCGGATAGACAATTAACACTAAATTTTACGAAATTACCGAACAAAACAATATTCAATTTCTTTTAATGCTTATGAAGAAAGTATGAAAGTAATAAATTTAGCATTCGGTGTTCCGAGCATGAACTTTCAAACCCGGAAGCTTGTTTTTTAACTAACGGGTGGTTTTTCACTCTTTCCTTCGATATCTACTTCTCACTTTTCTATCTTCTTTCCAATTATACAAGCATTTTATAAAGAAAAATACTTCCAAAAAAATTCAATATCTCTTCAAATATTTAAGAATTGGATCTAGAAGAAACTATTCTCAAACTTTTGCGATAATGCCCAGTGTTGAATGATATGAGTGTAAGAAAGCTTTTGTTTCCTGGTTAATTCAAACAAAAATTTGAATCAGAATAAAACTTCATAACCAAAATTTGAAATAGAGAGACCTATTTCTTGACTTCTGATTTCGACATCATTTACTCCTGGTATGTCCATTCATCTTTCTAAAAATTCAAAATCTTGTAAAAATAAATGCAAAGTCCATTAAAATGTACCTACTGATTGCCTCTACAATTTTGTTTGTTTTGGGCATAGTATTTCCAATGCCTCTATCGTAAACAAACGTTAACATCTTTAAACATATTTCGACGGTCAGTAAAAAAATCTAATTAAACATGTGAAGCATAGTGTTTTCTCCTTTCATATGATTGTTATAGCAGTAAATACATCAGGGACATTCCACTATAATTTTAATTTTTCAGTACTATTTATTCAGGAAATAAGGAGAGTCCGGAACCCCTAGATCAGTGAAACCAAATTGTTTTGGCCATATAATCCTTAAAAAAAAGATGGAACGTCTTTCGGCGGAACCCCAACTTCTACAAATAAAGGTAATTAGCAGTTGTGGACAAATGTGGATTACATTATCTTTTGACTGAGAACTAGGTATAATGTTTGTCTTGAAAAGGAAGTTAATTTATTTTGAAAATTTTTAATATGAAGAACGAAATTTTTGGTTTTATTAATAATAGTATTAAAATTAGGTCACTCTCGGAACCTCTGTGACCCTTGGAAGTAACTCTATGGTTCCACGGATCACCTTTTAGGAACCGAGACCCTAGACAGCCCCTTAGTCATTGGACAACGTTCTTGATCCCATCAATATATCCACGCCGAAAATCTCATCACGAACTGTCAAAGTGAAACAAACTTATCTTCTGACGAAAGATGACAGCATCATCTTACTGTGTAGGAAGCAATAATAATGTGATGCAGGTAATTAGAGGAGTCATTGGAAGTGGTGCTGAGCGATCGTTCCGCGTGGAATGCAATCGCGCGCTTTCTTCCAACTCCGCGCTCCACTGGTTACGCGCTTGCTTCTTCAGGTTCCGTGGCCACGAGACCAGCGTCGCTCGCTTCGCCATGGCAACAACAGCGGAATCGGAGCTTGAATAACCAATCGCGACGGAATCGCAAACTAACAGTTCCAGACGAGGTGGAGATCTCAAAGAATTACGAAATGAGGAAGTGTTATCTATCAGAAAAAGGATCAATATCACGATCTCCAGTTATTGAAATACAGTATAACTCGAACTTCAATCACTTGGATCATCAATTATCGAGATCGATATTGAAAAAAATTGTTGTATTTTTAATTACTTTACTCTAAACTATTATTATTTTTACTGTACTTAGCTATCTGTAAACACTGTAGGCCTATTATACCACTAACTTGTTCTTTTCAAATGCATATTGTTGTTTACTTTTTTATTTTCGTCAACAATAACTTTCTTTGACATTTTGCCTGAAAAATCACATTTTTTGAGAAGAAATTCAAAAATCTGGATATCTGGCTATCCGGACTGGTCCCGGTCACACTTGATCAGGATAGAAATCTACTATATGTCAAGTACATTTGTAGTGACGAGTTTTTGTAAATACCTTTTAATGTAAAATGCATTATAAAAATTCGTAAAATATAGTTTTAAATGTAAAACAATTGATAAAAACACTCCCTCTTTCTAACCATCTTTCTTAGTAAACATGGTTCATGTTTACTAAGAACACCATATTCTATACAAAGAATAATTTGATCTAAAACCGAAATCCTATTCAAGAAGAAAAGTTCCAAAATTATGGATTTCTTTGTTTAGTGAAACGATAGTACATGAAAAATGCATCGCGTTTAGACGCAATGTAGCCCTGACTAACTAGACGAGGGGAAAATATTATTCGCATCAACCCATGTAGGCTAAAATTCCCTAATCTGGTTCTAAATAATTGATACAAATTTTCTTCGAAATCCATTCCCATAATATGAAGTTACCTTGATATGGATAAAATACTGTTAATATGGATCAATAACTACATTGAGAAATACTTATTGGTGTGAAATGTCTTCTAAGAAATCTGGAGTTACGACGTATCGGAAGAGTACTATCACACCCATGTATTTATGCGAACTTACGGTGCACGTTTTCCAGCATCTCAAATTCCCGTGGTTATTTCATTCGCGTGAATCTCAACTGTTCTTCTAAAACAAATGATGGCGTAACAGTTTTTATAGCTCCCTATTGCGTTTCTCTTTCCTACTCCTAAAAAAGGGGAACTGAATCTGGAGCTGTTGTTTCGCTGTAGAGAACCAAGCTATAATATCGCTAGTCCCAAAAAGAGTGAACATTTGGATCAAACCCCCTTCCCTTTCTCAGCGCTATGTTGGAGCAGCGGCACCGCTACGCACGAAGGCGCGCTCTAAACGCTGGGCAATGTAGGTTGTGCGGGTGGAAATGGTGTGAGTGGCAATGGAGGATAACACCAAGCAAGAATGGAATAAAATAAATTAATATGAAACATGAAGAGAATGTCCAAATCAAAATAAAATCGGTTATATTTACATATATAACAAAAAAGGAAAATACAATATATTATATAATATATACATTATACTAAATAATATATACATATGGAGTCAGCGTGGCTCAATGGATAGAGTTGCTGGCAGGATGACCGGGGATCGATCCCCGGTGAGGTGTGGATTTTAATCACGCCTCAACATCCAGACTGGCACCCAGGCCTACTCAGCCTGCTATAAAATGAGTACCAGGATCTATCCTGGGGTCGAACCGGTCGGAGCGAGATGCTGACCACATCTCCTCCTCCTAGTGCCGGGG
>NNCF01130185.1:274121-339667 GCA_002313205.1 Laupala kohalensis | reverse complement strand
AGAGAGAGAGAGAGAGAGAGAGAAAGAATATGTTATAATAACGGCAAAATTTCTCGACCAATAATGTTAAGTAAGTGATGTGATGTCTGACCAACATACATATTGTCACAATTTTGACGAGGAACCATGTATACAGCATTAACCTTTGAAAATAATAATTTTCCAAGCGTTCCACAGCTTTTGTAAGTCAAATTATACCTTAATCACTTTATGCTATACTAGATTTATTAAATTGGTAGGATTGAAGGTCTGTGCGCCTCTAAATGAACCCTTGATTGCAGTTGGTTTTGCATACTATACCCTGACGTGGGTTGTGCAAACAACCATAAATAGAATGTAGTAATGAGGAGAGAAACGCAATGAGGAAATAAGATTCAAGAATAAATGAAGAGAATGAGGAACCGATAAAAAGTGAGGGACTTCAGCATGTGATGGAAAACGTTGATTCTTATGAAAACAGAATTGATGAAAGTGAACAAAATAATAGATAGATTCTGCAAAATGTTAACTGGTTTATTTGTTTAATATATTTATTGTATGTAGTGAGGTATTAACACTGTGTTGGACGAGGAAATTTGGAAGGAGAAACGTGAAATGTTCGGGAAGCGTAAGAAACGACTCCAACATTAGTCTGGAGGAGGTATTTAAAGGACCATATTTAAATTTGACTCGGCCGCAGTTCATAACATTTATAATGTATATTTTACCTTTCGAAAAAATCAGGATATCTTGTTTGAGTTTTTATTCGCGGGCAGAAAATTTACATTATTGAACACAAATGTTCTCTTTCTCTTCCTTGAAACGTAGTTGTGTGAAAAATCAATTAGAAATTACAGTTGTCACCAAAGTGACAGATTGACTTTCGTGAGTAAACGTGTAAAACGGAGACAGATCGCTGGTTCAGAGAGAGTGTTGCGGACAAAAAAGGCGTCGTGAGAGAGTCAATGCTGGCTGACTACACGTAGCACCCTGCTTGCCAGGTCCAGTGCGCAGAAATGGAAAGTGAACGGACAGGGACTGAGTCGCCTCGGAGACAATAACAATGAGTTCGATGCAATGACTGGACAACTATCTTCAAGTTCCAAGAACAAATGACGTCTAGGGAAGTACTAGGGATACAACCAACTTTTTGCTAAATAAGTGCATATATGCAAGATTACAAGATGACTGAACATAGAAAAAAAAACCTTTGTTGCCAATTCAAGATTTGCTACGGCAGGTATCCTACAGGGATAAAGAATGTTGCATGTAAAAAAGAAATTAAATCATTTTTATTTAATTGTATTGTTTTTGAAATGCTGAAAATATTATACATCAAGATGTTCTATGTACATAATTCATCATTTAATAGGGATGAGAATCGGGAAACGAGAAAAGAGACTACAAAGGTTCTCTCAATCCGGCAACTATTATAGCGGAAGTTAAAAGTATTCCCTCACCACAAAGTTACGCTCATACGATTTACGTTTTTCTTGAGACGGATCGCAGAATTCAAAGAAATATGATCCTAACGAGTAGCTATTATTTATTTTATAATAAATTTTAATTTGATCATTAATATTTTTTGGATCACTGAAGGAATAAAAAATATTAATCTTTAGGTATGATATCTCGCATCTCCCTCTCACTTTAATGTCACCACACACGCTGGGAATGATTTATTTTTTAACAATGTCGTGGTACAGTTTCCAAATTAAAGTTAATGTTCAATCACCCACAGTGAATTCAGATGTTTTTTTATAGATACGACGATTTCTTCCCACAAACAGAAACGGAGAATATACTGAAGGATAAGCAAACTTGAGTTACGTCTATTTCGCGGTCGCTGTGATTATTTTAAAGAATACTTTGACATTATACATTTAACAGACATATCTCTATACTTAATTCTAAAACATTTATGAATCATAATACATAGAACTAAGATTAAAGAAACGAAATCACTGCTGAAAGAGTGCACATAATTTATAGATGGAGATACTTGTTTGTATCTAGCAAAAAAATCACTATTCTCACAACATTACTGTTCCAAATAAAGCAAAGACATCCGGTATATATTGAAAACATATAATCCATTCTCGAGAAAGTCCAGTAAAAACATATACCACAAAAGACATAATGACGTCTTCGATTATTTTCCAGTAAGTAGGAGTAAAATGACAAACCACAACTCACATCAAATATCTGGGTGAATTTGATGTATAGACCCTTAAGAAACTGTTTTAGTTCTTTTCTAAGAACAAAGGAACCCATTTGAGAAAACTATCTTTAGAACACGTTGATTTCCTTTTCGTCTCTCCACATTTCCAAGCTATCATATCAAGTTCACACACACTTCCTTTTCACCTTTGAATACATATTTTAACAACCAACACTCAGGAAGAAGGTCAAAAAATGAAAAGACGAATTTCTGCCTACGTTTCAACGTTTAATACAACATCTTCCTCAGACATCACTATAAAAATAATACATACAATGAATGCATAAAAGAAAGAACAACAAAATTACAACGGAACAAAATCCACTCACTTCTCTTACACTACCATCCTGCTCATCCTCCCTATTACTGAACACATTGCTAAATTCTCCAACCTGCCCACCGTATTTACATATTGTTGCGTCACTTTCGTGTCACAAACTGAGTGCCATAGCCTACTAAATTCCGTATCACACAATACAAAAATTATCATAAAATACATTATTTAAATATATTTACAAAACCTATTATTATTCTTACAAAACCAAATGTCATAAAATATGTTATTAAAAAATACAAAAATTATTGTACTATCATCAAAGAACTGAAAATACTACCAAATTATCATAAACAAGTTTACATATTTCAAGTCAACACAATCGGTGGATTTCTAAGACGTAGTTGAAACCGCGGTTTTAAAACCTGGGTTTGAGCCATGGCGCAAATTCGATTGCTACGTGGTCTGACTAGACCGCGTCTTCTAGACGAGTCTTCGGAAATCACACATGGCAACGTCGCGATTCTCAATGTTTTCCCAGAAACACATAGAATCTATAAAAAGAACTTGCACGCAATGTTTTGAATTTTGTGTTTACATTGCGTTGCAAGTCGATATTAAAAATAATAGTAAAAATGGCTGTTTTTATTATAACAATAATAAATTGAAAAACATTACCGTTTTTATGATGATGATCATCATCAGTATCTATTATGCCTAAGATGTTTTTGTAATTTCAGACAATATATTTATTTACAACATTACATCTTTCTACAAAATATTCTTGAGATAAGAAGTCTATGAAATCCAGTGAAAAGTTATATTTGTGTATATACTTTCTCGTACATGTTAAAGTACTCACTAGTTTTACAATTACAATATGAAAACAACTTAAACCATGAAAATATGAAATACCATAAGAAATGAAAAGACCTTTGTTTACAAAAAGAATTGGATGAAAATAGAAAATGAATTTTTATAATTCTGCACACAGTTTTATTCTAGTATGCTCGTATCTGTGAGTTAAACGAAAACTTTTTCGTTCGAAATTTTGTCTCCTCACAAGACGAACTAAACCCTCAAGAATATCATTTAATAATCCACCATTGAATAGAATGTGTTATTTGCACAAAATCTAGAAATAAAATTTAATAAGACCATTGATAATGGGAAGATGCTTTATGGTAGAAGAAACCATGTCATTTTCTTCCGTGAGTAAAAATGTTGATTATAGTACCTGAGTCAAGGTCTGAACTTTTCGAGCCATAGTACTCAAATATATAGTTAGTTAAGACCACGAAATAACGAGTGCTAGTAAGGCTGTTATTGATTTGAGTTTACTCACCAGAAGCATCTCTAAATTTGGGATAGGAGGAACAGCGTCTAGATATGATCCAGATTGCTGTATTTGAGTATTACAACTGCGGTGATGAGTCGCAGAGGCGCGGTTGTTAGCCGCAGAGGGTGAAACATTCATACACCATACAGTCATGGAAATGAAAAGTTACAAATGTTATCTTGCCCCACCTGGGATGACTTGGTGACGAACAATCACGCTGACACCGTGGCCACGAAGGGGACTAATATATATACTTACTCTTATGGTTCACTCACCGTTATTTTTACTCATTTCAAAGTAAATCGTATGAAAGTACAACCTATTTATCGTAAGGTATACAATAAAATGTATTAATAGTACATTAATAATATTTTTTTAATTAATTAGTTTCCACGTTCCTATTTTTATATATTTTCCTCTTCCGAGGACATTTATGTGTTCGAGATTATCAATCAATTAAAGATAAGTAATTCCACATGATATTAATCAAAAGAGAAATAATATATTATAATGAATTGCTTGACAATTTTAGTTGCTTCATTTGTTGTTGGCATTTGAAACTATTTAGTCGAACTATTGCTCTACATCGCTCCAATAATTTCTACGACAGTGCTTTAATCTGGAGTTTGTTCTCCGTTTCATCCCATTACCATTGGGAGAGGAAATTGAAGAATTGGTGGACCTGTCTAAACTTCAGCTATTTCTATCTTGAATCGTTTTATGTTCCTCATTTCATCACATCATGTACTCCATTCACTTTTGGTAGCGGCTTCAGCCTCATGGAAAAACAGTCCCTCTACTGTCCGCTTCTTTTGCTCTCGCTCACGCAAAGCGTGCGAAATCGATTGTCGCGGGCAAACGCGATAATTGACCCTCTGCGATCTCTCGATTCCCGCGCCGCGTAACTGCCGGTCCCGCTCGGGAGCACGTTACAGACGCGTCGATGGACTTTGCCCGAATACCACGGTGACGTAATTATCAAAGTTCTCTCTTATGTTCAAAACGAATCAACTATTTCTTTCTGATTTCATATTATTTATCAAACATTTAAACCCGGGATTTCGGAATGGTTCCATGTTTTGGGGAGCGGGAATCTTTTTAAGAGTCGAAGTCCACATTTACAAGCTTGTTTATATCAAAATAGCTTCCCAAAATTTGAAGAAAAAAACAACCAACCAAACAAACAAACTTGCATCCAGTGCGTAACTTAATACATTTCAGAAGTGTTTAAATACTATAGGTAAAATTAATCAAATGCAAATACCTCAATTTTCCTCATCTAATCACACTCAAGTCAACACCTTTTATTACTTCTAGCGTATTTTTGTAAATTAAACTTGTTTGGATACTTCCTTTGCTCGCATTACGTTGTAAATATGTGAGCAAATAAATAAATCTCATTCCCTTCTCAATTGAATTTTTATTCTGAAACTAGCGCAAACGTGGAGCGTTTCCATATAAATACAATTTTTTTAATCGTACAGATTCATGATTATGATTTAAATTATTCTACATAATCCACATTATATAAAAATCTTCAGTTGTACTTCATGTGATAATTAAGAGGCGTATCAACTCATTGTCTACTAAGATAATCTTGAGTGCCTCATTTTCCACCAATCTCTCAACGTGAACACAATTTCTTGGGAATATTCATGTGAGCACCATTGCATTGAAGGCGTTCGCTTCTTCAAGAAAAACTCCGATAACGACCTTTGACGTGGATAGACGGTAGTCTATCTCGCGAGACATCACTCTGACTCATGAATTACTGCACATACACGTAGTTCCATCCTGCTTATCGCGAGCTGCCGTAATGAGCGCGATTTTTTCCGGCGATACCGTTCCCGAGGAGGACTTTTAGTGTTGATGACCGCTGTTTATAGCGTTCCTTACAAAGGGAACGCTTTAACGAGGTGGTACTCCAAACAAGTGACGACGAGCATGCGTATGGAAGCTCCGCCTCTGAGCTCACTGAGCTTTCAACGCGGTTTCCCAGAATTCATTCTGGTGGGGAGTAGGGAATGTGTCTTTTTCATCCTGGTAAACATCTTAGATGCGTAGACACACGAAATTCTAATGTTTAGATCCATGCTACTGCTCTCCCAGATAAGGGAGGTAAAGTGGTCCAAGCTACAAGTTTTCCCAAAACCAACAATTTGGGCGAGTTCATTAAGAGAGAAGACAAAGTTCTTGAGAATTTCTATCTTCATAACATCCCTCTGTGGTCTGTACAAACAAAATTCTTTTCGTTCTCTTAATATGAATGTATTCTACTTCAAACATTCTCAACATCAGAATATGATGGGTCCTACGTTGCGTAGTTTTGCATTTTTTTAAATATTTCTGAGACATTGTCTGTGCCATCTATTTTGAAAAATAAGTTGGTACATGTCTATTTTAAAAAAAGTCTCTGTCTTTAATACAATCTTCAGTTTTTTTTTCTCAGCTGATGAAATTTCACACATTTAACTTTCAAAAGTTTACTATCTACGTTAGATTCCGATAAATCGCTCCATTTCCTATTCCTCTCTTCTTAATGCATAATTTTCTACAGTGTACTCGTATGTTTGTAAAAGTGTTATTTTCATTCATATTCAGTTATAAAGGAGGTTTAATCGTGTCAAAACAAATACTCCGAAGCAAAACTGGGCACAGTCGACAAGTTATCAATAAAAATAAATACTTTAAAATACAACTGACGTTTAAGTATTGATATGTAGGATTCAAGGAGACAATTAAAACTAGTGTGATAAAAAAATGTGACGTTTAGTCTTGCAACATAAATTACCTCACAATTGCACTCTTTCGTTGCGAATCTTTTCATCCTGCCCTCCCAGTCAACTCTCAGAAACACTAAGTAACCAAAATAACTCTCATAATTCCAGAGCGGATTGAGAAAACCGCACGCCATTTCATGCAGTGGTTCCATCAGTGACCACTAGTGGAAAAACGCGCGCCACCGTCCAAGTCGAAGGGCGGACGACAGGGGGGTATTCCGCCCTCCTGCGGGGGAGGACGCGTCGACGCGCTTGAGCCACGCACTTGCGGTTGGTTCCTACGCGCGGTGGCGGCGGGGGTGAGAGCCCCCAGGGGGTGGAGGGGATTCGGGGGCCGGGAGCTGGAGGCGGCAGTGCGCGCGCGGGCCGCGGCACGGTCTCGCGCCGCTGTGCGCAGCCGCTGAAGCAGCCTCCCCCGCCCCCTGCCCCCGTGGGCTGCGGCTAACCGCAAGATGCCTCCGCAACCCCCTGATCGCGGTGGGGGTGGTGAGGGTGGATTCGCGCCGGCGCATTCACACCCCCGCCACCGTCCAGCACGACGCGAAGGAGCGCACGGGTTGGTGTGAAAGGTGCGAAGAGTTCTGGACTCAGGGGATGATTGCAGTCGAAATGTGGTTCGCATTCATTATAACGAGATGAGTAGAGGAAACATTACGATTACACAGTAAGCATGTATCCTTCGATCTCTGTTTGTGGGAAGATATGCGGGCCTGTCCATCATGACCATGGAGGATATGACTATAAAACCACAATTTCCACACATAATCCTAATCTTTTAGTTATTTGCTAAACGCTCTGTGGCTAATGTGCATTAAATTTAATAGAGAATGAAAATGTTGTGCTTAAGTCGATTATGTATTTTAGACGATATTCGCGCTGGTTAGTTCGTAAGTGAGGACTGAGTCATAGGTACAATCTAGTACGCAAATATATCAAAAGCAAATAAATGGATACATTCTCACGAATGTTTGTTTCATTTTATAGAGTTCTAACAACCTTTGCGTAGTCTTTCTTCACTTTAGTTCAAGACCTTAATTTCATCCTTAATTTCTGACCTAAATCATTAAGAAGTTATGTTATTGGGTTATGAATCATGTTGTTTGGTATCCATGTATCTAAAGCTCTCTAAGGTACGTTAAGCGTCAATATTTCCAGTTCTTAAAAAAATGCACTTTTCAAATATCCTACAGCTTTCCCTCTCATATATGAAAGTGTTTCTGTCCTCTAATGAATGAATTTTGTGAAAAAAATATACAAATGAAACCCCTTGTATAACAGTTGGTGGAACGCCCTCTTATGTAAATTGGATAACGATTGTTTTGAATATTCCCCTCGAATGGATCAACTATATGAGAGAATTGGTATTTGTTGGTCGAAAGGTATTTCCATATTCATTCATGATATTGTAAATTTACGTTTATCAAGAAAACATTTGTATCAATCATCTACTTCGCAAAAATACTTCAAAATGAAGAACTGATCTCTGCTGAATTAACATCTGCATATTAAACTCCCGAGAATCGAACCGAGAATAAAACTCGGAGATGAAAACTCCTGAGCAAAGAGAGTCTTGTGCACACGTCAGTCATGTTTCTGATAGAGTTGCTCTTCAGTTCGCGTGCCTGAGACCACAGCGTCTGGGTTGTAGATGCCGCAACAAGAAGCCTCGACGCCTCCCAGAGACTCGTGGCCCTGCGGTTTCCCAAAGACGTCCACCCCCACTGCTACCACCCTTCGCTGCCACCGCCGCCACAAACACCCTCCTCCTTGTCAAACACTGTCACCGCAACATCACCGTGTCAATCACTCGCTCGAAAAGTGAATTTCCCCTACTGAAAATAAAATCGATCTCGGATTGGTATTTTTGTGGTTTTATGTACAAAAATTAAAATGTTGTCTCTTTTTGAAACAATTTTAGTAAAAAAGACAGTTTCTGATCTAGCCAATATCATTATATAAAGAATATCTAGAATGTTTCTTCAATTTAGTGCTTGAAACATTAAAGAATACATTCTAAAAATAATTAATACTTAAATTAAAGTAGTTAGAATTATGTTCTCGAAGAGAATATGTTTGAAAAGTGAACGAATGTTCACCTGTTTCCCTAAGTATTTTGATTTCCATCTTGTATTAGTAAATATATTTAACTACAGTAGAATACGGTACAAAGGATTAGTTTGATAAGAGTAAAGATGTAGTAGATAGCACATGTTTTGCAAGTCACAATAATATACAGATTTGAAAAATTATTATTTTTATAGTTACTTAATGAATTCGTGAACATGTTTATAAAAAAATTATTAGAATATTAATTTTCTATGTCCAAATCCAAGAGTTTCGTATATTGTATTGTAATGTAAATCAATAATACCTGATAATGTCTCATCCCCTCGTTTCGAGATCAAAGTTTGAGGGAAACAATCAGGAAGGAGCGTTCAACGTCTTGGACCCAGGGAAGCATTTCCGACACTTCCATCAACTCTCCACATGGGCGTGTCACACAGTGGTTAGAGGGAAACATGTTGAGGTGCTGCAATCAATTTGTGAAAACCTTCGTTGTGCATGTAACTTCCAATCTCATCTCCCTAGGAGAACATTTGCGTGATGAACTAGTTTAGAGAAGTTAGTCTCTCATTAATTTATTACAAAAAGCGAGGAAGTTTAGTGGGAAAAAGAAATTCCTATACAGAACGTTTTTTAGCTTGCTCATAAAGTTCATGTTGATGAAAAAAATATCCTGAATACGATGCATTTGTGAAGGATCTATCTGCAATGAATTGCTTCTATGATGATCTAGTGTGGCTTAGTGACAGGAGAAATAGTTTTACACGATCTTTGCTTACATAAAATAATGAAAATTTTGCAAATTTCTTTTCCACGTCTGGAAATTTTGAACAAAATTATCGGTAAAAACATAATAGAACAAAACTGAAAAAGAGTAATAGACAAGTGTCCCCAACAAACGGCCAAGTTCTGATATGGTTCTCACTACAAATTCATAATAATCTCTAAATTGTGGAAATTTATTGACTTTCCGGGGTGCAGGATTAAATAAATGTTGATATTTCATTCATATTTGATTAATTTTAATTCAGAAGCTTTGTATGTACAATGAATTGAGTTGTATGAAATTAGCCAGCGTTTGTGTTACGACCGGAAACGGGGATTTCTTTCGCTATCCTTGTTACGACACGAACTAGAAATATTTAAGTTATCGAATGGAGATAACTTTCACGATATGCAAATTTTTGCATTTCTTGTCTGTTAACGTTTTAATTACTAGAAGACAAAAGTATCGCATTATTTTCAAGACTTCCGTCATACATATATATCCCATTGCATACAAAAATAAATTAGTCACACGATTTTTTTCCTTAATGTCAACTATCTCAACTCTTTGATCAAGCACATGTTTCTCGGATCGAAGAGAACTACTGTGACGTGTCGTGGAGCACTGGACGGTATGGGCAATGCGGAGGGTATTGCAGTTGCTGTTCACGAGGTGACTATGCGTTGAGGCATTCAGGTCGCCGACCGTGGAGGTCACTGCGTCACGTGACGTCACTCAGCGACTGTCCCACGCTCGTGAAAGAGATGCTGACCGATGGCAAGATACAAGTTCATACCGTCATTCAAAACTCAGTCATTGAATCATCAATCAAGAATCTATTTTATGTGTGAAATTATTCTCATAACAAATGCATCATGCGTTCACTACGCCGACTACACTGCTTTACAATTACAAAGTAGGTCACAATACGTTAGGACGTTTGTGGAATTATTTTGATTTACTGGATAATTTTTCGATTAGGCCTGAATTATTCTTTAAGTAAATTTAAAACGTAAAAACAAAAACAGTCTACTTACAACATCGTTTAAAATGTAAATAAATTGGAGTAGGTTCTTCTATCAATTAATATTCAGTTTGCTTTCTGCTTTTCTTCCATCGTGCTAGAATATTTTGTCATTGATTCCAGTCGCGGAACGGTCATTACAGAATTGATGACGTATCACTAATTGGTGGGAAAATCTCTTCACTTTCTGACTCACAACTGCAAGAGAGTTGAGAAAACACGTCATGCAATAGGTCGACACTCGCTAACGAGGTGTTCCATTTGAACTCTACGTCGGAAGTTATCCGGAATTTTGCAAATTGTTTCCTACAAACCAATATAGAATTAATCGTGGAAATTCCAAAACTCGAGCTAAAAACGCTCTTTGTGAAGAAAGGTATCCGACATGGATTTATTCCAGGAAATGACTAAGCACTTTTCATTGGGTAGGAATACGACTCAGAATCTATAATGATTGGATTATTTCCACGAAGAAGTAATGGAACTTTCTTTTTATACAAAGCATGTAATTTCAAAACATTGAAGGCGACCAGTTCTTAATAACACTATTTGTATTCACGTCAAATGCAAAAAGGAGCTTGACTCTTATAAAAGTGTACTCACACGAACGTGGGTGTGAAATGTATTCGTGGAATTTTATACTAAATAAAAGATGTGAATCAAACTTAGAAGAAAATATTCCAAGAAATCTTTCGTCAGTCATAAAATCTTATAGTGACTTATTCCTATCTCTCGGAACTGGCACGTTTCATTCATATACATACTTCAAAAATTAAATTACAAATAAACGGGGAAAAATATTATAGACTTCTTAAGATAACTTTAAGTAAATAGAAGACCACATAAATTACTGAGCACAAAGAGAAAATTGAATTCGACATTTTCGGAAAGAATTTGTCAAATAATGGTCAAAAAAAGTATTTTAAAAAAATAAAAAAGGAAATCACATTTTGAAAGCTCTTTAAAAAATATTGAGAGAAAAATACCCAAGGAAAGTGGTGAATTATGACGTTTATCAGATTTTTATTTCACTATCCATCATTCTGAGGAAGGGATACATTTCAAAAATAAGGCAGATAAAATTAATTTTGTGATAATCAAATGTGTAGAAAATAAGGTGTCCGTAAGAGGTATTTTGATAGTTCAATTTTCTTTCCATTGCTATATTTTGGAATGATAATGAGCATGATACCTTTTTCAGCAGTGTATTGATAAACTTTACTAATATTTGTTTTGCTATAGTTCGAGTATCTTTTCAGAATTTCAAAAAATGTATTGAAAAGAAAAGATTTTTTTTTTTTCAATTTTCTTCCAATTTTTAAACCTGGCAGGGAAAATACATTTAAGTTGATGCCTTATCCCTTGATCATAACTCGCACTTCTCTGAAGACGTTTTTCTTAATTAATCTAAAGTATACTTAAGGCTAAAATTAGCGTATATCGTGTTTTATCAGTAAAAAGCAAGGCGACAGTCATTCTCTTTGCCAAAGCCACCTGCTGTGATCTCGCTCCTTGGAAATGCGAACAGTCGCTTTGTGCTGTTCATGGAGAAGGCTTCTTTATTCCTGCAGTGTCCGAATAAAGCGACCATGCAAGCGCTGCGAGTCGTGCCTTCAGATCTCTTCGGAGCGGAGACAGAAAAATGAGGCATCCCGAATTAAGACGAAACGATCCCTGACCTGCCATGAATAAGCCTTCCGGAAAGGAGACGCGAGGAAAAAATGTCACTATTTATGGCCTCCATGTGCGACGGATACAAAGAAGTAACTCAGTGCTGACAACCTTTGAATGTAGAAGGGTCATTTATAAATGTTGTCGCTGAGCTTCGCATGGTTAATTCGCATACTGTGATGTATACTAACTCAAAGTGATAGTAAATGCGTGGAACCTGTAACCTTTTCTTTGCTGTGGGGAACGAATAAGACGCCAAAATATGCAACATTGTGCAACTAAAATTTTATTCAATTCTTCACGGAAATACTGATAAAAGTCTCAATTTCATTTCATGTTTAATCGAAAAGTCGCCTCTTGATGAAAGTATTGACTATTTTTCTTTTATTGATCAATGCCATTGGTCAGCCTTGAGGCTCTTCAAATTTATAGAAGTGCAGCCGGTAATCCATAAAAAAAATTTACTTCGGTGATTGCGACTTCTCCTAAGACATAATTTGAGTTTGATCATGCACAGAGGTCACTAATAATTTGAAGCAGAAAGTAGAATATGTTGAGGGAACCTATTACGAATACGGAAAAACATAAGTGTTCCCACAGAGAGAGATTATATTAAACTGGAATGAGGCATTCTTTTGCAATTTATGTTTTCTTCCGGAAATTGAGCATCGTAAGGATGCTTGCACTGAGTGATGTTGTTCTCTACAAACCTACGGCAAAAGGAAAATATGCCAATTTCAGATTGACACTCAACTCTTCGCTTCTTTCGTTCAGCACTGACATTTGCACTGTCAAACAGTCCTAGTAAAATAACTTTCTTGGACGTAATAATTATTCCATTCTCTGGCATCTTCTCTTAGTTCACCTGAGGAGTGACATAATGCCATAGCCAAGGAAGAGAATTGACAACGTTATAAGAATTCAAGGAAAAGGAGTGGAGTGAAAATGTAAGGAATGAAATGCGTTTTTCAACTCGAACTAGATTATTACCAAAATGAGCATTGACTGTCGTTTACCTAAGAAACATGTAACTGAACAAGAAAACCTACTAACTGCTTAGTAAAATAATGTTATTCAAGCAGGAAGGTGAAAATCAGCAGACTTAAATACAATTTTTAATCTGGTTTGTTAGTCCATTTTGATGGACTCGATTTTTACATATAAGGGGAGTATTCTTTAGACGTTCACTAAGACTCGTCTACCAATCCGATTAATTGCATGAAAAGGTAATGAGAAATACTTTAATCTATGCAACACACCAGAAAAAAGTGTTCAAGAGTCATTGTGTATCTGTTGACATTTTTTAATTTCATATTTATGTAAATAAGTAAATATTGTTTATACATTTCAATACCAAATGTGATGTACATTCAGAAGTAATATCTAAACATATTTTATAGCAGATGCATCTCATTATTTTCGGATGTCTTAGCTGAATCATCTCAGAAGAGACAACAAACGAGAGCTGGTTGGAGGCATCTCGTTGCTGTTCTCCTCGATCGCTGCCACCATCCTTTTCGTGACTGCCTCCGCGCACTCTAAGAATGTAGGGCCCGGAAACACCTTGAGAAGGCCGCCAACAACGCCTACAGATTCCCCACCCTCAAAGGCCAGTGCGAAATCGCTCCGTCATCCAGTTGATTGATTAGAACTATTATGATGAAATCCATAAGTGAGAAAATTAAGACGAAATGTATCCTGGTCTGTGAGTAATTATATTCGAAATGCGGTTATCAAAAAACCTCATTCTCTCTTGAAAGCTATCAGCTAAGAGATATTATGAGATCTAACATAACAAAAAAATAATATGAATGGGTCTCAGGCAGGAATAAAAATGAAGTGCTATGACGAGTGAATTTAATTTTACGAATTGTGGAAAAGTATGAAAATATTTATCTTTGTTTCCGACACTGATTTCTGAACATCTAAAGAAATACCTTAATTTCTGAGGACAATCAAATGAGGTTTCTATTTTTTTCTAACGTAATTACTAAGTAGTGCACTAATCCATTAACTATTTACAGTCGGAGATAATGCGTAGTCATGAAACAGGGTCTCAGAGGAGCTCGCCACCGCTTCGACAAATAACAGGTTAACCGTCCTCATAGAAGTCCCCAGCGTTTCCAGCAACGGTAAGAGAGAGAGCAGGAACTGACAAAAACTAAATTACATTTTGCAACTGCGGTACAGTTGCTTTTACACATGCGCAAATATGATTATTTTATCTGGATTTTATTCAATTCAATATTTTTTTATATAACTTCTTGAAAAGACGGTCCAAATGCATTTCGTTTAGTTCGTTTCAAAGTTAAATAATTTTATTTAAAAAATCATTTTAATCGGTTGCCGACATTTATTTTAGACAGGAGGTGATACATGAATCGAGATTTTACGTGAATCTAAGAATAAGGAAGTCAGCAGGAGAACACGTAGGTTATTCCCCGCTTATTACGTAGAATAAACAAGAAAAAAATGTCTGACTGACCTTCTCATACTAGTCATGCGAGATAACCACTGTTTCCCTTTCTTCGAAAAAAGGAACAAATATTCACAGCCATAAGCTTAATTAGCAAACTGCTATCGACTCTAGAGCACGTATATTTATTAGTACAGGATTTTCTCAAACCAACTCTAACTCTATAATAATAAATTAAACTCGAATTAAAACTATAATAATATAATATAGTTTTTACTATAGTAACATAAAAAATAGAGAATATTTAATTAATGTCTCACTAAATTTGTTGTGTTTTAAAATATTGTTTGTATTTGCTGTATAAGGAAAATTTATCGTAACAATTAATATTCCCTATAGATGTCACAAAAAATATTGTCTTCTTCCTAAATATTTCTCCTATAAAATATCAAAATCCTAATCACTACTTTTATACTATCATTTCCCTTTGCATTCGTACAAGCAATAAACTTGACAACCTATGATGAAAAGTAGTAGAAAACACTATTTGATACTCTGCCACATTTTCTTTTCATTCAATATTCAAAACACAGCATTAATTTAAACTTCTTAAAACTGAATTTAAATTACAGCTGTCATTACTATTCGGTTGTGAAAAAAGAAAAAATTGATTATCTACGTATCTTATGTATTGAAGGATATAAAATGGCAACATGGGAAGCCTTTGCTAAGTTGGTTCGATAACTTAAATTAAAATTTATACATCCATTTCTGCATATAATTTAAAGAGATTTCAACAGACTTTAAAAGCTGTAGACGTCAGAAATAAATGTCTCGAACTAGTATATACTCTTCTCATATCCACTTCAATAACAAAAGTGTTTTCAAATAAATTTGACAGAATTATAAATTGAAATTTATTATTTTAGTTGTTTAGTTTATATTAAATTCGGTGCTACACATTACTTAAAGTAATCGATATGGAATTGATTAAATTACTCTCACATAGATTAATTTCTAAGACAAGTAAAATTAAAAATCTATAATTCTCTGTACATTATGATAATTTACCAGATTACAAATTAATATTAACAAAATTATCTTTTGAAGTAATAATTTGATTTGATTATCAAATATTCTTGGAATGTTTGGATAAAAATTATATTTTTCAGTTTAGAATATTTTATAAAAGATATATTCCTGCAAGCTATCTTTTCAAATTCTTCTGTATTCTAAAACAGTCTTACAATAACTGAATCCCTTTTCCATCAAGTCGGCAATTAGTGAAAGTAAAAAAAAAAATTCCTGTAACAGACGAAATGTAAAAAAAATCTAATGCAACAGAGAAGGAACTTATAATATTTCTAACAATCAGAAATATTTCTTGAATTCAAACACTTTCGCTGGAATTGTGAGTTGACACAGTTTGCACATACTCGACATTTATGTCGCTTCTCGTTCCATACAGAAACTACGTCCGCATTCTCGAATAAGATCGAAAAAGAAGAATGACGATGCAATCATTCTTCGTGGACACATTGACCCATATTCACCACTAGCCCCAGAGTATTGGCCTCAGTCGCCTCGCGAGCAGGCGGATGTAGATTACATCTCAACGCCAATCCATTCAGCCACTCCTATTCTAAGAAATGCTGAAGATATATAACAATTTGAAAGTTCTAATTACTGAAACAAATTGGTCATTATACTGGCATTTGATTTAAGCTTGTAGATAAAATTATTTAAAACTTAAATAAAAATTCAATTTTTTAATACTAAAAGTTGAGAGTTAATAAACTTGTCTTCCTTAAATATTATGAATATTTTTTCTAGAAACAAGTTTGAAGAAAAACGAATTTCGCATGATTGGTGAAACGACAAGTATAAAACGATGAGTAAATTACATCGTAAATTTATATTAGTACCCACTTTCAAGAAAAATACACAGTCAATAAATCCTGCCAACAATTATTTGGCTCTTCTTCAATGTTCATTATACATTCATGTACGGGTTGAATAACAATGTATTTCACTAGAAAGTAGTGCATCATTTCAAACTTATATCCAAACTGATACAAACATTTTTAACGCTAACTGTATAAGCTGCTTAATTGCCTGATATATGTTAAAAATATTTATATCCTTTTCTTCTGTCAATATTCCTCTAAATTTTCACAGTTCATTGTTCTTTCGTGCAAAAAGTTCAACATAATCAAAGAAAATTTTCACTCTTATTTCTTGATCCCAAATTTGTCTTCATCATAGTACCCCCAACATTTGAGAGGTCACAAGTCGCACACCATAATATAAAATAACCTCCATCTTAACTGGGAAAAGTTAATTATCTCTTTAAAAAAAAGTAAATTCCCGAATATAAAGACTTTTACGATGCATGGCGTAATTTTGATACAAAAATGAAAGAGAGCTTCACATGACATATTGAGAAGTTTCTCAGAGTTTCGGGTGGTGCCGCTGTTGCGAGAGTCGCCGATGAGGATGAGTGAAGTTGGTGGATGTGGGCGTTTTAACACCTCACCAGCCGCTCGGCCTTGACTGGAATTTCCGTTGCGCATTCCTCGATGGTCAACGTGGGAAGAGTGGACGAAGCAGAAATTCCACACGTCATTCCGAATCTTGAATGAAGAGTTGAATACTGCAGTACCAACAATATTGGAGTCTCGACTATCATAACGATTTGTCTTCATGCTTTCAATAAGATATTTCGAACATATATCACGTAAAACGATATGAGTATTGGTACATTATTCTTAATAGAGTTATTCTAATAAGTATTGTCTTAAAGGGAATAGACTTTTATTACGTAAAAACAATACTACTCGCTTGAGCAGTTAACAAACAATCGAGGCAAGTCTAAGTTAAAGCATCTCATTAACTTCTGCTGAAAAGCGCAGTTATCTTGCACTTAAAAGATTGTGACTCACAAACACTCCCATGATACACTTCAGAAAAGGTTCATTGAAAATTAATTAATTTTATGTAGATCTGATATAATGAAACAAGAAATATTTCAGGAAAAATCACATACCATGTGGAGTATCCAAATTAAATAGTATGCCCTAATTGCAACAAGTTGCCATTAACAATTTAATGCATTAAATTATTTTTTGACGTATGACCGCTTCTAGACAGCAATATGCGAGAGCACCTCAAGGGTTACAACACTTATTGTGCTTATAGAGTATTTTAAAGAAGCAGAAAGGACCGATAAGAAAATCGAAATAAGGCATTCATAATCAAAGATATGTCTGATGAAATGCTTACAGAATTATGGATAATATTTATTTCGAGTCATTCAGCATAGTATTATTTAAAACATATCTTTAAGAGTCTTGTTTTGAATGCGTGATAGACACATAAAAGCTCAGGAAAGTTAGTAAAATTTATCACCTCAAATGCTTACAGCAAGTAATGATTAAATTAATTCAATTCGAATGAAATGAATGAATTTGAATTATTAGTTGGTAATGAAATATGAAGTGTATTTAATAATCAGTATGGTTCGTAGTACTTAGTGTGATCATTATTTTATCAGATATTTACAGTAGACTTAAAATGCAACAAGTCTTCGATACAACGAGAGCTCCATATAACAAATGGTTATCGAAAATCACTCTCAAAATCTATTAAAGTTGGAGCAAGCGCAATTATTGACGTGCTTAAGTCATTAAGAAATTACTTAAATGTAATGGTTGTAGTAATTTACCACGGGTAGACCGCTCTAAATATTACTGATTTAACCAACATAAAAAAATAATGAATTTTCACATCTGAAGTGAAATCACATCGTCATTAAATTTTAATAACATTCATGAGACTTACAATTACTTTCTCACAATAAATTTTTTTCAGCTCTCCGCGATCCGGTTGAGAATTCAGTACCTACAAAAACAACAAATTAGCATTTACAACACACGTTTAAATATGCATATTCATGCGCGAAGCACCGTATGACAGTACATGCACGTACATATTAATTTTCATAGCACCATGTTGGGTCATAATTTTGAAAATAATGATCATTATATAAACATGTTGGGATAGTACGAGTTAAGTGTATTTACATCGCGAGAACACACTAAGTGTTGAGACTTTTTTGTTGTGATATGAAGATTGGATGCAACATCGTGCTCCATGCAAGGTAAGAATTAAAGTATCATCACGCGAAAGAACATTAATTGAGAGAAAATAAATTTAAATAGAGATTGTAATACATGTTCTCAAGAAGTGAATCGAATGTTATACGAATTTTTTTCTGTTTTTCTCTTACAGAGACGAACATTGAACGATTGTATAACAAGTTTCCGAAAAGGTCTCTATTAATGTGAATGTCATTGAGCGATTAGTGTTTCAAATACTCTTTCTATTTTCCCAAAATTTGACTTTGAAATTAAATTTATGGAGGAAAATTAAACAAGCACTCAGAATTTGTACATATATTATATAATAAACAAAAGAGTCGTGGAATTTGATGCTTGTATACAAACAAAATAATAATTGCGTAAATTTAAAGAACAAAATATAAAATATTGCATTTATTTTAGTATCCTAAACGAATAACTCGTGTAGTTTTACATGTCTTTAAAACATGTATTAAAGAATAAAAATCTATAACTGAAATGAAATTATTCGTATGAGCTAAGCATGGAATCATACGATTTTCATATCAGAAGTTATTTCTAGCCATGTAACACCGCCACTAAAACAATATATAACATTGTATACAGATGTGGTCATCTGCGAGACAGGAAATTTTAATTCATTCTTTCTAATATTTGTAATTATTTATATTGATAGAAATGATATAAATTATGATATGAATTATTCGTGAAATAAATAATAACAATAAAGATAATAAATATAATAATATAAATTATTTACAACGTATTCCAGTTATTTCAACAACAACGTACAACAATTATTATAACATCGTTTCAAATATTCCTTCAAATAATGAATTTTCAGACGACGCTCCATCATGTGTGTTTCGTTTCTTTCTGATGAATGACTATACGACTATGACAGCATTTCCTAATAAGCTTCAGGTTTTTATTGATACATATTTATTTCCTTCCCTAGTCCCTAGTGTCCATCTAGCCACGACTCCAAGTTTACACGTCACACACAATTATTCTGGAACATTTTCCCCTAGGTTCATTTCTTCGATTGTTTCACTGTAAATATATTCTTTATTAGTAAAAATCAGGTTTTGTTGAATTTCTTTCATTTCATAAACCTTCGGAAACCCATTGAACACAAGCGCAGGGAACAGTTGTTTGCGTGTTGTGGGGATACGGTGCGCCGTCTGTTAGGCATGTGTTTCTCCGTGGACGTCGAAGCACTCCTGTCGACCCCACCGGCGGCCCCCACCGCTTCCGCGAACTCGTTCCCTTTCCCTCCCTCTTATTGCTCTGTGTTGAGATCTTCGGCGAAAACATGACGCGCAACGACGCGACAACGACGTCGCACGGCGGAGGAAGCAGTGGAGGAGTTCGCGGATAGTGTAGGTAAAAAATAAACGAAAGGGAATATTCGCACTGTTACCATTTAAATTATTTCCTTATGTGCATTTTCTGTAGTTGAATTAAAAAATGAGTTGTGGATATTTTGTTAAGTTTATATGAGTGATTCACGCTGTCCAAAAATACATCTCGAATGCATTATGCTTCAGAATCTGAATCATTCGTCTTTCCCCCTCGTTTAACTATACAGAAGTAACAGTTATGAGAACTTGATCAAGGAGAAGAACACAGACAGGGAATCATGCTGTGACCACAGGGGTACTCTCCACTGTGCCCGTGTACGATATTCGTCAGGCGAAAGGGGTGGCGCACTAAAACATTAACGTTTAAAGGTTTTCTTCTCTCATTCCAATAAAGAAAGTCTGTTGAGTTTAAAGAATATTGCGGAGATCCTAGTCGTCAATGAAGAAGTAAGTGGGGGCGACGTCACATCTGGCAGATTAACCACACTGGCATTGGTACCGAAAGGTATTACTACAGAATTCACTGAAATGGTAGTAGTGGTTACTACTGAGAACACTACATAGTAGAGACGACTTGGAGGGAGAAACAAATAAGTTTGTTGCGGAAGGAGGAAATAAGATGTTGCCGGTGGTTTTCTTCGAGTTATCGTTGGTGATAGCGGCGTTATTGGTGTATTTAATAGTATTGGTATTGGGGAATGATGTATTTAATATAAACAACGTAAATCATAGATCCAAGTATATTTCTCTTCTGGTTACATATATCGGGTAAAATCACCAGGTCAATTCAATGTTGGAAATTTATTATATTTTGGTGTGTTTGTTAAGTCGTATATTTCAATTTTAATTTCTTCTAATTTCCCAAATGATAGAAATAAGTGATGGATATTTCCATACTCTCTGGAAGTATCGTATTACCTTCATTTAATATCACTATCTTGACTACCTACGTGACTACTTAAGAATACATAACGCGGATCTATCAAATATGACCGATCTCATGAATATGAGATGTCATCATATCTGTGAGCGAATACATCTCCATGCAATTCGACTTAAAAAGTGCCTGACCACGCAGGCAATGGTGGGGCTGTCGTGAAGCTGTGGGTCATGGTCGGTTGGCGTCATTGTGCTAACGGTGTAGAGCCTCTAGGCAGTCAATTAGAAACGACCTACCGGACGAGCGGACACGATCATATGAGGCTCCATGTGCAACAGCTTCTTTTTCTCTTGAACCCAATTTACTGTTGCAAAAGTGGGTTCCAAAAATAAGCATTGTTGTATTACTAAACTGTGTTTGTTTTTTTAAACAACATAGTGATCGGATATATTGCGAACTATAGCGAAATGTGCTGAAGTATACAAGCCTTAGAAATACCAACTAAGTGAATGGGAGTAAATAAGGAAGGGCCCGAAAAGCATAGGTAATAAGAGATGAAGAACGTATTGAAATTTTGAAAGATTCCCAAGTTGACAACATAAAATTAATTATATATTGGCCTTCTTCCAATGTCCAAAACATGGAGGAACATTCTCCATTTCAACTCCATTGATCGATGTTTAGGGATCGGCACGCTGTGCCCAGGGGTACCCTATTCCCCCCGAGATAATACAACTGGTGCGATGTACATTTACTTTATTCGATAAGTGCGAGTACACGGCTATGCGTCCGGCATGCCTCCTTAGAGTCAACTCTGGTTGGCGGCACTGCGTCCCAGGCCGGCGAACAAAGCCTTCCCTCTGGTCCCGTTAGATGAAAGGCGTTGGCGGAGGCCGGCGCTAATATTGCAAAAATAGAGAAATCTTAGAAAAAAAATTTGAAGTATAAACATTGCAACAGATTTTAACCAAATCTTTGTAAATAACACCAAAAATTTCAAACAAACATATTCCTTCTAACACTATTTAATACCTCAAACGAAAAAAGTAATGGAAAACTTATCATCCAGGATCAAAAGACTTTGTGAATCAACCACGTTTCTTATGCATGATAAAGAAGAGGTTGGCAAATTTTTATACTCTATAAAATACACATAATATTGANAAGGTTTCTCATAAGATGATAATTACGTGATAACAGTTATTAAACGGACGTCAGTGTTGTTGAAAATAATAGTTATGGAAATGATGCTACTTGCAAAGAAGAGGTGATTAAGACGATATTTTACTATATATATATAACGTAAAATATAATAAAATTAACTTGAAAAAAGTAGAAACATTCAGTATTATTATTTTATTAAAAGTACATGACTTCATATAATTAAAAATCAATCAAGAAATGCATTTAAAAAAGTGATGAATCGATAGAACCCATGGACTCGAGGAATAGGCCTCACAATCAACTTTCTTTTGACTACTTAGCTTTAGCATAAATTGTTTTTATGGGGTCATCTATATCGTCTTAATCACCTCTTCTTTGCAAGTAGCATCATTTCCATAACTATTATTTTCAACAACACTGACGTCCGTTTAATAACTGTTATCACGTAATTATCATCTTATGAGAAACCTTGGATTCAAACGTCATTCTTCTTGGAAACATTGTGTCGAAATTCGAGAATAGAGGTCATTAGCAGGGTCACGATGGAAGATCAGTGGTGGATCTAGCGAGGGGGTCTAAGGGGGCTATAGCCTCCCCCATTGGACCTGAACTCTTAACAGATAAAATTGAAGTTGACAAATGGCATACTTCGTAAAGTGTTACCAGATTGACATTTGTTATTAGTTATAATAGTTATTGATAATATAATTGTTAATGTTATTAATAAGACCAGATTAATAAAATTAGTAATGCCATATTAATAAAATTAATAATACCATATTAATAACTTTAATAATACCATATTAATAACTTTAATAAATAATTGATACTGTTATTAATAATGCCACATTGTTAATTATTTATTTGTTGNTAAAATTTGAGTCGTAAAACCATAATTTGTAAACAAAAACGCTCCCCGGTTACCCCCCCCCCCGCCTTGATTACGGTCTAGATCCGCCACGGTGGAGGACCGAGTATTTAATTATAATTTTTACTCCTCCATGCTCACAGTTAAGAAGAAGAGATTACTCCTTTTACAGTCGTAATTTCTTTTTCACTTTATCTTCAATAAAATCGTGCAATGTATAAAAACTTAAGACAGTGGAAGAAATTTCAAATATTATCATCCGTTCATTATTGTAATCCTCATGCATTCTGATGGATCAAATCCACTGTACGGGGTAATGTACAAAAGACAAAGTCCACTGTACGGTTCTATGAGAATATATGACTTATCACTAAAGAAGAAACTGTTCTTATGTATGGAAAGTGTAAGATGTGGCGTATAATGTGCGTGTGGAGCGCTCCACTTCAGAACGAGTAGGAAAAAAAGAGACGTTAGAAAATATTGAAAGTCTGGGATCTTGTTTCACTATCCAAGATATTATTTTAGACAATTTTCAATTAATTTTTTCCAATAATTTCGAATAATTTTTAATAACAAATGGAAAATATAAATTTTGTGTGTAGTATGTTGTTTAAGAATTTATAGCATAGAAAATGGTACAATATATCAAAACTGAAGGTAAGAAAATGACATTTCACTATTATTTTTAAAACATTTTTCATCCCTTCAGTCATAATTTGATAACACAAATTTAAGCAAGAATGTGAATTATCGATATCTTATCGAAATTTCATTGATTTTCCATTAATGGTATGGCATTCAAAGTATGGCAGAGGTTATGGAAATACTAAACGAATTAATGTATAGATATAGAAAAGATGCAGTCGGGACATCCCCGCCGCGATGCCCGCAGATGACCGTGACAGCCTCCTGCTCATTCATAAATCTGTGACGCAGAGTTGCGTCGGGGAAGACGGGGAGCGATCGAGGCGTTGCGCCATCGTGACGTAGCCTCTGCCCACGCGATGCCTCGCTTCCTCCGCTGCGGCGCTGGTGCGACTCCAGTCAGACTCACGGAGGCACCGAGAGACAGTGACCGCCTCACGGGTAATTCCCTCGCGTTGCACACTCCCATGTTTACACTGAGACTGAACACAGATGCCACCGTACATTGGGGACATACTCTCGAGAGAGCCTCTCGTACATTATGATTTGGGAATTGCTGTTGTTGATATGTAGGAATAGTTAACGACAAGGGTTCTGAAATAGACTATTTCAATTTTTTCCAGAAATATTTCTTTTATGAAGTGGAGAATTCTAGCTCTGCTGTTTCAAATACGAAACTTCAACATGTCATCTTAATAGCTCTGAGGAAGAATTGTGTCTTTGTTAACGACGGATTTTCCTTATACTGCAGGACCGAGAATACCAAATCTGAACTTAATTAAAATTTCATATTGATTTTCTTTTGAGTGAGTAGTCTAATGACGAATATATAACACATAAATTGCAGAAAATAACAGAAATGAATATGGCCTTATAAATTTGAAGAATTCTACAACAATCCATACATAAATTTTGGGAAACTAATCAATAGTTCAGTCATACACATGTGAGCCTTATATTAAAATATCATGTAATTTTTTTTAATTCGGGCTTTAGGGCTCGCCAACGTCTAGGTCATTAGAGCCCTCATCGTGTAAGTCTTGAAATAACTCACAATTTCTACTTTTCCTTCAATAGTGGAGCCATCATGTTGTAAGATATTTTTTATCGTGTAAGTCTTGAAATAACTTACAACATGATGGCGAGGGAAAAGTAGAAATATCACCTTCCACTATATAATTGATTATAAATGATTGTTTCATTACTACTAAGATCGTAGTCGAGTTGTTGGTTTGGTGAATTTTGTAAGGGAGCTTGAATACGTACTGTGATATTTTCAAATTATGTTAAACTCTCATCTCATTCAGTGTTTGATTAGTGACCGTCTCTAGTTTCCCTACGTTCTACACAAACTTGTACACGGTATTTACAACTCTTAGTTCTATTCAGAGTCCATTCTTGAGAATATTGACATAAACAAGCTGTTTGGATGTTGACCATTTAGGAGGCATGATAACGGTTTTGTTTCGACTTATTTGGTGTGCGTTTTGTTAACACGTATTTACTTATGTTCTAATTTTCTACTTCCCTGAAACTTTTGTTTCGATACGAAACAGTAAGCTTTGAAAAGATTTCTCTTCTGCAGTATTTGGTAAGTCAAATTTTAAAAAAATCATGGAAAACAGTGAATTCTTGTGGTGATCCCTTTTCCTCTACGTTTTCTGTTCCTTCTGTAAGTTGTAAGAGACAAAAATGAAATGACAATGAGTTTGTATAAGAAATATTAAATCAATACGACGCTGTGGTGAGATTAACATCACCTTCAATGTACTTTTTTCCTCTGGCGAAAGCAGACGTGAATCAATTGATTCATCTGAGGGAAAATTTAAATTAACAATATAAAATATGTCTGACTTGTAAGTCTGGAGGAAAATGGTTGGAACGTATTATGTTGCTTATTACTCACGTGTGAAAATGTTTTCTATTTTTGGACCCCTTCTATGTTTTTGAAGTAGACACAATACGGAATATTTCATTTTATCCAAGACCGTTGGCATTTCATACAAGTATTGTTAAATTTTGATAATTTTCTTTATATAATACGTGGAATATTTTTCTGTTGGTAAAAGTTTGCGAGAACTATTTGTGACGATAATTTCAAAATTATACTATGTTACTAAGTAAATGGTATTAAGTAAATTTTATGAGTTCATTAAGAAACATACACTTCTATTGGAAACAATGAACTAAAGTTATCTTAATGTACGGGATAATATTCATTGGATAATATAATATTTGATTTGACGGTAAGAAGCTTCAATTTCATTGATCGTTGTAAACATACAATTTCATTAAGTGTAGAAAATTATTGAAAATATCGTATGCTACAAATTCATCAACACTGTATTTTGAATGTTAAGTATAAATAAATAATTAGAGAAAAATTTATTTCAAATCATTTTTATGTTGGAAAAGTCCTTTTTTCATTGAAACTACTTAAACTCACATAAAACAAGTCTCTTTGTTTTCGGAAACTGTGACATCAACCCCTCTTGTTTCAACAGCCATCCCAGTTTGTTCGAATCCCCTCCAAAAAAGCCACCCTCTGCGGGACATTGACGCAAAGGATCGATATATCCTCAACGCCACGTAACTTGAAGTTAATGGAAGAATTAGGGTCCCTACCTGACCACACGGTAGTAGCGAACTAGGCCCGGGGTGCTCAGTCGCCGTATTTAGCAGGTCAGACACCAAATTGACTTCCAACGCTTCCATCCCAACCGCATGTGTGTGCTCGAACTGAGCTAGCATAACATTGCGAGTAAAGCGTTTCCTGAGTGAGTGAATGTGTAGGGACTTCAATGAGTAAAGCGACATTCAACTGCAGTCGCGAGTTTTCCATGTTCGCTTGTCTCATTCGCGCTGTCGCTCCGCGTTCGGGACCCTCTATGTTTCATGGCGACAATGCGACGCGAGAGGACGATCGGTGGTGGAAAGGGAAGTGGATACACAGATCGCGAGGGAGGGGGAGGAGGAGAACAAACACAGGGTAACACATGGGCCCCTTGCAACGTTGTAGAGCTATTTGTTTTATGGAATCTAAAGAAGAAATACTTCTGATCACCAGAGGAATTTCAACACGTCTTGGTCACTGTAGTTTTCAAGGGTACGAAACAATTCACTCAACACCTTTTTTGGATCTATCAGCAACAAAATTATATAAATAGATTTTTAAGAAATACGTTGACATGTAAATTATTTTAGTGTTTTGTGTAGAGGGGTAGTAAATAAGTTATAACATCCTCTTCTACCTCTTCTTCCTCTTTTTTTTTGTTTTGTTTTGTTTGTTTGTGTGTGGGGGTTTTACAGCTCGTCGACATCGAGGTCATTAGAACCCTAAAAACTTGTACAGGTAGGGAAAATGCAGTTACGCACTAGGGAAAGCCAACATGACTCTCCCCGCGTGTGGGACTCGCTGAATGACTCAACCCTACCCACTAAAAGCCCTCCTGAATTACAATATATCTCAAAACATTACATATCCCAAAAAAAAAATTAAGAAAGAAAGGAAGGAAAAAGAAAGAAAGAGGAAAATGAAAGATACCCTAGCCCTCGCAACCTAATAGCGTCGGGATCGAAAAGAACAAGAGGTGACCAAGGAAGGTCAGGAAAGAGAAAGGGAGGAGCCTGACACAAGTAAATGGAAGTAATGCCAGACACAGCTCGGGGCCCCGTGTTTGCCAAACACGTACTTACTAGATGTAAGTACCCTGGGGGGTTCTTCTTCTTCTTCCTCTTCTGTGGCGCTAAAACCGTGCGAGTCATGGCCTCCTCTATTCGTCGCCTCCAAAAGTTCTCGATCCTCTGCTTTCTCCTTCCAATTTCTTAGTTGTAGCAAATCCCTAGTATTCTTCCGAACTGCATCCTCCCATCTGTTTTTAGGTTTTCCCCTCGGTCTCTTCTTATGTATTATTTCTGAGAGTGCTTTCTTTGGTATTCTATGATCAGACATTCTTTGTACATGTCCAGCCCTTCTTAGTATTTGGAATTGTGAGTATTCAACTACATTATATTCCTTGAGTATGTCCCTTAATTCACTATTGTATTTTATCCGCCAAATTTCCCCTTCTTGTATTGGCCCGAATATCCTTCTTAAGATTTTTCTTTCAAATACCAATAATTTTTCTTTCGAGTTTTCTCGCAGAATCCAGGTCTCGCAAATATACTTTCCTCATTACATTAATTTGACTCTAAACTTCTTTTAGATTTCGGTTGTTGAAGCTATCTTGAAATGTATTTATACTTTTCTCTATACTTTCTCTTTTCTTTTTATCATGTGTATACTAGTCAAATAAATATACTAAACTTGGCTACGTATACTACATCGTGTTTGTGTTATGGTTTTGAGTATATAAATTCAGAACATTTCTCATGAGAGGGAGAAATATAAAATGATGAACAAATAAGTAAAGACTTACATTATAATGTTTTCTTACTTTTCTCTCATAATTTTATGATTTTTCGTTTTTGTTACAGGTGAGTAATGCTTCAACTAGAATAAGATGAAAATTGAAGAAGGTGAAGTGTAAGTAAAATTTATATAAAATGTTATTACAAAGAAAAAGAAGCGTTATTGATAGGTCATTTTAGAATATTGGTTTGGACTAACAAATATTTCATTCATGAGATGGATTTTTTGCTATCACTATTTTGTATCCTATAGTGAGATGCTATAATATAGCATACCAACGATATGGAATATTTTGTCTAAGAAAAAGAGGAACCAATAAATATTTGCAATAACTATCAGTTTCGTGCTAAAAACTGTTTTGTTATTCATAATGCTCAGCGCATTATCATTAATATTTATTTTAACATAGTTAAAATGTTTATTAAACCCTATCTTTGTGAAGCATAATGATAATTATGTTAATTAGATACAGTTCTTCAGAGTTTTCATTACAAATTAATATTGAATATATAGGAACTTTAACTACTATTAATAAAAATTCGTTTCAGATCAGTTTAGCTTTCTTCCTTAAAATTTATGTAGCGTATTGTATTGAAATTTAGTTTAAACATCTCCATCTAGTCATTTTAAGACACTCCTGTCTTTTTATTTGAAATACTACAGAAAACAATAACTAAATATAAGTAACAATATAGTGTTTTCCTAGTAATATACTAAATCGGGTAAAAATATATATTTGTATCTCATTAATAGTAGGACCACGAAAATTTTATGACAATTGAGCAGAGAACTCTTATTTGATCAAGTTAGAACGTTTTAACTTCTAGCGAGGTTTATGTATACTTTCATACAATGCAGGCAATTTATGGGGGAGACATTAAAATGGAAATTAAACATAACATCTCTTTTCCTTACAACACCTGTACCTACAGTACAGTCATAAACCATCCGTCGTTATTCCACGAACGGAAAACGGAAAATACGACTTCGACAAGAAGTAGTATTTAGTAATGTGGACAGAAAGTTTTCGTGATCTGTCTTCACATTTAAAAGGTATGTAATAGAAGGCATAAACTCATCGTATTAATCATTCTTTCTTTTTATGTAAGTAATCTGATGGTGAAAGTAGTAAATAACACCATGGAACTAATTTAATTTCTAACATATGTAATGCCATCTGGAAAAATTATGGTTCTAGTTCTTCATGAATGTAGTGGACAACTCTGATAATATATTCTTTTTCAGTTCTGCCTGCTTCTGTTTTTAAAAAAAGTAGACTCCATTCAATATATTTTCTTCGAATGACAAGACAAGAAATAGGTCAAAAGTAACTGACAAGCTTTAGTGTACCATATTCTTGACAGCGATTCTTTCCGATGCCCTTTCTCAAAAATTGATTTAGAAGTACGAAGGAAACAAATTTATCACTCACTTTATTACATTTCGGGGAATTAATTTCAAGTATAATTTCGATTTTACAATATTCGTGTGACCATGGTATAATGGCATTATGCACTTTATCTTGCTCATACATTTTTTTCCAGTTCCAGTATGCGTTATTTTAGAAACACCAACATTTGACGGGCAACACTTAAATACCACGTACAATAACATACATAATCTAAGCATTAGGTCCCTTAAATTTAATTTTTGAACATACGTAGAGATTGCCATCCTCAAAACAAACTACTTCTCGTTATATTCCACAGCATTGACATTCATTTGATTGAAGAATAACCAAAACTTAGGGTCTCGTCAGGAATTCCATCACAATTGTTACACCGTGGTTCTGTGCATCTAAACAATGCGACAGCGCCTCCCCTGTCCAATCCGTAATCCAGAATGTAAGCTCTCGTAGTGCTGACATGGCGAATGGCCCTCAAACAGAAAGACAATCGAGAGCGGAAAAACAAGCAAAGGATGCGGTTGCGGTGAAGGAAAATCCAAACAAATGAAGCGACTGAAGAGCTCTGAGCCTCACTACCGCTTCGTCAACAGCATTCATATCACCACTCGGAGATACGGAGAGTCAAAAACCAATTGTATAGGACATATTTGGATATTTCGGAGCCAGTTATTCCAAACAAACCCACAAATTTCCTTGTACGGTGTACACACCTGATCACGTTTAGAGGAAGAAGAACATGATCCATGATAATGACTATTTGGTGTACTCGTTAATACTCACGTGCATATATTTGTACATTTATATAGTATTTTCACTTATGTGTTGGATACGGTAAATATACCTAAGATGATAGTTGAGTCATAAAAAGAACCGTCCCCAAAATCCGGGATCGTCTGATAAAACAGATTCAAAAATTAATCGATTAAAATTTATATAAATTAAAAACATTATAAAATAAATCCACACTAATGTATTTAAAATCCTGCACATTCACTATCTAAGGGAAAAAGCTCTTCAAGTACATCCTCAGGCTGTTTAGAAGCTCGTCATATGGGTTCCATTCCGTACATAGCGAGTCGATTTACTCTTCGTCATTAGTATTCCATAACAAATCGTCCTCAGTGCCATCCATAGCATTAGAAATCCCACACTTTTTGGCTTCATAGGCCGTTGATAGTTTGGGGGTCGTCTTATAGGACAGATATATGTTAAAACTATAAACTTTGATGAAAATGTATACCTCATCTGCGTAAGTGTACGGTATATTTGACAAACAATTGCATCTTCTATGTGATTTCTCTCCTTAAATTGATCGTTCCATCTAATCTATTTTTCGTAATCCTCATAGAGCTATGTTATGAGAGTACCCTCACTAATCCGTTAACACGCAAATCCCATTTCGTATCCGGCGCATACTTGAATAGAAAGTACGAGACCTAGAGGTGAGCACCTGCTACGCGAAAGGCTGACCGAAAGCAAGGCTTCCCAGGAGGAAGGGTAGGGGTTCAACGTGTCGCAACGCACAGCCACGCCACGCCAACACTGCGCCAGGTGAATCACAAGGCGCGCCCGCCCGCCCGTTCTCTTGCTAGAGTAGCCTCAGGGAACACAGCCTTCGCGATGGGAGGATGAGAAAGTGAGACATTCGAGGCAAAAGAATTTATTAGTGAAAATCAACAGAATTATTTCCTAGATGTCTCAACAACTCATAGACGACTACTAAAAAAGGGAATTTTTAAAATATCTTCTTTTTTTCGAAAAACAAAAAATATCAATAATAGAAAATTAGGCGAAACCCCAGTTTTTCCTCGTGCTTGCAAAGGAGTACATTATTATATAAATTATCTTCAGAAGGGTTATACAGCGCAGGCCCCGTACTACGTGATAATTAATGCTCGTATGAAATTTATACAAACAATTAAACATCTTAAAATGTTTGTTTTATAAATGTTTTAGCGTTAATATTAAGAACCTAACTACATGTTATCAATTATATATAAACTTGATTAAAGTAATAATAATAATAATATGGAAAGAAACGGAAAATTATTGCATAAATATTTTAAATTGCAAATTTCTAATGTTGAAGTTACTACACATACAAAAACATTGATTCACAACATTAATCATTCCACTCATCTTTTAGGACAAAGAGAGGAAATAACTCCTAAATGTCCGCCAACGATAGAACTATACAAGAATCTTCAATACTCAGAAATAATCACTTTCACGCGTGAATAATCCAAGTGACGAGGATCAGGAATCCCCAGATAGCTAGCAATCTGCAATTTACTCTGGAAATGGAGAGATGAGTTATCTGGTTCGTCGAGAGGAAATATTCTTGTTTGACTAAGCAGAACACTTCACTGAAAAAGTAATTACTATAACTTACTTTACGTTTTGTACATTTTTGAATAATTTTCTCTAAATACTTTTTGTAACTTATTTTTTGTTTGTCATTATGGAGTCTAGTGACATGCGTAAGTTGGTATTAGAAAATCTATAGATTTTGACGACAATGGTACAGTTAACTGATCCCTTCATACGTTATATCTGTAAACACATTTCAGTATATTGCGGAAGTTAATGTTTTCAGTAACTAAATGATCAGAATTATTTTTCAATTAATGTCGGAAAGGAAACAATTAGTATCGTTTATATCCATGGGTGTGAATTATAACAGTTAGTTTCGGAACCAAAATACAAGACTTTCCACATGTTGATGCTTACCTTAAACTTCTTCAGACCACCAGTGAATCACCAGCCTCTGGGAACGTGTCAACGTTCTACCTTACCTGGTGCGTACTTTCGCAACAAAGTGGAGTGTGCACTACAAGTATGTATTGTAGACATAAGCTCTATATTTTTCTGCAAGGGTAATGTGGTTTAACAAATTGTTGTATAATTGTGTCCGGTCGAGATGAATTTGTTTTTCAATTCGCTAGACAATCTGCAACAAATCCGAGAACATTTGTTTGACATCATAAAAACATTTTTTTCTTTATTGTTAAAATCGGACCAGGTAAGTCCGAACGTATGATATTCTCCCAAAAGCTGGTGAGTAGCTTGTGATCTGAAATAAGAGTTCTTTTGTGTCAAAACATTCTCTAATTGTTTTTATATTAAACTAATCAATGTAACTATAATTTCCTCACATAACTACATGGTATCCCACACCTAAAACCCAATATCTCCCTTCACTAAAGTAACACATTTCTTTCAGAAGACTCATGAACACACATTTTCCAAATTGAGTTTGCTAGAGTTTCAAGTTAGGTGTTAAATAATATCCTTCAAATCATTCAAGCGTTGAAAAAAGAGCTTGAGGCACGAACGAACAGATTATGAAAAATGGAAAGAAAGCGAGGAATATCGATTACGAAATATCGATTTCACAGTCCGGAAAAATAAAATGTTTCTTATATAACACTGCCTGACCTTAAGTGCACCTTCTAAAGCAACTGGAAACGTTGAGTGATTATGAAAGCAACAATGTATTAGTACATCTCCTGGGTTAAATGTATCTATGTTAACATGACGAGCCAACGAAAATCACATGGAAACATGATTCTCCATCATTCTATTTGTCTGGAAATGATATACCAACTACGTCCTAGATACAGTAAGGTAACATCAGTAAACTTTTAGGAAATACATGGTAAGATATCAATTGTTATTTTTATTGCAAATTATTTGGACATTATCCATCATCTTGACTGTTAAAAAATGTCCAAATAACTTGCAATAAATATGATAATTCAACATCAAAAATGTCGTACAGAGAAGAATCTTTTAATACTATTTAATTCTTATGTATTAATCTTTCTCGAATTCAGAATTATTTTATTAATTACGATTTATAAACAATATTTTCAGAATGATTAAAAGTTTTGATAATAATATGTATTTTTGAAATAAATTTTCTATTTTATATTAAATACAAATTTGTCGGGATTCTCTTGAAATTACTACATGCACCTGAATATTTTTCTTTTTATCATTTTGTTTTTGAAATGTTAAATGTCTGTTGAAATGTTAAAACCGCCCCCGCTTACGGCCTTGATCGGAATTGATGAGATGGTCCCTTCCGAGAGTAAATTAGTCTATTGCCCTACATGTGTCATACGAAGTTTGTAACTGCATTTTTGACGATAATTTAATTATTTAATATTATGTGACGGAAATTCATTAAGGTAAATCATAAACATTCTGTTCCAACATTAATTTTTTTAAAAAGTGTTATTGTCGAAATCTAAGTCGCTGTTCAATCGAGGGACTTTTTTTTTCTCCTCAAGGCAACCGACAGAAAACTAGCTCCCGATCATGGTTTTTGCGCTGCTTGACAAGGCCACATGCAACATGATAGGAACTGTCAAAACTCGTTCACGCCTCAGAAAGGAAAGTGGGTGTTCTTGGCATGGCAACATGCATACTTTACACTTCTTTCATTCTTCGATGAAATTTCGTTTGTCACGAAAACTCATCTTTTTACTTGAATTTATTCCCGAATTCTCCTGTCACTAAGAAATTTTAAAATCATTTTTGTTAAGGAAATATGTTTTGTTATCTATCGAAAGGATATTGGTATTATGTACATTTCTTATTCAGAAGAACAATAATGCAGTATTTTTCAGATAACGAGGGAAAATTCAATTGCATATAAAAACCATGTAGAAAAAGTTTAAAATTGTGGTTATAAAAACAAATTAATTTTTTTATGTACTTCTTGTTTTGAACATCTCACGTAATACTTCAAAAATATGTAAGAAAAAAATTTCGCTACCTTTGTAACTTGAAAATAATTCAATATATAAAATAAGTTCCGAATTTCACTATCATTCACTATTATAAAAATTAGGAAAACGAAAAAAGGAATCGGCTTTTTCTCAACAATAACAGTTTATAAACACGAATCACCTGAAATTGCTCAAAAATCTCGACGAGGAATCTACAGAAAGTGGCGGAACAAAACTCGGGTCATAAGGTACGAAAACAGTTGTGGCAATAAACAAATTTCTTTCGAATCTTCTTGCAGTGATTCCTTTATTCGTACAAGTCTATTACTTGAATTGACTAGCAAGTCGGGACGTCGAATAATTCTGTACAAATATACTACTTGGCCATAGAAGGAGAAATGCTACTGGATAGCGATCTAATGAAAGTGAAGAACGATTGATATCACGTAACGTATTAAAGTAACTTCAAGTGAAGACATTATTTATTGAATAAATATATTTTCGTTTTCTTTACGCTTTCTCATTTCTTTTTATTTATTATCTTGAGTAATTCTTTCGGATTGAAATGTTTTGAATGATGTATCTGAATGGTGGAGAATTATATTCATTTGACTGGTACCTTTATCAGGTAAATGTTGATAAGTTTGCAAATAAAAATAAAAATGAAGGGACCCAAAGACGCACCCTACAGTTATAATCAAGGGGAAAACAGTTGTGTGATGAAGACAGAAATTGCACAAAGCTGCCTCAGCACAGCAACACTGACACTACTTAGCACGCAGCCATGTGCTTCCCTCAGTCTCGACCACTTGCGCTGTCACTCATATAGCGAACACTCCTCAACCTTGGAAAACCGTTCTTTGAGTATAACTCTTTGTTAGATCAGGAAAAAAAATTGTTCAAGAGAAGTTTTTCTCATTCAGTGAGTTTTTGAGTGACAACAACATCTTAGCTGTTTAGTCAAAGCCAGTATTGACATAACTCGAAAATTGTTAGTGAGAGAGAATACTTTTTAACACCTACTCTTATCAGGTACTCATAAAAGTTATTGAAAGTGAGCTGTTATCTCAACTAAAAATGTCAATAATTATCCAATAATTTATAATACATTTTGACGATGAAATAAACATTCAAGTCTTGGTTGATGAATGAGTCAAATGATTCATAACACATCATTTTATTAATGTTATTAAAGTGTCATATCTTATGACATTTACATAACGCGAAAATTCATTGATTTTTCCCCCTGATAGACAGAAACATGAAGGCCAATATTGTAAATATATGTCAGAAAAAAAGTTATATATCATTTGAGAAAAAATGTTCCAATTTGAATTCTACTTCGAAATTGCGTATTCAGTATTTAATTTTACAAATTATAACAATGTATCAATGTGTTAGCTTTACTCGAATCCAATCCGGTATACTTGTCACTAACTGATACTTGACAAAAACAAAATGATAGTTCAATTGGTAGAAATAGAAATAAAATACAATCGAAGGATGTCACTATATAGCTGATACAATACATAAAATGGTATATTTGATCTGAAGGCTAACGTCCAAAACAGTCATTTCAGTAAAAATGTTTCCGTTGTCAAAACACTCTGCTGGGTACTTAAACCTCCGATGCCGTCTGCAGTTGTTCTTCACAGAATTTTTGTCCATTCTAAGGTGTGTTGATAGTTGAGAGCGTGCTTCTACCAATACCGTGCTTCTACCAGTAAGGACTTGAATCTCTTGTTTTAACAACCCTTGTCAAACGATTCAAGTCAGCGATATCACTTTTGTTTTTCAACACACACAGCAGAACTTGCGCATTTTTAAACTCAGTTAATATATTATGGAAACAACTTGAGTGTTTAGGTCGTTGGCTTTGAAGCTAACATATCGTTGCACGTTGGGAGGAGAGAAAGGATAGAAAAACGCTCTCAGGACACGATCTATCTTCCGGGAAGACGCTTCTCTGCCCGTCACGCGGCGCCGCGTCGCGTCGGCGTCGAATGGAGTGCAGCAGTCTGACTCACGCCGTAGTCGCCGCGTCATGAACCAACTACCAGGAACTAACATAATTTGTTCAATGGTACAATGAAACGTCATTGAGTATTTTTGGCACAAATTCCCACGCGTAAATGAAAACTTTCTGAAGTTTCCGATCTCGAATTTGTCAGAATCTTTGGTTTCGAAGAGGATATTGCTGAAGAGCATTTTAGCGCATTCAAAATTGTACGTAAGTCACGACAAACTTATTGGGCAAAATTTGAATAATTTTATAATAAGAAAGCACACTTAAAAGACTATTGACATTAATATAAATTAATTTCTTCTGCAATTTTTGGATTGGATACATTAAATATGATTTTCTTCTGGCAACAAAAAGAAAGGGCGTAAATTTTTAGAATAATATCACTAATGCATGCCGCGTACAAGCTTGAGAAGTATTGATTTCGAAACTTGTCTCGTTGCCAAAATATAGCAAAACAAATATTAGCTAAAATTCAACGAGCTAGAATATTTTCTCTTCAAATACTTGTTTCTTTATAGAAAGAGTGTTTGAAAATGTTTTGGAAGATTTTCTTGTTTTGAGGAAGCACTTCATGGTCATGTAATTCTAGATTTCAGTGACTCCTTAGTTCTTACGAAAGCAGCTACGCTGTAAACACCTATTAACATCAACATGTGGCACTGTTGTAGGTCAGGATTGATTCAGTAGAGGGCTGTCAGTAAGTTGAATCGGAACGCATGGTAAGAGTTAGTCACCGAATTTGAAACTTTCTCCGAAGACCGGTTCAAGGCAACGGGATGAGTCAGACGGGAACCATTCATTGGCTGTGTCGCAGACACATCAGTCTCTCTGGAGACTTCACGACTTGTTTCTAACTTCCTTACCGTTTAATTTTGAGGATTATACGTTTTGTTTCTCATTGCATTTAGCAAAATTGGTGCCGAACATTTTTACTCAGTTGATCCTAAACGTATATGTATTTTCTCTCATGAATGAAGTTACATTGAACCTAATTGAATGAAAAGACTATATTATATATTAATGAAAATTATTTCAAATCTTGATAAATATCAAATGTGGGATCAACTAAAATCTAATTATAGTGTACTAAAATGATAAATATTTTATATCATTTATATGTACTAATCATAATAGATGCAGCATATACTAAATATTAATCGTTTTAAAATTATACTACAGACGAGGCGAGTTCAATTTCTCAGCATAAGCCCTCAGTTATCCTATTTCGTGTTTACTCAGAAAGTGTTTTTCACGAAATTTTCTGGTAAAAAATGAAACAGAAAAAAAGACCCTTTTGAGGGGATTCCATTCATTAGTACAGAGCCATAACTTTATAATTTTTTATAGTAACAAAAATATTAATTGAGACATTCAGGTGGGAAATATTAGATGAAAGTCGGCAAAACTACACATGTACTTCAGAAGATTTAAAAGTAAATACTACCTAATTACCGTGAATTACAATATCACTGCGTCGACACTCATTGTCAAAGCGTAAGAAAGCTTAGCCTCGCATTAGTTTTGCGTGCATTACAGTAATTCCTTCTCGGTTCTTCCCGTTCCGAATTATCGCCAGAGGTGGTGATGCATTGTCATAGGTGGAATCTCCAGAGCGTCGAACGGCCTTAATTATACGTTTTTGACCGAGGCAGTGTCGGGGCATATTTCTTTCCTTACTTAATTTTTCCGCGCGGATAGTTTGCGGAACTGGAAAAATTAACAATTCTTTGTCAAACCATAGGTGATTAAACCTTTGTGACATTATTTCAAACCTGCGTTAATGTATGATTTCATTCTGATGCATTTTGTGTGCGTGTGTTTTCCTTATATGTTGGTAACATTTGTTTGATTTTCTCTGCTCAATTATTTACTTAAAAAGAAATTGACCTATGTAATCTTTGTTAAAGCAGATCGATATATAGATTATTAGACATGCTAAAACCTTTTGAAACAAAATTATAAAGGATATTTTATTAAAAGTTAAACTTATTAAATTCTGCGCTTTTATTATTCTAAACATGTATCAAATTTAAAATATAAAAATTTCCGTATCTCCAGGGATTCAGAAAATGTTAATGTATTATCATGTATTTCTGAAAAGTACCCAGTACTAGCTCTCGCATTAAGATCCTTGAACAATCTCAGCTGTTGCTGTTTGTAAACAACGAATCCGCAAGTCGTAGTACAAGTAAGATACAAATTCGTTGGTTCGTATTGAAATACGTGTTATGTCACGTCACTTCCCCCTTCCCTGTTCCGCGAAGAGGAGTGGGATGATTCCCTGTCAACGTGAGCTTCTGCGCGCTGTCGGCTCCAGGGTCCTCCTCACAAGGCGCTCAGAGGTCGCCGACGAAGGAGCCTCATTAACTCACGGGGCTCAGGTCGTTTCCCGTCGTTACGGCGCCGCGTTCTGACCTTCCCCCTCCCTCTCATCCTTCTCTCCAAGCCATCACCCTCTCCGTAGAGCACAAAAAAGAAAAGGAGCAGCACGCGCCTAAATTGAGGCTCAAGCGGCGGAGATGGCTCAGAAATTGATGGAGGAGAAGGCGGCGGCGGCGACACAGTGGAGTGGCCGCACTGCTCAGAACTCAAGTTGAAGGAAGGAAGGAAGGAATACGACACACAAGAAGGACGTTATAATTCTAATTGTTTAATTTCTTAGAATCAGTGCGCGCTCTAAAAAGAAAAAAAAACTGTGAAGAAGTGACCGTCCCGGCATTTGTTAGGTATATTGCAGGAAACCAAGAATATATGGCCACATAGAAATCCCAAGATTGTGGGTAAAATTGGTAGAACAAAGAGAGAAAACATTCAAGTAAAACAGAAAAGTCTTACGATTACGTTTTCTTCGTATATTCAGCATATTATTATGATCGTCAGGGCCTTTGACAGCAAGATAAGTAGGAAGAGAAAAAATAACACTAATAGAGAAAAGGAAACTGAAAAAAAGATTTTGATTGGCAGAGAAAGCGAACTGGAGAAACAAACATGTAAAAAGAATTAGGAGGTATTGGCAATAAAAACGAAAAGTGATTCGGAGACAAGGAAAACTATGGCAAGACAACGGAATATTAATACAAAGAAAGAATATAAATAGAAAATTTTTGATTTTATTAGCTAATTTGATAATTTTTTAACAATATTCCGACAAGTAGAAAAATCATGTACTAGTATACACGTACATTTGGATATCTTTCTTCACATAATTCATTGCAAAAAAATATATTCTTTACACTTTGTCATCGGGATATGAAATAAATTTTAAACTAATAATGTGGAAGAATTCTATACAATAATAATTGAAATGGTCAAATAAATTTTACAATCTAAAGTACAAAAAGTGTAAAATGAAAGTGAAAATGCTCCCAATCAACCGAAGAGAGCTAAAAGGCTCATTATTAAAACAACAATAAGCGGAACCATCAGCAGATCTAGGAACGAGAGTTGCGTAGTGAGGTGGGAGGTGCAGGTAGTGGTCAGCTGACGGCACCATCACTTCAGCGTCTGGGAAGGAAAGAAGGAAGGCCAACTCACGACCTTCTAACACTCAGCGCATCAAGACATAAGCGAATTTCCCCGAAACACGCACACCTACGGGACGTTTGCTCAACTGCTATGCTATGCGCTATGCACTTAGTGCACGCCACTCGCATTAACCCTCGAAAGAGGTCATGCTTATTGTTCTTTCCAATTGTAGCTGTGTGCTTTATATCAAATGAGCAGTAATTTTCTCAAGAAGAATACACAAAAGGAGAGTTTCACACAATAAACCCAAGGGAAATATGAATGCAAAATACGACGAGCTCCATTTCACTCGTGCCCTACTTAATAATGAATAGTTACTTTGAGGATTGCACCAAAATATAAAGAACACATTCATTAACCACGAACGTTTCTCATCCCTACAAAGGACGTGGCCGAAAATGTGTTTCTGAAGTTCCACAATGAGTGAGAGCGGGTGATAGTCTCTATATATATTTCGAATGTATCACTTAAAATACAATGACTATGGACGATATAACTTCTTAGAAAATTATGGGAAGTCGTGATTAGCATGTTCGGATCACTAAAAGGAAAATTTTAAAAAAATATATGCGGATAGTCAGAAATGTGTACACCTGAAGAATAAATTTGAATACGTAAATTTGAATAACCTAGGGAATGCTTTTCTCTAGCATGTATTTGATCTCTTTGATTTTTGTTTTGATTCCTACATCAAGGATTTAGTACAAGTTGTCGCACAATTTGTATATGTAACATATACACAAATACAAAGACGCTAAGGTCATCATAAAAACATAGAATTCCTACCGTAATATTACTGGGCGATAATGTCGCATTTTTTCATTTATTGCTCGATATCTCAATAATTTACAATGTAAAAGGTTGCCGTTTCCGTTTTCTTAAAATATTACACCACATTCTTTGTTCATACTCAACTCACCATTTCTTAACGTAAGAAAAGAAGAAAAATGTAATACTCTACTGAAAGAGCATTCACAGGAAGCATTTCAAAATTTTAGACTAAAACATTTCTATTTTCCAACATTTCCCGTGAAAAAGCTTTATATTATTCTGTTGATATTTTCCGACTTTCCGATATTGATATAGCAAGCTCCGACTGCTTGATCACAGGATTACCCGCTCGGCTGCGTCGTGTTTATGAGCGTAACGGCTACAAAACGCAACGAAATGTCAGAGGCTAGGCTCCAGTCGTAAAGAGAAATCGACTATTGGAGCATTAGGACCAGGTAAGACGTGAGAGAGATCCTAGGACATGATTTTATCTCTCTCAATTTTTTTTCCTGTTCTGGAAACGATGAGTTATTATGACTAGTCAAGGTTGGTTGTAAACTCCTCAATAATGATCGTCCACATAAAGGAGAAACAGAATTTCCCATTTCCAAAACGAGATATTTCCAGGTTTTTCGTTGCAGCTCATCAGGAGAAGTTCACTGAATAGATTGTAGTAACATTTATAGGGACCTCATCAAGCTTATTTTATTGATTTTAAAATAATATATCAATTCAATTCTTTTAAAAGTTTTGATTCCCTTCTCGGTTGAAAAGACGAAAAACACAAGATGGTACACGAGTTGAGAACCTACATCTTTACCCGTGTGAATTTTATGATTCTTAAGTAAATGTTCTTTCTTCAATTATCACAGACGTCAAGTAAAATTAAAATAGAATACATAAAACATTATATAGAAAGATAAAGATGATAATAAAATATCGGAGCCTTGCGGTTATGATTTATGGGTTGAAAAACTTTTTATCTACTGGAATTTGTTAAAAAACATTGAATATCCAAAATAGTACTCTTTGTTATTATTTCCTTGTCATTACAAGTGGTCAGCATGTCATATTTACTCCGGAATTTTGAAAATCTTTATTAAAAATCGCCTGACGGAAAGACTTCTGAACGGATTGAAACGAAGCTAACGGTAGTACTCCACAGCATCGGGAATAAAATCTAAACCTGGTTTCATTTTGATAGTAATTCAGAGTTGGTAGTAAGAAACAAGGGTCAGTGCCTATTTTATTAAAACTATCTATTGATTTTGAAAACTGAACTTATATGTCGTTAATACTAAGTAGCGAAGTAATATATTTTCAACTTTTCTTAAATTAAACCATTATAAAATGTATTTCGTAGTGTTAATCCCTTTCCTTCAATATACTCTGGGTCAGATAAATACCTGTAAATAATAGTCTATTCCGAAAAGACACAGATTCAAAAAGTATATTCTGTTCTTCAGGTTACAAACATTGACGAATAGGGATAGTTCTTTAAAAGTTAATCTCGCGCTCGAAAAATATTAATTGCCAAAACATTTATTTTAATTCCTAAGTTTACTTCCCACACAGTCAGAAAGCTTGTAGTTTTACGACAATTAGTGGAATAATCAATCCACCTTGTAGAAAAAAGAAAACAAGTAACTAATGATCTCGAGAAGTTCATTACAAGTTTTATGCTACAGAAAACAACATGATATAAAATCTGACTCATCATTGTATGACCTGATAAATACTCTAATTGACGTATCTCAAATAAAAGTCAATGTAGAAATTAGTAATTGTTCATACAACTAGGACTCATGTAATACGTAATAAGAATGAGAAATCAAGGAAAAATACAGCACTAAAAGCAAGAAAACCTGTTCTTCCTTCTGTGGAAACCGCACAACAATGAGGTGAAAACAAGAGACCTGGGAGCTGCTGAGCATACTCATTATCAAGAGGTATCAGACGCCTTTAATTAGTTTACACGTATGTAACCATGGAACAATTTTCATTTTTATATTGAACTTTAACAAAAAATATAGCAACCCTATGAAGTAAGTTCTTTACACTATATCATTTGAGTGAGATACAGAGACTCAAGTTTGGTATTATTTACATTTCACTTACGTATGTAATTAGTTTCAAATTATTATTATTATTATTATTATTATTACGTGAGATCAGGCACTGGGTCCGGTAATATCTTAAGGAAAATGAGTAGGACTAAACCAATTTTAATTTTATTTCCAAAATAAATTATTGGTAGACGTTACTCTGTTTACTGCGTTAAATTGAATAATTATCCGGGGAAGAGTAGCGAATAGTAGCTCGCAAAGAAATTCCATTGCAATTTTTTAAAAATATTTTTATTTGGGTAAAATAATTTTATTTTCAAAAATTGTCATTTCATGCAATGTTTAATGTGTAGAATGATTAATTTTCCAAACTGTTTTCATGTCTACGAGTTGCTTCTTGAGCGAAAGTAGGTAAATTATTTTTAATTGTATTTAGTAGTATAGAGTGTCCGAGGTTTTGAATGTTGAATGAGGTTGGCTTCATTCGTGAACGCTATTCGCTAAAGCGCTAAAGTACTACTCAAGGAATAAGTAAATTAGTATTTAAATAGTCACTGAAGTATGTATATACTCTGTCTCGAAAGGGTATTCCTGGAAATTCTGAGTGGTGGTCTTAGTACTCTTGAATTTCGCGCACTGTAAACGACCACTTTAATGACTTTTAAACCATCATAATGGAACGCCCCTGACCGAAGTTCCCCCAAGAGAACCGAAAAAAAATTGGTATTTTACTGAACAAAGAGCTCTAGCAATATCTATGAAAATTGTTTTTTCTGTTTTAACGAGAACAGTTATGGGCGCGTAAAAATGACGAAAACTTTTTAAAATCTATTTCCTATTTTCATGACAAACGAAATAAGACGGAATGGAAACTTCATTAGTAAGGAGAACAAAATTAGTTAACTATAAATTCCGTCATCAAATACCTTAGAAAACACATTTTAGTCAAATATAATTGAGTAGAAAATTATTCCTGTATTGACGAAGAAAAAAAATTGCTAGCTTATTATTTCCATCGGTACGATATATTTCCCTTTGAAAATGAGTTGCTTTAATTTATGCTTTAATCACAATGTATAGAGGACTTCATGGATGTATCAAATAATAATAGTAGGTTAATTGTAATCTATTTGTACTGTGTTTTCTGAAGTTCTAAATTCGAGCCATGAAACAAATATCTTTAAAATACTGATTCCTATTTTGGTTCAAAACTTGAATCAACTTAATTTTTTTATTAATTTTCTTCCTACAGTTTTCTCAAAAGTTAAATGAGAAAATGCTTGAAAACTATTAGTAACTCAGCACTCTCTGTGATAATTCTAGGACCAATAAAGTATAATATTTAGCTCTACGTCTAAAAAATCTGAAAGAAAGGATATAATCCTCTAAAAGAAGAGTCAAGTATTTCCTCATATCGTCTCACAGTGTTAGTCGTAAAAATCAGTACAACATTAAATTTAGGAAATAGCAAGGTTTTGGACTCTAAATGTATTTCTACAAATTCTATATAATACCCTGCACAAGAATATAAAAGATATTATGAAATTGAATCTCTTAAAATCCGCGGTTAAAAACTACCTCCTGCACCAGTGCGTCTGTCAGCCATCTCCATGATTGCGCAGTGTTGATGGTGGGTTGTTCTGCTTCTCTTTTTATTTGTCATTTTACATGCATCTCTTTTTGCATGCATCTCTTTATCATTCCATCTAGTCTTGAGCATCATCTTCTTTCTCTCTTTAATTCTCTGACTAACCTCCTTTACTCTTACTGTTTCAGGCTTGTCCGGGTTTGTACTCTCAATCCTCTTACTAGGACTTTTTCAATTTATTCAGTCTGCTGGCGGTAGACTATACCTAGGTATTTGTCTTGACTCTTTAGTTTTATGTAGTTGGCTATTCCCTGGGTTTGTCAAACTGAAACCCAGTTCAATGTTTGACAAACCTCTTCCCCCTCCTTTCTCGGCACACAAAGTCTGACTACGTCTGCTCTAGGGAGTAGGGCTCCATAAAGTGTGAGGAGCTTCCGTGTTCTACTGTCTAATTTTCTAATTTCTGCATTTGTCCATTTCAAAATGCCAAAGCTATACTGAATGACAGGGACCGCCAAAGATGTAATGGCTTGGAGTTTATTTCTACCACTAAGCTCTGTCTTCAGTATTTCCCTTGTTCTCCTCACGTACTCTTTGGTTAGTTTCACCTTCATTTGTTTATTATGTATCCCGTCATGTTCTTCGACGCCTAAATATTTGTACACTTCATGGGGCTCCAATGACTGATGGTGATTTTTTCATTCAACTATATGTTTTGGCTTTTGCTCAGCTTAAGCTCAGCTTATTATTATTATTGCAAAATTTTGGATCGTTACACCCTCGTTAAAAATGAAAAAGTTTCTTACGACCAATACTTTATTTACATTAATGCAACCAAGTAAATGTTTCATGTGAGCTGATGCAAGAAAGAAGAGGTTTTCGTTTTTATTATAATTCTTTCCACAAAATTATAGCCATTCTGGCTCGGAAATAAAGCGGTATAGACCCTATATTATTCGTTACTCTTGTCTTGTTATATTATGTCTGCAAATTGGTTTCACATATATGTTTTATTATCAATGTAGATAATCAATTTCCACCTGTAGTTTTATATCCTCGGAACATCTCGGAGAAAAGTAGGATGTGACGTCATATGTAGTCAGAATAACAGCTTTTATATGACCCCTTTCGCATCTTCGCGTGTAAATACAAAATTCAGGTATAGCATCTCTCAAGAATACACTGTCGATAGTGACGCTTCCTGTACAAATGCATCCCAATAACTGAACACCACTAGTTTTCTATTTCATTTATTTTGATCTCAGATCTTATATTTGATTACCCTACCGTAAATTGTTATTGCCAGGTATCCTTTTACACTAAATCTGTAAATTTATTTCCTTTTGTTGACTCTATCATTTGACAGAGTCCTTTCTTCAGGTCTTCATAACATCCCGTATTGTTCCAATTTTTGTTACATGTCTTATTAAAGCAAATTAAATTTTGCTTCACATTTTATTGAATTTTTTCTGCCTTTTCTCACCAAAAAAGTTCTATGTGTCTAAAGTCTTCAAAAAAGTTTGCTCGTTCCTTTCCATATAAATCAGATTCCTAGAGCACCTCGTTTTCCTCGTCTTCGTCGTTGTTACACACATCTCTACGCCCTTACCAATGTACCATTCTTTTTCTATTTCCTTTTGGTTGGTTCAATCTTACTGTCTTTGTTTCTTATTTAACACAAGGTTCTTTTGTACTTTGCAATCTCTTCTGTTTTGATCTAAATTTGCGCATCTTTGTCGCCTTTGTCCCTGTCCTCGAGGAGCCGTAAGCTCATCTACCATCTGTCTCATCATTGTGTTTTTCTATTTCTTCATCGTAGTGCAGTTCGTATTCCAACTATTTTGCTAACGTATTCCACAAACAATTTGTATTTCTCTTCTGTGTCTATTAGACCTTGTTTATTTCCTATATTTAACACGTCTTGTCTTAAGTATCTCTTAATATAATCCGGTCGCTCTGGGCCGTATGTGGGACAATTCCATAGTATATGGTCCACAATCACACATATCATCAACTATTTTCCAAAGTGGTCGTAAGTATGTCTTAAAATCCCCATGCCTCGCTATATATTGCACTGTCTTTAGTTAATTTAAACCAATGTTTTGATTTTTCTGCAATTTCCCATTTTGGATATATTTATATGCATTCTGTTCTGTTGCCTCTGTGTCCCATAGCACTTGTCACGTTTCCATTAAATATTTTATTGAATTTATTTTATTTTATTAAATTTATTTTTTTATTAAATTTTCTGTGGCCAATAAGAAAATAAATTAATATCCAGTTTCGTGTGAACCAGTTTTTATTTTTCTCTTCGCAGATTACTTCAGGAACGTATACATAAGTTTGTCTGCCTTGACTTGACTTCCCTAATCGAATTTACCAACCGTTTAGTAACTCTTTACCCCACCACTTCCGACCACGCCGCGTTGTTTACATTGCGACCATCCGCTAACGGGACACCACGGGCTCAGCGGGTGGTTGGACGGGGGTGGTAGGATGTGCCTCGGCGTCTGCGGGTCGGGGTCGCGTCACCACTGCCCGTGGCGCCCGCCCGCCTGCGTACGTCGTTGCCACCGCTGGCTGCCGCAAACCGCAGCGCCGTTACCGCGGTGGACGCGTCGACTAAGGCCGCTGCCGACGCGGTCATTGCGACCGACCCTCCGCCACGCCGCGCCGCGTTGCCGCCCGGCGTCGCCGCAGTTTTCAGCGCGCGTTCCACGCCAATCCCTTCTCCGCCCCCGCACAGTCTCCTCCCGCCCCCAACGGCGCTGACACCTGTTGCGCATCCACTGGAAGTGGGCGAGGGTCAGCCCTGCGGATAACAAAACCATTTTTTTGTTAGTTTGTTTGTCTTTTTTGTTGTCGTTGGAAGAGAGTCACTGCTAAAGAGAAATGAACAACGATTTAGTATGCATTTCAAATCATGTATTGATATAAAGTCTACATTAAGAGACTTTGAACACAACAAGGAATAACGAAAGATGTTATTGAAAGAAAATGTGTTGATTGAATTTGCACGTTTTCTGAAAGAAAATATTTAAAAGGCAATGCAATATGTCAATAATTCCAAAATAATTCCCCGTTTATTAATTTGTCACCCCAAGGAGATTTTTCTTCATTCCACTTTATGCCTCTTATCTTGTACCATCCTTTATATTGTATTCTTATACCTCCTATCGTTTACAAATACACCTCTAATTCTTGATAAATGTCTCTTTTTTTCTACGAGTCGTCCTTTTTTTAAAAAAATATGTGTGATACCCTTCTGCCTCATAACTCATAAACTCCGCACGCTCGTTTCCGTCACAGTTCCACAATTCGTGTTCTCCCGTCTTCTTTCTCTTCCTCCATATTCCATCAGGAACATGGAGTCAATTATTTTTCTCCACCGGACTCTATTTGCTGCTTCTGTTTTCATTACAGCAAAGCTACTTCCATACTCTTTCTTTACCGTTCTTATCCAGTTCATTTCTGGCCTTTCTCGGTGTTTGGAGCCTTGAGAATTCCACTGAAGGGCACAGCAAGTTACATCGTTCTGCCCTTTTCTAGGAGTATCCCCTACCGAGGAAAATTTTCTCTTTTTTTATTTGAATATTTATGTCCCTCTGGTTTGTGATACGCATAAGGATTTCCTTGCTGATAACATTTGGCCACCATATCTGCAAGATATAACACAGGCATTTATTTTTGAAGACCTAGACTTTCCTTTTGGTGTCTTCAGAAGTAAGCCAAGTCTCTGCCGTCTTACTTCCTTTTATATCTTTCAAATAAACACACCAAGGTAAAGTGTATCTATATTGTATATCAAATGTCAAAACAATTTCACAATTTCTTTTTAAATCATTGAGAAAAAACAACTTAGCATCTGAACGTCTCCCAATCAATTTTAAGCAACATTGTAGTACTAATAGAACTCTGAATTATGTATACTTGGCAATAAGTACATAAAGAACCTCAATTCATTTTAATACATATTATGTAACTAGTTATAGCGTCGGATGCTTGAATTTGCCTGAACACGAAAATAATTGTTTTTGAGCATTTATCTCATGCAGGACAATCTAGAGGAAATGACAAAGATTAGGCTGTGGTCAAGTCTATTACAAACGGTAGTATGACAATAGCCAATCTGGAAGGTGAGTATAAACACAAATAGGTCAGCTTAGGTGCATTTGCGTCCACTTCAATTAAGCTGGAGTGAATTATTCAGGCTGGACAACAACCCCCGCAATCCATATCACAATTAAACAGAGTTTCGTTTTACAATTAAATTTAATACTCTTAGGAAACAAATATAGGTATAGTCCATTTCACTGTTATTAATCGTTAGGAGCATTTTAGTTTTAACACATCGTTACTAAAACATTTTTTATAAAATTTATATATTTTTAATGTGTCATTTTTTTCAAAATAGTTTTGTAGAAATGAGTACCTGTGAAGGTTCACTGTGAGTTGGCATTGAAACGCGGTGCGCCTTGGAGGTTGAAACCCCGCGAGTGCACCCGCAAAATCATCTTAATTGCGCGCGCACAGAAGCAGTAGCTGCGGCTTGCACGCGGCTACCGGACGCGAACAGCCGTTTCGTCGCCCACAAGTGCTAAAACGCGCGCGCACACCCATAACGCTCCCTGTGTTCCCCACTGAGCTTAATAGCCCTCAACAGCCTTGAAGTCTCGCCCGAAGGATGTTTGGCTAGGCAACAGAGATTTCAAGAGATTAGATATATTCTGAAGCTGGAAAAATTGAAGCAAAAAACTTAAAGGGTATTAATATTATACCCTTTCTTCGAACGAACTCAATAACCAATGCAACAAAACATGTAAGAGAGTTGTTTTTTCTCCCAATATTGCAATCATTAAATAAGCTTTGCAACTTGCTATGAGAAACAATTTTGATCTACTGGCGATTAAAGATGTTATAAATAGAAGACTACATAAAAATTGATATTACATCGTAAAAACTGATTAAATATGTGGAATGCATATTCATTTACTCTTCATTGTTCACAATCAACACGGAAAACATATTTGGTTTATGTCTTTTCTTTCTAACACATAAATCAGCTGATTAGAACAACATTTGAAATTTCTTAGTTTTTCTTAATTCTTCGTCAATATCGCAACAACCAATGTCACTCACGTCGTCATTGTCGCTCAACATTACATTAAAATCATGTAATATCATAAGCTTTCCAAGCGATCTTTGTTAGATATAAAAATGTTCATATAAAACTTTCCAGAATAATGCGTACAAATATATCCAGACATAATTGCCTTAAATTGAACTCTTATCACGAGTTTGTTATTACGTTTAAAATAATTTCATTGGTGTAAAACTTAATTTCACTTTTTGAAGTGATTTATAATAAAAAATTATTATGTAGAAGTAATATTGACTTCAAGACCAACGAGGGGGCAGCAAATTCTATTAATCGAAGTTCTCGATCTAATCGAAGCCGCGGTTGCGAAGTATGCAAGTAATCGCATGTAGTTCGAAGAGCGACGGAGGAATTTCTCACGGTAACAACCACAAGGCATCAAGAGGCGGAATGGCTGGTAGAGCAGGGAAGACAGGAGCTCATATAACAGCAAGAATGTGAAAGATTTTATGCGACATCGAACATAACAAGAGCTACGGCTTGAAATATCTTGTTTGATTGTCTGGGAAATAAATCATATGATACTGATTTCCACTCACATTTCCAAGTTAACTTTTTTGTAATTGTACTGCACTCTTGTGTTAATCGATCTGTTGTAAAACTGTACTACTCAAAATGTTGTAAAATTGTACTACTTAATTAATGTGAATTTAAATATTAAAAGAAGAAAATTAATACAATTTTATTCTAGAACCTACGATGTGTATGTGTAATAGATCTACTAGTAGGCTATATCATGAGGAATCTAATATAACGTTCTAAGATATAGGATTGATGAGGATAATGCTATTAGATATGACTGTATGGAAATTTGGGATTTGAAAAGACAACAGAATACCAAACATGAAAGTGATTACATCAACCAAATGTAATAATTTTGCCATATCAGGTAAATGTGCCATTCATTTTTTTTCTTACTTGGGCGATATCAACGATTAATAATAATTGGGTATAAAACACTTCCACGGTGGCAATGGTAACTCTCTTCTATCGGGCAGTGAAGTATCGCGATATACTGAGGAGACGAGAGCAAGTGACGTGATAGATCGCGAAGATATTTGAGTTGCTGGGGAATGCAAAGCCATGTCTCAGCATCGTAATGGACGCAACGTGGACCGAGACTCCATCGGAGGCGGAAAGGGTCCGCGAGTCAGATCGAATGAACACCGGGACGGCGGCAGAAGCACGTCCATGTCTTACCCTATACTTACTCGGACTGCAGGTAATGGGCAACGGCGGGTACGCCACCGAGATTGCTCCTTGCTCGACCGAAGGGAGCGTCCGGTCCGCGCGGAGGGATATAGCACGTGATAAAACACACGGATTACTTTCGAACCCCGCGCAGCAAACCGCGCCAGATTGCTACCTGGAACCGTGCAGTCCCCGCTATCCGTATCACCCTCCCCGGCGGGGAGTCCCGCAGGGTTCAATTTTCATCTCGGCACCTGCCCCGCCCACGCTGTCGCTTTTTGTTCCCTTTGTCCCCTCTCGACCCCTGCGTCCACCGTCTCAGCTTTGTCCTCGCCATCTCAAGAGAAATGTTCCGGGGGAATCGAAGAATTATTTTGAATTAGGTGCGTGGGTGGGGGAACGCGTTTTTTCACTTCGTAATAACTCGAGGACGCGTCGTGACCGAATGAGGAGTATTACGCGAGAAAGGGGAAAGGAAGATTTTACTCTTCGTTGAGGTATCATCTTCGTGAGCTTATGGAATATATTTTACAGCAGCGTTGGACTTTTGTGCCAAGACCCCGCCTCGCGATTTTGTAATACGAAAGGAGATTGGTTCGCTTCTAATGACTCATAATGATACAAAATTGTGTAATCTTATCCGGATTTAACAACCGACAGACCGTGATATTTCATATTATGTTTCTCCAAACATATCACACGTAAATATACCTAACTATAATCTCAAACAGGTTTTGTAACATGTCTATCAACACGATAAGATGCAATTACAGAATGTAATTCTTTGATCATGTATTCCAGTAGCGGGAAAAGTGTAAAGAACGCGTGAGAAATATCATGCGAGTCCAATCTATTCATTAATTACACTGAACTGATTACACAGCACCCTACATTTTTTCCGATACATTCTTTGGAAAAACTTAGAAATTATATAAAACTTTAATGTCTTGTAACTATATGTTTTATATCATTTGAGAAAATCTGATTGAATAATACGCCACAACAAAATAAACCCAAACAAAAAATATTCACAACTATCCAAAATGTCCATAATTGGTCGTATTACATTTACGTATAAACAATATCCACGTTTATTAAATCTTTATAAAGTTTCGTCTGCTCTTCCCATTCTAAAGTCTTCTCTTCCCATTCTTCAGGAAGAGAATAGGTAAATATTCAAAACTTGCACAGCTGTCAAATACATTCATCTTTCCACCGCGGTGTGACGGTACGAACCACATCCCGGTTGAAACTCTTAAGGCTGTAATTCGCTCTTGTGCGTAGTGCCATTGAACTTATCACATGGTCAAATAATTTGTCAAACTGGTACGACGATAGCCCTCAAACAGTTTTGTTTTCCTTAGTTGCTAGAGCATGCGGTTCCATTACAACTAGCAGCCTCTGCATCAGAACGACCCCTACGACAAAAAAATGGGTGTAGTGTAGCTCTCAGCGTTCTGGGAATTTTCATGTTCGAGTGATAAATATTCATCGATTGGAGATTCACCAAATTTGGCTGTTGTTCGAAAAGTACAAGTAATTATTTTTCTTATCTATGTGATCGTCGAGTCTGGTGACTTCGGACATTTCCTTGATCTCATAATTAAGGAGAATCTTGAGCGCGAGTTAAAAGGTGGTTGTAGATAGTTAAAGTACTTGGTAATCGTGTATTTGAGGAACGCTCATGTTCTAACATCAACCATTCATGATCAAACCTCTTTAGTGAGCCTCGGACAAACAAGATCATTTATCATGACTATACTTTACGAGAAAATCTATACGTTATTAGTACCTGTCAAGTATTCAGGTTGGATTTCAAAATAATATTACTCGTTTGGTTTAATTCTGATGAGACCACGCAGATGTTTCTTGCCAATGATTATTAACCTCAACGAATTGCACCTTCAAGTTCTGAGAGTGGATTGGAAGGAGAGATTTCTTCTTTTTTTTTAATTGGCGCTAATATAGTTTTTACTGTTTCCTAAAATGACAAGTATTCACTCCACGATGAATCATAATCTCATATTGAGTTGGTTGAAAATGTGAACTAATTTCTTCCTTACCAAAAAAGAATACTAATAAAATTTTGGAAGCACTTGAGTAAGGAAATGGGACAATCCGTAAACGAATGCATCACCGATGACAGACGAGGCAACCAATGACGAGTGAGGGAAAAGACAACGGGTTGAAGACGCGACGCGCAAACCGCCACCACAACCGCTACCATGCTTCTTACCCGCGTTGCGGTTCTCCCCGTAATCAAAGTTACCTCTAAAAGGCGCATTATGAAGCAGTCTTTGTGGCTGGCGATCACTCAATGGAGGAAGACCGTGCGGTTCGGAGACATCAGTGTTTGCTTGACTTAACAAGAATTCATAGATTCACACGTCCTCTTACGAATATTCAGAGGACAATACCAAACAGTTACATGCATTCTTGTATTGGCTCGCCTACTGGTGTTTAGACGGGTACTTGTGTTTAGGCATTATTATAGCAAGATGCTCTATGATATTGTAATCAATGTTTTCCAAATGTTCATAGTAATTTTTTAAAATGTTTGTTACAAGAAATTTTGATTGTGGATTTTAATCAGATGATAAATCTCAAAATGTTTTGTTTATTTATTTATTGATGAATTTACTCTATGTCTTGGTAAAGTTCACGTTATTGGCGTGCTCTTTCACCTAATCCACATAAATTAGAAGGAGAGATTTCGATAGAGATACATTAGATTGCCGAAAAACATAAAGTACCGAACACACAGGTTTGGATCAGGTGAGGAAAACCCCAGCGGGAAACCTCGCTTTGTTCGGCCAACCCGGGAATCGAACCTCCTATCTCCCGCTCAAAAAGATGATGGGACTGATGACACAATTGCTGTCTGTAAATTCATGTCTGTTAATAATATTTGCCACGACCCCAAGTTAGTTTGTTATCAATTATTTCCTTGTTACTACAAGTGTAATTACAAAGAAAGTGTTGTAAGTTCATATTTCTAGCGTCATTCAGTGTTTACTCCATTCAATTTCAAGCTGCTCCTAAAATAGTAGTATTTTAAAAAAACGTTGTTTACTTGAAAAAGTGTGTATACAGCAATTTTCTTGAGTGAGTTTGAAATAGACTATTTTACGTTTTACTACTTACACATGTTCAGGTTCTTCACAACAGAATTCAGAAAACAATGTTGTGGAACTTATTTCGACTAATAAAAAGAACTTTGGAATGGCGTACAAGCAATCTGATAATATTCGATGAAAAGTGAGTGATGATAAATATAGCAACCAATAAATCAGAGTTTAAGTAACAGAGTGTTTAATACAATCGCACTAAAATGAAAATCGTCTCACGAAGCAGCTCTTGACTCAAAGGTGTTCACAACCAAAATTTTAATAAAAACGAGAACACTAAACCACATTTCAAAATAGGAAATTACCCCATGAGAAAGCATTGGATTGCTCATAACATCACATTGTGGCCGATGTCTGGGAAACACCGGCACTTGGAGCCTGGATGGAGTTGAAATCCCAACGAACATATCGGATGAAACCCACCAGTGAGCATGCTGGAGCAAAGCCCTTAATTGGCGTGAAGTGGTAAAAATCCCAGAGAACCAAGATAATCGTAAAGTAAATTGAAAAATAAACGAACAATGAAATGAAATATGTACTTACTGAGTTAAGTTTTTTCTTTTGAAATTTTTTTCAATTTTAGTAAAAGTGTTTTCTTTTTGCTTCTCTTTTTGATTGATTTGGAAAAAAGATTGAAAAAGATTTCTACATTTAAAATATAAAAAATAAGGGTACTCGAATGAATGCCATTCGTTTATGTAAAGATTCGACGATGCGACTTTATTTTGAACTATTAACACGTCCTCGAAAACATTGAAAATGACAAGAATTTTGGGGATTAAGCATATAATTTCAAAATAAATCCTCCTTAAATCTTTCAAAATTTTGATTTCGAAAGGATTACTAACATTTACATCACGTAGCATCTCCATCCAAGTTTGAGATCTTCACTGGTAAACTTTGTAAGTAAAAACCGAATGTACTTTTTTTCAGAATCGATAAAGCGCTAATACTAAAAGGCACCCTCCGTAAACTGTGCCTTGTTTACCAGGTGGTCCGATTTACCATATGAGACTTTCAAAGTAGCTCGCGTCAGCGTCACTTTCCACTTTCTCCCTAACTCACTGCGAATCCATATAAGTCTCCCTTCTTCGTTGACAACGCGTTCAACCACCTTAACCACTCTGAACCACTGACGCCGCTAACGATTCTCCCGTTCATTCTGCTCGATTCTCTCCGACTGTATCGCTTTCCATTTCCTGCTCTCAGTGTCCTCTAGCACCGGGCGAAAACGTCATTGCTCTGTTCCAGTTCCCCACTCCATCTGGAGAGAGTAACAAGAAAATTGAACACCTTAGCAGCACACGGGACGCCCGATTCGGGCATGGCCAGTGTTAGTTGCAAAAGTTAATGAAACTACAATAATTGAATATAAACAATCAGTAAAACAACAAAAAAATAGCCTTTTCATCTTCCTGTGTACATAATGAAGTATTATCAGTTTCACAGTGAGTAATCGGATTAACGAAATGAAATGTATGATCTTTACAATTCTTCCTTTTTTGAAAAGGACTAATTCGATGTACATCTCGTGCTCTTCATCTGAGGAGCTTTCAGACGAAGATAATACTTGCAATAAACTCCTAGCATCCTCATGAATGTGTAATCCCCATACTAACCTAACCTTAACAACGCCCATTACAGTCCTTCCACTGAGAAAATTGTGAGAGCAAGTCCAGTAGCTCTCAGTGCGTGGAGAGTGCGCCTCGATAAGAGAAATGGAACAACTGTATCCCCACGATGCAACTTCCCTGTCAAATGAAACATTTTTGCACTCGGTGTGCACCAGTGCACACTCAGGGCAGCGAATGGAAAACGCATTTCCGACCCTCCATTGAAGTATATTAGCCATGAAGAAAGTTGTATTAAAAATGAAGTGTGACTGAATTTTAAAGATTGAATTCAAGCTTTACGGGTAGAAGTGAACTATGCCGTTTTCATTCTATACGCCGAATATTACCAGTCGCCTATATTTGATGTCCACCCTGCTGCATTATATAGGTAAGGCAATCAAACGACGATTAATAATCGGTCTAACATCTGATAACCATAAAGGTAAGGCCAATAATCTAGAACGTCTTTCAAAATACCTTCAAAAGTGAAGGGAAAGTTGGAGAAATTGCTGAGCATCCAAGTCGTTGCGTAATTTTTTAGGAAACAATTTGGAATAAAACTGAGATTCAGAGGGGTTCTTTACCGGAATCTATACAAGAAACCGTGTAACCATCCATGTATTACCAGCGATGAGACGATATTTCAAAAACTCCATCATGTAATGTGGACTTGAGAGAATGTCGATCTTGTCATATAATCAACACCTTCACCAACCATCACGATGCCGTCGTCCGCTTTTGTCTCCTCGGTCTCCGTCACCGCCGTCGCGACGACGTCGCCGCGTTGAGGAGACCAAGGGGGTGCCCACCTAGCGCGGGCGGGACGCCAAACTAATAATTAGTTGTGAGAAGCAGGCGCGGGACGGAGGAGGGTGGCGGCGGAGAAGACTGGTGCGAAGGCGGTGGCGGGGGGCGCCGGTGGCGCTGACAGGCGACAGCCCCGCTAATTACCGACTGTGTCAGAGACACGCGCGCCGCCGCTGCGTCGCCGTTGCCGCCGCCCTCCGTCCCTGTCGCAGCGGTAGCAGCAGACAACTTCGTAGTAGCAGGCGCCGCGTCTCGGAAGCTGTTGGACCCCTCTTCAGCGTCGCTCTCGACACTCCGTCCCTAGTGGACAGCGGGATCCGTTCCCAATGACAATCTCGGCCTCGGGGGGTGTTGTCTTCATTCGTAGCACCACGATCGGCACGAATTTCTAAAGTGGACTGAAATAATTTATCAGTCTTGTGTATATTTGTGGCTACTGCATTATGACGCAAGTTATTAAGAGTACAATTATCAAGTATTTACAACACTATTTTATAACTTATGTGCATGTTTGGTTGTGTTTTTTGTGAATATATTTTATTTAAACATTTAGGGTTCTTTCCCGATCTGTCGTTATGTTAACGTTTATTTCATATTCTGTTGTTACGCTGGTACGTTTAAAATTTGTTACCTTACTAATTTCCCAACCAAGGGTTGAAACGTTGTGAACTGAAAAACTATCACAATAAATATTGCGCTCAGTCCTTCTTAAGGTCGTGTAATATATTTAACAATATTAGATTTAAACATTGGCGTAAATAGTACAATTATTGTGTGACTAAATTTTCAGGTAAGAAATGTAAAAAGAATAGTAGTATGCGAATGTTGTCACATTCAATATTATCAGCTCTGTTTATATTCATCAAGTTTCCAGAATGGAAGCCAAAATACAAGAGAGGGGTTCACAAAATATGCTTTCTACGACGTATTATCGCCAGTACTGAACCATTTCTAATTGAATGTTTTTGTTGTTTTTTTCATCCTTTGAAATACCGTTACAATCAATGTAGAAATTTCGCTCATTTGATAATTAGATGAATTGATATTTTCACCTTGAATTGAATTCCATACATATTACGAAACGTCGTGTCTCGTATATACGATCCCTCCACCAACAATTCTCCAGTTTCTCTTCGCCACGTTGAGTTCCGCTCGCGCCTGTGGATTTATAGCGAGGGCGCTTTTTGTAATTCCTCAATGAAACACGAGACTTCATACAGCAACGCACCTGCGACAGCAGAAGAAACTTTCTGTCTCTTAACATCTCTTTGAGAACATCTATTACCACTTGAAATAAACTTCACGGTGGAGAAGAGATTGGTCTCTGCTTTTTGAAGTCATATTAGGAAATAAAAATGAGAGCAATGTCCATCCACTCAAATAGAAAATTCCGATGCATTTATTGTCCTTTGAAACAGGTACCTAAAGCCATTGTGTAACTGTTTATCCAGCAATTATAAGAATAATATTTCCTTATACGGGAGGTACGTTACCATGCTATCATTAAGATAAATGGGGAAAATAATACGAAGACATTCTCTACCATCTCTCCCTTCAATAATAAATATCAGAGAGTTGTAGTACGGTAAAATACTGAGTAAAACAATTTCTTTGGTAAAAAGGTTAAATTTTTTGGAAAATTTTTTCGCGATACATTTTAATCTTATAAATAAAAAATTAAATGGGAATAGAGAAATGTTTCTTACACGACTCTGATAAGAAGCAAGGCGGATATAAGTCATACATGTATTTTCGCTCGTTAAACAATAACTCTCAAAATATTGTAATATCTGGGTGACCGAGCTTCGCTCGGATGGCTCTCAAAAAGGTCATATGACTTTCAATCAATCGTAATTTTAAAAAATATAGTACCGATGTATGATCAAGTATATCATGATTTTGACAAAATGAATTTAAAAAATATTTTTCGTAAAGGGATTCAACCCACGCTTTACTTACTCAGTTGTGTAATCATTAATATAACGAATGATAATTCCATACGTAACTATTTTGCTAATTTGGTACCTGCGCAGTTTATATATGATTTTGTGTGTGTGTCTCCGGGTTTAAGGATTCCTAATTTTATGGAAATAACACACTGTATTTACCTGATAGAACACATACAGAGAGTAAATAGAAAATAACCAATTGACCTCAATTGTCTCAACGTCTCGAATGTGTAAGAGTGAGGTCCGGGTTCGATTCCTCGTCGAGAAAGTTATATTTTCATTTATTTTTGTCAATATGATCTGCCTGATTATACTTTCCTCGTGTGTTTAACATTTTTATTGTATTTATTTAAAAAACTTCTTGTTTTTTCAATTAAAGAACAAAGTTTAAGTCAGATGTCTCGAAAAACGCCGGTTTAATCCGCTTGGTGTGCTGTTGGTGGCTAATATGAGTTTTCGGATTCTTAACAAAAATATGTCGTGGATGTCCATGATGGAGCGGGTGGTCAATTAAGGAGATTCAACAGGAAATGCAGTGGCCAAATCCGCGAGAACACCAAATCACGAGTTCAGTGTTGGCAACGGCTTGTTAACGTTCGTGATTCCGCTGGCTAATATCTCGTGTGTTAACTTTATTGGCGAAGTGTTATGTGAGGAAAATGTCTAAAATGGAAAATAATTAAAAGGGAAACATGGTGACTGAAAAGGCTGAACTACACAGGAAATAAAAGAAACATGAAAAATTATAATTAAGTGGTGATGATGTATTCAGTTTTTACTTCCCTTGAAAGAACTATAATATTCAAAAAATATTTTATTGAAGGTACCACAGTGGCTTTCGGCAACTTTCTTATCATAAGTTAGATACAATTAAAGAATAAAGCAAAATTGGGGAAATATATGAAAAAATATATGCAATTGGGGAAATATATGAGTAAAAATATATGAAAAATACGTGGAGCTAAGTATATAAATATATACTGATGTTTCTTATCACTACTAACAACTATTTGGTTCTGACTATTACCTTTATTTCAAGTAAAATACGAAAATTTACATAAAAAATGAAATTACAAATAAAATGCACGGAATGTATAGGGGAAATGTTAAAATTTTAGTAAAAGCGAATTTTTGTTTAAGATACATATTATAAATAATATTATGAAAATGGTATTAAATTGAAATGTATTAACTTAAAAAGAAATATTTTTGTCTTATAATTATTTAAAAAGAAATATATCAATATAAAGAAACATCAAATTCTTTATATGAATCCTTCTCTGTAAGTTATAGTGGATATAGTCTCATTGTTCCGAAGTCGTTACATTGCGGTTCCTGTGCTCCTCTTTTGTTCAAACAAATGCACCTCATGAACGTGTATACGTGCGACAATGCCACATCTGACAAGAGCAAATGTAATTACATTGTAAGAGCTGACGTTTGAGGCCGTGAATTTTGTATTTTTTCAACATAAATTTACCAATATTTCATTTAATAACCCACCTCAGTCCATGTTTTCGACAGTTATTGTTAATTCAAATCTTTTCTTATAACTAAAGTTAATTTTACTCAGTTCTCACTGTTAATTGTTTTGCAATAATAAAAAATTCGGAAGGTCATCATATCTTCATAAGAAGCCATGACAATTGAATCGAAAAACTGAAGAATTGGTTTTGCGATTACTCGTTTCAAAACCCATGAATCGCTCTAAAACTTCGTAACAATATTCAGGGGATCAAAATGAATTAGTGTGTCGAACTTCACAGAATTCTCACTGTTAATTCTTCTACTGATAAAACCTCCTTAAGCAGCAAACTTAGCAGTTTTATTCGCATTTCTGTTATTTGCATTTGTTATTTATTTGTAGTAAAAATGTTAGAGAGAGTATGAATGTATAAATAGACTTATCGTATATCAACAAAAGATTAATAAAAAAATTTCCGCACCCCCGGACCTTCCGATTGTGAAGCATGTACGTTAGCTCTAGACCACAGAACTCATTTAATTTTTTTTTTTTTGGCTTTAGGGCCTCATTGAATGAACTACATTATTTGTATTATTAACAAACCAAGTATTACACACTCGTGTTAAAATTTACTAAGCTACTATAAGTAATATTAGAATCTGCAGCTAATTTATTAGTAGGTAACACGTTTGCTAATAAAGCTATCTCACATCTAGCATAACGACGTCTCCTTTCTTCTAAGCGTTGTTGCCTTCGTGTTCACTTTCTTGGTCTCGTTTTTCGATTGCACGCAGTCGTAATTTTTTTAAACGCTGACTTCTTTGTTGTGTATTTACTTCAGCTATTCGCTAACTTACTATTCGTTTACAATTTGCAGACAAATTCAAATACGCCCAAGATCAGTGATGCTAAGTAGGGACACGTGAAGTTCTCGAATGCGAATGTGTTTTCTTCGTCGAATGCTGCAGTGCTGTCGCCGGTGGCACCCGTACATACTTTCCATATATACATTTGGTATGCGGATTTCCGAAAAAAACAACAACGAATTTTTACCAAATCGGTACCTATCCCATTAGATTCCTTGGGTAAAAATCCCCTTATATACCAATTTTGGTGAAAATTCTTAGAGCCGTTTCCGAGACATATTTACATATATAAACAATTGCTCGTTTAAGAGTATTAGATGCTTCGTTCAAACAAGAATTTTTTCTTCCAAGTTGTATTTAGAGTTGCAATAGTATCCAAATAACACTGAATATTTAGCTCTGGTTTGGGAAGTTTGGAGACTCATTCTTTCGTTCCTCATCGGAATACCCAGATAAAGCAATATTACCTGTGTGATGGAGCTCGTATTCCATGCAGAAGTCTAATTTCACGCGCATCCTAGTCAATCTGCTTTCGTTCAATTCATTTGCGAATTTACTAGGCTATCACAAAGTCGAGACATAGTCATCCATTCGAATCATTTGATGATAACACACATACACATGTTATGAGATATTCTCGTTCTTTATCAACATCTGCGCTTGTCTTACACGAACTCTGGTGGTAATACATAACCCTGAAGAGGGTATAATCATTCATTTTCTACTTTCTTACCCACAGAACTTTTAATAATTGAAGACCTTCATATTCGTAAAATGTAACAGGGTTTGTTTGTTTGTTTGTTTGTTTAAAGCTGATTTAATAAACTCACAGAAGTTTGGGCATTAAAAAATTCCTGGATAAACAAACTTTAACAAAAACAATGTAACTAGTCCACCAATTTACTACTATTTTGCGATTCTGATACACCGCCGCACAGAGTATCTTTAACTGAAACCGAGTCATAATTTGTGATTCTCCATTCACCACGTCTTCTTTCGTCTTCCCCGTGGTCAGTCAGTCACGTATTTATTCCTTTTTATTGGTGGCAATTCGTTTATTTCTGGTCATTGGGAGCACAAAAAAAGTGAAATACTGCTAGAGGAAGTGAGTTTTTTGTGCGACGATACGTAGCAGAAAGGAAATTATCTTACGTAAATGATGAAAGCGAGATTTTGTCTGGTGACATGTTCTTTATTGTTCTCGAGGCGATGCAGGTAAAAGTTTGTGTTTTTCTTCAATAGAAATTTCGTGATTTTCATCAGATTTTTCTATGAAAATTTACATTGGAAAAAGCTGAGAAATTGTTTCTTCTCGTTTTCATCTTCTCCAATATGTTTATATTCACATTCAAGTGAAGGACTGTCCCCCGAAAATAAAAATATAATGTATCAATTTTGTGATCATGATCACCGTTAATTTTACGTATTAAATTTTATTAATTTTTTTTCAAACTTCAACATAATTTGAGGAGTAAAACATGTTATAGGTAAACTTTATCCATATTTTTGTATTCGAAAGTTCGTTTTCATTCTGAATAATACAAGAATTTATGACGGCAAAAAAATTCGGGAATGTTTGGTTGAGTCACTACAATAAAACTCTTGGAAATTCAGTTAAAACTGGAACTGGATAGTGAGGTTATTTTTAGGATATATTCTAAGAGGTCTTGTTCTCCTCATCGTCAACTCGTGCAGACTGATCGTCTGCAATCCCTGATGGCGAATGTGAGGAGGACAATCATACTATTAGTAACGAGATTCGATATTAAACAGTATTTTCTGGTATTGATGGATATAATAAGTCCAAAACAATATGGTTTCAACGTTCTTCTGGAAGTAATTTTAAACATAATATAATTACCATAAACTATTATTTGACGTGTCTTATTACATTTATTTTTTATAACATTTCGATTTTATAACAATATATTTCTTTGTATTTTGAATGAATTATATTAGATAAGTGTTATTTGCGATGTTTTCGATAAAATTTAAAGGCAGATTCTATATATTGTATTATTTTCAAATAGGAAAATAAAAGAATACCCCAATGTATTTGATTGACTCCAAAAGGTACTTCCCTGCTTTTCTTAGAGGTGTTCTAATTTCATGACTTCAGAAAGAGAATATACAAGAACATCAACTGCTATCAAGTTTTGCAATATGTGTACAAGTCTATCGGTTCAGCTAATCTGGTCCCAACCGACTACTAGATTTGCGATGTTCAATGCTGCCATACGAGGAAAAAATTGTATTCGGAATAAAATTAATGAATTTATCAATCAATACGACTGGAGGAATTAAAAGCGATTTTAGAATCTAGTTTTTTCGATCTGTTCTGAACATCGCTTACTTCAAACTCGTATCTTAGGATGTAAAGTTAAACACCACACTTCCAAATCGTGTGGAGCACTGCTTAGAAGATTCGAGTATTATTCTTTATGGAAAAGGAGATATGTCTTCTGATGATCCAGAATAACTGAAGTAAGGTTCTGAGTTGAAGGTCCAGTTATTTTCGTTTAGTACCGATGTGTTTCTCACCGTGATGTTAATGTCTAGGCGAATGTATCTCCAAATACATTGTCAATTCCCTTTACGGGAGACGCGAGTTGTTTATCAGTAGGGATGTCCATCTCTTCTCTTAGGGTATATGACACATGGTAGGGTTAGGTTTGATCTCCAAATATTTGACGTGGAAATTTAATTTATCCTCCATCAAACTAGATGCAATTTCTGGAGTGTTGTTTGTAGCCAGGATTGCCGAGTCATCAGTGTACACCAATTTCATGATATCGGCCGTGAAGTGGAAAAGTGAAGAGATAGATTATAAATGAAAATGATTGTGTACAATACCATTGTGTATGTGCCACAAAATAATTATGTCAAACTTAGAAAAGTATTTTGAAAGTTCGGTAAGTATTCCATTTTGTGTTGGAAGAGAAATATTTATCATTTCACACTTTTCGCACTAAGTTCTTAGGATTATTTTCAGACAGCACCCTTAACATAGAATTATTTTCCTTGAATAGAAAGTGCAATTTGTGGATCCAGAGAAGAAAATGTTCCGAGATAATTATTATTCACATTGTCGTAATTATTACTAGTTGTTTACAAGTTTAAGATAAAAATTAAGATGAAAAAATTAGAAGTAAATCTGGGATGTAAGGAGAATTCGCGAACAATTTAACATTTCTACGTGATTAAAATAAGTTCATTAATTCAGAATGAGGAAATAATAACTGGAAATAACGGATTAACTATCCTACTTGAAATTTTCTCAATTCTTTGAAATATAAATAGCAAAATCGCCGGCCAATGGCGACGCGCCGGTGTCGGGCGGAAGCAGTCGCTAAGGGAAGCTCGTGGCGCACCGCACATCCTGGCGTCCAAGCGACCGCGACTGCCTTCCGGGAACCTCACGACGACGTCGACGCGATACGACGGATGCGTCTCCGGCCGCCGGACGACGACATTCGCCTCCGACATTCGGACCGTCCCAGATAAAGCCGTTTGACGAAACCAAATAACGATTGTATAAACCCATTTCTGGCATGTTTAGGGCATATCTTCTCCATACCCACTTGGCAGCAGCTCTTATTCTCAATTCACGACTTTTATGGCCAATTGTGACCCACAATGCGCTCAAATTATATTTTCTGGTTTATCTCCAAATCTCTCGTAACTGGTAAATGTGTAAAAATGTTCACCCAATTAGAAAACTTGTGAAATTTAACTGAAGTAGCTTAAGCATTTTTAAAAATAAAATAAGAGAAATGAGAAGATAACTTTATCAGACAACGGGTTTAGCAAGTGAATATACTGACAATATTATTAAATACACCACAGTGATTTTATTTCAATTTCTATCAGGTAATACCTATTACTGTACTCCCAAACGAATCGTTAATCATTAATTAGAGATCATAATTTATCACAATGTGTCTCCCACAAAATTGGATGTAAACAGCTTCTCAAACTCTGCAATTATGTTAACATTACCTTCCTTGTTTTGTCTAAAAAATAAGACTATATTATCCAAAATAACAATTAAAGTTATTATTTATAGTAAGGATAACTCCATGTTTGTTTGGAGTAACATGATGCGCCAAACAATATTGTGTAATTTGTAGAATCTGAATACAAATTTTGTTTAGTGACGTTTAATTACATATACATACATTAATTACATATACCATTCATGTTAGAGAAAGTGGATATGAAATTTTGATAAAAAAGCACAAGTATAGTATTGCAAGAGAAATATTTAACTCATTATTCATATTTCAATTGATCGTACAATAGCATCAAGCGAAAGGAAATTATTTGTACTGTGTTTTGTCTCCATACAGAACAGTGATTGACGATGCCATTTGTCATCATGTAACGGATCAGGGATTGCTTGAATAATTTCTTCTTCCACAGATTTCATGTTTCTAGACCTATGCCAAGAAGTCATGCATGTGTTCGCACTGAAATAGAATATTATAAAAACAATATAATTGCATATAAATTATTTATAATCACCATAAAATACTCAAGATTTAATTTCTGACCTCCGCTTAACAAGAAATCACCTTAGAGTCGAGACGTAGTTAATGGGCATAAAGCTTTCACGACGCAAATGAAATGGGGAAAAGATTGGATTCAGTCACCTGCTTGGTTTGCTAGCGTACAACAAACTCTAGACGAAACAAGGGTACAATGACAGAAATCGAATGAAGGCGTCCAGATCCAGATAATGAAAGTACACCATCGATTACCCGTGGACCATAGACACACGTCAAATTACCATAAGAAGTCTACAATTCTGAAGCTGGAGTGGAAAAAAAGTATATACTAACTCGATTTCGCAAATTTCCAATCCAATGATCATTCTCATTGTTCATGATCAATAATATCCTTTAAAGTAAGAAAATGATGAGGTAAAAAGATAATGAAAGTGAAAATAGTGCGGACGGTTTTTTTCCAAATAAATTCCCGGGATTTTTTAACTACATAGGTTCTTGTAACAGAGTCGGAACGATAGTGAGACCGCGTTGTGGTCAATGTGGCTAGTTTCCGGATTACGACCACGCGTGATATCGCAGATCCTTCATTAGAGAATGTCACTTTTCTGCAGATGAAGAACGCGGGGGAAAACCACCATTTTAGCCATTCCAGATTCGCTTTTGATTCTTCATTTCTTTATTCTTGAACAACGTCGTAATGAATATATATATATATATATATATATATATATATATA